>CAKXZU010000179.1:0-192808 GCA_936014575.1 Bombus lapidarius
ACACACTCTATCAGATTAACGCGCCCCGATTTGTCTTCGTTACCCCAATAGCAGCGGAGATACGATCAATTAGATTTATTTGGCCCTGAGAATTTAAAAACTATAATTGCTTTTGATTTGACAGGGAAGAATGTTAACGTAGGACAAACCGAACAATATGTCCTGTACAAAGAATCAAATGTGGAGTATAACGAGCTGCGAATTGCCTAGATAACCCCAATAGCAGCGGAGGTACGATCAATTAGATTTATTCGGCCTTGAAAATTTAAAAACTATAATTGCTTTTGATTTCACAGGGAAGACAGTTAACGTAGGGCAAACCGAACGATGTGTCCTGTATAAAGAATCAAATGTGGAGTATAACGCGCCCCGATTTGTCTTCGTTACCCCAATAGCAGCGGAGATACGATCAATTAGATTTATTTGGCCCTGAGAATTTAAAAACTATAATTGCTTTTGATTTGACAGGGAAGAATGTTAACGTAGGACAAACCGAACAATATGTCCTGTACAAAGAATCAAATGTGGAGTATAACGAGCTGCGAATTGCCTAGATAACCCCAATAGCAGCGGAGATACGATCAATTAGATTTATTCGGCCTTGAAAATTTAAAAACTATAATTGCTTTTGATTTCACAGGGAAGACAGTTAACGTAGGGCAAACCGAACGATGTGTCCTGTATAAAGAATCAAATGTGGAGTATAACGCGCATCGAATTGCCTAGATAACCCCAATAGCAGCGGAGATACGATCAATTAGATTTATTTGGCCTTGAAAATTTAAAAACTATAATTGCATTAGATTTGACAGGGAAGAATGTTAACGTAGGGCAAATCGAACGATGTGCCCTGTATATAGAATCAAATGTGGAGTATAACGCGCTGCGAATTGCCTAGATAACCCCAATAGCAGTGGGGACACGATCAATTAGATTTATTTGGCCTTGAAAATTTAAAAACTATAATTGCTTTTGATTTGTCAGGGAAGACAGTTAACGTAGGGCAAACGGAACGATGTGTCCTGTATAAAGAATCAAATGTGGAGTATAACGCGCATCGAATTGCCTAGATAACCCCAATAGCAGCGGAGATACGATCGATTAGATTTATTTGGCCTTGAAAATTTAAAAACTATAATTGCATTAGATTTGACAGGGAAGAATGTTAACGTAGGGCAAATCGAACGATGTGCCCTGTATAAAGAATCAAATGTGGAGCATAACGCGCTCCGAAATGTCTTCGTAACTCCAATAGCAGCGGAGATACGATCAATTAGATTTATTTGGCCTTGAAAATATAAATAATATAATTGCATTGCATATGACAGGGAAGAGTGTTAACGTTGGGCAAACCGAACGATGTGTCCTGTATAAAGAATCAAATGTGGAGTATAACGCGCATCGAATTGCCTAGATATCCACAATAGCAGTGGAGACACGATCAATTAGATTTATTTGGCCCTGAAAATTTGAAAACTATAATTCCTTTTGATTTGACAGGGAAGACAGTTAACGTAGGGCAAACCGAACGATGTGTCCTGTATACAGAATCAAATGTGGAGCATAACGCGCTCCGAAATGTCTTCGTAACTCCAATGGCAGCGGAGATACGATCAATTAGATTTATTTGGCCTTGAAAATTTAAATAATATAATTGCATTGCATATGACAGGGAAGTGTGTTAACGTTGGGCAAACCGAACGATGTGTCCTGTATAAAGAATCAAATGTGGAGTATAACGCGCTGCGAATTGCCTAGATAACCCCAATAGCAGTGGAGACACGATCAATTAGATTTATTTGGCCTTGAAAATTTAAAAACTATAATTGCTTTTGATTTCACAGGGAAGACAGATAACGTAGGGCAAACCGAACGATGTGTCCTGTATAAAGAATCAAATGTGGAGTATAACGCGCATCGAATTGCCTAGATAACCCCAATAGCAGCGGAGATACGATCAATTAGATTTATTTGGAGTTGAAAATTTAAATACTATAATTGCATTGGATTTGACAGGGAAGGATGTTAACGTAGGGCAAACCGAACGATGTGCCCTGTATAAAGAATCAAATGTGGAGTATAACGCGCATCGAATTGCCTAGATAACCCCAATAGCAGTGGAGATACGATCAATTAGATTTATTTGGCCCTGAAAATTTAAAAACAATAATTGCTTTTGATTTGACAGGGAAGAATGTTAACGTAGGGCAAATCGAACGATGTGCCCTGTATAAAGAATCAAATGTGGAGCATAACGCGCTCCGAAATGTCTTCGTAACTCCAATAGCAGCGGAGATACGATCAATTAGATTTATTTGGCCTTGAAAATATAAATAATATAATTGCATTGCATATGACAGGGAAGAGTGTTAACGTTGGGCAAACCTAACGATGTGTCCTGTATAAAGAATCAAATGTGGAGTATAACGCGCATCGAATTGCCTAGATAACCCCCATAGCAGCGGAGATACGATCAATTAGATTTATTTGGCGTTGAAAATTTAAATACTATAATTGCATTGGATTTGACAGGGAAGGATGTTAACGTAGGGCAAACCGAACGATGTGCCCTGTATAAAGAATCAAATGTGGAGTATAACGCGCATCGAATTGCCTAGATAACCCCAATAGCAGTGGAGATACGATCAATTAGATTTATTTGGCCCTGAAAATTTAAAAACAATAATTGCTTTTGATTTGACAGGGAAGAATGTTAACGTAGGGCAAATCGAACGATGTGCCCTGTATAAAGAATCAAATGTGGAGCATAACGCGCTCCGAAATGTCTTCGTAACTCCAATAGCAGCGGAGATACGATCAATTAGATTTATTTGTCCTTGAAAAATTAAATAATATAATTGCATTGCATATGACAGGGAAGAGTGTTAACGTTGGGCAAACCGAACGATGTGTCCAGTATAAAGAATCAAATGTGGAGTATAACGCGCATCGAATTGCCTAGATAACCCCAATAGCAGCGCAGATACGATCAATTAGATTTATTTGGCCTTGAAAATTTAAATACTATAATTGCATTGGATTTGACAGGGAAGGATGTTAACGTAGGGCAAACCGAACGATGTGCCCTGTATAAAGAATCAAATGTGGAGTATAACGCGCCCCGATTTGTCTTCGTTACCCCAATAGCAGCGGAGATACGATCAATTAGATTTATTTGGCCCTGAGAATTTAAAAACTATAATTGCTTTTGATTTGACAGGGAAGAATGTTAACGTAGGACAAACCGAACAATATGTCCTGTACAAAGAATCAAATGTGGAGTATAACGAGCTGCGAATTGCCTAGATAACCCCAATAGCAGCGGAGGTACGATCAATTAGATTTATTCGGCCTTGAAAATTTAAAAACTATAATTGCTTTTGATTTCACAGGGAAGACAGTTAACGTAGGGCAAACCGAACGATGTGTCCTGTATAAAGAATCAAATGTGGAGTATAACGCGCCCCGATTTGTCTTCGTTACCCCAATAGCAGCGGAGATACGATCAATTAGATTTATTTGGCCCTGAGAATTTAAAAACTATAATTGCTTTTACACACTCTATCAGATTTGTTAACGTAGGACAAACCGAACAATATGTCCTGTACAAAGAATCAAATGTGGAGTATAACGAGCTGCGAATTGCCTAGATAACCCCAATAGCAGCGGAGATACGATCAATTAGATTTATTCGGCCTTGAAAATTTAAAAACTATAATTGCTTTTGATTTCACAGGGAAGACAGTTAACGTAGGGCAAACCGAACGATGTGTCCTGTATAAAGAATCAAATGTGGAGTATAACGCGCATCGAATTGCCTAGATAACCCCAATAGCAGCGGAGATACGATCAATTAGATTTATTTGGCCTTGAAAATTTAAAAACTATAATTGCATTAGATTTGACAGGGAAGAATGTTAACGTAGGGCAAATCGAACGATGTGCCCTGTATATAGAATCAAATGTGGAGTATAACGCGCTGCGAATTGCCTAGATAACCCCAATAGCAGTGGGGACACGATCAATTAGATTTATTTGGCCTTGAAAATTTAAAAACTATAATTGCTTTTGATTTGTCAGGGAAGACAGTTAACGTAGGGCAAACGGAACGATGTGTCCTGTATAAAGAATCAAATGTGGAGTATAACGCGCATCGAATTGCCTAGATAACCCCAATAGCAGCGGAGATACGATCGATTAGATTTATTTGGAGTTGAAAATTTAAATACTATAATTGCATTGGATTTGACAGGGAAGGATGTTAACGTAGGGCAAACCGAACGATGTGCCCTGTATAAAGAATCAAATGTGGAGTATAACGCGCATCGAATTGCCTAGATAACCCCAATAGCAGTGGAGACACGATCAATTAGATTTATTTGGCCTTGAAAATTAAAAAACTATAATTGCTTTTGATTTGACAGGGAAGAATGTTAACATTGTGCAAACCGAACGATGTGTCCTGTATAAAGAATCAAATGTGGAGTATAACGCGATCCGAAATGTCTTCGTAACCCCAACAGCAGCGGAGATACGAACAATTAGATTTTTTTGGCCTTCAAAATTTAAATAATATAATTGCATTGGATTTGACAGGGAAGAATGTTAACGTAGGGCAAACCGAACGATGTGCCCTGTATAAAGAATCAAATGTGGAGTATAACGCGCTGCGAATTGCCTAGATATCCCCAATAGCAGTGGAGACACGATCAATTAGATTTATTTGGCACTGAAAATTTAAAAACAATAATTGCTTTTGATTTGACAGGGAAGAATGTTAACGTAGGACAAACCGAACGATTTCTCCTGTATAAAGAATCAAATGTGGAGTATAACGCGCTCTGCAATGTCTTCGTAACTCCAATAGCAGCGGAGACACGATCAATTAGATTTATTCGGCCTTGAAAATTTAAATAATATAATTGCATTGCATATGACAGGGAAGTGTATTAACGTTGGGCAAACCGAACGATGTGTCCTGTATAAAGAATCAAATGTGGAGTATAACGCGCTGCGAATTGCTTAGATAACCCCAATAACAGTGGAGACACGATCAATTAGATTTATTTGGCCTTGAAAATTTAAAAACTATAATTGCTTTTGATTTCACAGGGAAGACAGTTAACGTAGGGCAAACCGAACTATGTGTCCTGTATAAAGAATCAAATGTGGAGTATAACTCGCATCGAATTGCCTAGATAACCCCAATAGCAGCGGAGATACGATCAAATAGATTTATTTGGCCTTGAAAATTTAAAAACTATAATTGCTTTTGATTTGACAGGGAAGACAGTTAACGTAGGGCAAACAGAACGATGTGTCCTGTATAAAGAATGAAATGTGGAGTATAACGCGCATCGAATTGCCTAGATAACCCCAATAGCAGCGGTGATACGATCAATTAGATTTATTTGGCCTTGAAAATTTAAAAACTGTAATTGCATTAGATTTGACAGGGAAGAATGTTAATTTAGGGCAAATCGAACGATGTGCCCTGTATAAAGAATCAAATGTGGAGTATAACGCGCCCCGAATTGTCTTCGTTACCCCAATAGCAGCGGAGATACGATCAATTAGATTTATTTGGCCCTGAGAATTTAAAAACTATAATTGCTTTTGATTTGACAGGGAAGAGTGTTAACATTGTGCAAAGCGAACGATGTGTCCTGTATAAAGAATTTAATGTGGAGTATAACGCGCATCGAATTGCCTAGATAACCCCAATAGCAGTGGAGATACGATCAATTAAATTTATTTGGCCCTGAAAATTTAAAAATAATAATTGCTTTTGATTTGACAGGGAAGAATGTTAACGTAGGACAAACCGAACGATTTGTCCTGTATAAAGAATCAAATGTGGAGTATAACGCGCTCTGAAATGTCTTCGTAACTCCAATAGCAGCGGAGACACGATCAATTAGATTTATTCGGCCTTGAAAATTTAAATAATATAATTGCATTGCATATGACAGGGAAGAGTGTTAACGTTGGGCAAACCGAACGATGTGTCCTGTATAAAGAATCAAATGTGGAGTATAACGCGCTGCGAATTGCCTAGATAACCCCAATAGCAGTGGAGACACGATCAATTAGATTTATTTGGCCCTGAAAATTTTAAAACTATTATGGCTTTTGATTTGACAGGGAAGAGTGTTAACATTGTGCAAACCGAACGATGTGTCCTGTATAAAGAATGAAATGTGGAGTGTAACGCGCCCCGAATTGTCTTCGTAACCGCAAAAGCAGCGGAGATACGATCAATTAGATTTATTTGGCCTTGAAAATTTAAATACTATAATTGCATTAGATTTGACAGGGAAGAATGTTAACGTAGGGCAAACCGAAAGATGTGCCCTGTATAAAGAATCAAATGTGGAGTATAACGCGCATCGAATTGTCTAGATAACCCCAATGGCAGCGGAGATACGATCAATTAGATTTATTTGGCCTTGAAAATTTAAATTCTATAATTGCATTGGATTTGACAGGGAAGGATGTTAACGTAGGGCGAACCGAACGATGTGCCCTGTATAAAGAATCAAATGTGGAGTACAACGCGCCCCGAATTGTCTTCGTAACCCCAATAGCAGCGGAGATACGATCAATTAGATTTATTTGGCCCTTAGAATTTAAAAACTATAATTGCTTTTAGTTGACAGGGAAGACAGTTAACGTAGGGCGAACCGAACGATGTGTCCTGTATAAAGAATCAAATGTGGAGTATAACGCGCCCCGAATTGTCTTCGTAACCCCAAAAGCAGCGGAGATACGATCAATTAGATTTATTTGGCCTTGAAAATTTAAATAATATAATTGCATTGCATATGACAGGGAAGAGTGTTAACGTTGGGCAAACCGAACGATGTGTCCAGTATAAAGAATCAAATGTGGAGTATAACGCGCATCGAATTGCCTAGATAACCCCAATAGCAGCGCAGATACGATCAATTAGATTTATTTGGCCTTGAAAATTTAAATACTATAATTGCATTGGATTTGACAGGGAAGGATGTTAACGTAGGGCAAACCGAACGATGTGCCCTGTATAAAGAATCAAATGTGGAGTATAACGCGCCCCGATTTGTCTTCGTTACCCCAATAGCAGCGGAGATACGATCAATTAGATTTATTTGGCCCTGAGAATTTAAAAACTATAATTGCTTTTGATTTGACAGGGAAGAATGTTAACGTAGGACAAACCGAACAATATGTCCTGTACAAAGAATCAAATGTGGAGTATAACGAGCTGCGAATTGCCTAGATAACCCCAATAGCAGCGGAGGTACGATCAATTAGATTTATTCGGCCTTGAAAATTTAAAAACTATAATTGCTTTTGATTTCACAGGGAAGACAGTTAACGTAGGGCAAACCGAACGATGTGTCCTGTATAAAGAATCAAATGTGGAGTATAACGCGCCCCGATTTGTCTTCGTTACCCCAATAGCAGCGGAGATACGATCAATTAGATTTATTTGGCCCTGAGAATTTAAAAACTATAATTGCTTTTGATTTGACAGGGAAGAATGTTAACGTAGGACAAACCGAACAATATGTCCTGTACAAAGAATCAAATGTGGAGTATAACGAGCTGCGAATTGCCTAGATAACCCCAATAGCAGCGGAGATACGATCAATTAGATTTATTCGGCCTTGAAAATTTAAAAACTATAATTGCTTTTGATTTCACAGGGAAGACAGTTAACGTAGGGCAAACCGAACGATGTGTCCTGTATAAAGAATCAAATGTGGAGTATAACGCGCATCGAATTGCCTAGATAACCCCAATAGCAGCGGAGATACGATCAATTAGATTTATTTGGCCTTGAAAATTTAAAAACTATAATTGCATTAGATTTGACAGGGAAGAATGTTAACGTAGGGCAAATCGAACGATGTGCCCTGTATATAGAATCAAATGTGGAGTATAACGCGCTGCGAATTGCCTAGATAACCCCAATAGCAGTGGGGACACGATCAATTAGATTTATTTGGCCTTGAAAATTTAAAAACTATAATTGCTTTTGATTTGTCAGGGAAGACAGTTAACGTAGGGCAAACGGAACGATGTGTCCTGTATAAAGAATCAAATGTGGAGTATAACGCGCATCGAATTGCCTAGATAACCCCAATAGCAGCGGAGATACGATCGATTAGATTTATTTGGCCTTGAAAATTTAAAAACTATAATTGCATTAGATTTGACAGGGAAGAATGTTAACGTAGGGCAAATCGAACGATGTGCCCTGTATAAAGAATCAAATGTGGAGCATAACGCGCTCCGAAATGTCTTCGTAACTCCAATAGCAGCGGAGATACGATCAATTAGATTTATTTGGCCTTGAAAATATAAATAATATAATTGCATTGCATATGACAGGGAAGAGTGTTAACGTTGGGCAAACCGAACGATGTGTCCTGTATAAAGAATCAAATGTGGAGTATAACGCGCATCGAATTGCCTAGATATCCACAATAGCAGTGGAGACACGATCAATTAGATTTATTTGGCCCTGAAAATTTGAAAACTATAATTCCTTTTGATTTGACAGGGAAGACAGTTAACGTAGGGCAAACCGAACGATGTGTCCTGTATACAGAATCAAATGTGGAGCATAACGCGCTCCGAAATGTCTTCGTAACTCCAATGGCAGCGGAGATACGATCAATTAGATTTATTTGGCCTTGAAAATTTAAATAATATAATTGCATTGCATATGACAGGGAAGTGTGTTAACGTTGGGCAAACCGAACGATGTGTCCTGTATAAAGAATCAAATGTGGAGTATAACGCGCTGCGAATTGCCTAGATAACCCCAATAGCAGTGGAGACACGATCAATTAGATTTATTTGGCCTTGAAAATTTAAAAACTATAATTGCTTTTGATTTCACAGGGAAGACAGATAACGTAGGGCAAACCGAACGATGTGTCCTGTATAAAGAATCAAATGTGGAGTATAACGCGCATCGAATTGCCTAGATAACCCCAATAGCAGCGGAGATACGATCAATTAGATTTATTTGGAGTTGAAAATTTAAATACTATAATTGCATTGGATTTGACAGGGAAGGATGTTAACGTAGGGCAAACCGAACGATGTGCCCTGTATAAAGAATCAAATGTGGAGTATAACGCGCATCGAATTGCCTAGATAACCCCAATAGCAGTGGAGATACGATCAATTAGATTTATTTGGCCCTGAAAATTTAAAAACAATAATTGCTTTTGATTTGACAGGGAAGAATGTTAACGTAGGGCAAATCGAACGATGTGCCCTGTATAAAGAATCAAATGTGGAGCATAACGCGCTCCGAAATGTCTTCGTAACTCCAATAGCAGCGGAGATACGATCAATTAGATTTATTTGGCCTTGAAAATATAAATAATATAATTGCATTGCATATGACAGGGAAGAGTGTTAACGTTGGGCAAACCTAACGATGTGTCCTGTATAAAGAATCAAATGTGGAGTATAACGCGCATCGAATTGCCTAGATAACCCCAATAGCAGCGGAGATACGATCAATTAGATTTATTTGGCGTTGAAAATTTAAATACTATAATTGCATTGGATTTGACAGGGAAGGATGTTAACGTAGGGCAAACCGAACGATGTGCCCTGTATAAAGAATCAAATGTGGAGTATAACGCGCATCGAATTGCCTAGATAACCCCAATAGCAGTGGAGATACGATCAATTAGATTTATTTGGCCCTGAAAATTTAAAAACAATAATTGCTTTTGATTTGACAGGGAAGAATGTTAACGTAGGGCAAATCGAACGATGTGCCCTGTATAAAGAATCAAATGTGGAGCATAACGCGCTCCGAAATGTCTTCGTAACTCCAATAGCAGCGGAGATACGATCAATTAGATTTATTTGTCCTTGAAAAATTAAATAATATAATTGCATTGCATATGACAGGGAAGAGTGTTAACGTTGGGCAAACCGAACGATGTGTCCAGTATAAAGAATCAAATGTGGAGTATAACGCGCATCGAATTGCCTAGATAACCCCAATAGCAGCGCAGATACGATCAATTAGATTTATTTGGCCTTGAAAATTTAAATACTATAATTGCATTGGATTTGACAGGGAAGGATGTTAACGTAGGGCAAACCGAACGATGTGCCCTGTATAAAGAATCAAATGTGGAGTATAACGCGCCCCGATTTGTCTTCGTTACCCCAATAGCAGCGGAGATACGATCAATTAGATTTATTTGGCCCTGAGAATTTAAAAACTATAATTGCTTTTGATTTGACAGGGAAGAATGTTAACGTAGGACAAACCGAACAATATGTCCTGTACAAAGAATCAAATGTGGAGTATAACGAGCTGCGAATTGCCTAGATAACCCCAATAGCAGCGGAGGTACGATCAATTAGATTTATTCGGCCTTGAAAATTTAAAAACTATAATTGCTTTTGATTTCACAGGGAAGACAGTTAACGTAGGGCAAACCGAACGATGTGTCCTGTATAAAGAATCAAATGTGGAGTATAACGCGCCCCGATTTGTCTTCGTTACCCCAATAGCAGCGGAGATACGATCAATTAGATTTATTTGGCCCTGAGAATTTAAAAACTATAATTGCTTTTGATTTGACAGGGAAGAATGTTAACGTAGGACAAACCGAACAATATGTCCTGTACAAAGAATCAAATGTGGAGTATAACGAGCTGCGAATTGCCTAGATAACCCCAATAGCAGCGGAGATACGATCAATTAGATTTATTCGGCCTTGAAAATTTAAAAACTATAATTGCTTTTGATTTCACAGGGAAGACAGTTAACGTAGGGCAAACCGAACGATGTGTCCTGTATAAAGAATCAAATGTGGAGTATAACGCGCATCGAATTGCCTAGATAACCCCAATAGCAGCGGAGATACGATCAATTAGATTTATTTGGCCTTGAAAATTTAAAAACTATAATTGCATTAGATTTGACAGGGAAGAATGTTAACGTAGGGCAAATCGAACGATGTGCCCTGTATATAGAATCAAATGTGGAGTATAACGCGCTGCGAATTGCCTAGATAACCCCAATAGCAGTGGGGACACGATCAATTAGATTTATTTGGCCTTGAAAATTTAAAAACTATAATTGCTTTTGATTTGTCAGGGAAGACAGTTAACGTAGGGCAAACGGAACGATGTGTCCTGTATAAAGAATCAAATGTGGAGTATAACGCGCATCGAATTGCCTAGATAACCCCAATAGCAGCGGAGATACGATCGATTAGATTTATTTGGCCTTGAAAATTTAAAAACTATAATTGCATTAGATTTGACAGGGAAGAATGTTAACGTAGGGCAAATCGAACGATGTGCCCTGTATAAAGAATCAAATGTGGAGCATAACGCGCTCCGAAATGTCTTCGTAACTCCAATAGCAGCGGAGATACGATCAATTAGATTTATTTGGCCTTGAAAATATAAATAATATAATTGCATTGCATATGACAGGGAAGAGTGTTAACGTTGGGCAAACCGAACGATGTGTCCTGTATAAAGAATCAAATGTGGAGTATAACGCGCATCGAATTGCCTAGATATCCACAATAGCAGTGGAGACACGATCAATTAGATTTATTTGGCCCTGAAAATTTGAAAACTATAATTCCTTTTGATTTGACAGGGAAGACAGTTAACGTAGGGCAAACCGAACGATGTGTCCTGTATACAGAATCAAATGTGGAGCATAACGCGCTCCGAAATGTCTTCGTAACTCCAATGGCAGCGGAGATACGATCAATTAGATTTATTTGGCCTTGAAAATTTAAATAATATAATTGCATTGCATATGACAGGGAAGTGTGTTAACGTTGGGCAAACCGAACGATGTGTCCTGTATAAAGAATCAAATGTGGAGTATAACGCGCTGCGAATTGCCTAGATAACCCCAATAGCAGTGGAGACACGATCAATTAGATTTATTTGGCCTTGAAAATTTAAAAACTATAATTGCTTTTGATTTCACAGGGAAGACAGATAACGTAGGGCAAACCGAACGATGTGTCCTGTATAAAGAATCAAATGTGGAGTATAACGCGCATCGAATTGCCTAGATAACCCCAATAGCAGCGGAGATACGATCAATTAGATTTATTTGGAGTTGAAAATTTAAATACTATAATTGCATTGGATTTGACAGGGAAGGATGTTAACGTAGGGCAAACCGAACGATGTGCCCTGTATAAAGAATCAAATGTGGAGTATAACGCGCATCGAATTGCCTAGATAACCCCAATAGCAGTGGAGATACGATCAATTAGATTTATTTGGCCCTGAAAATTTAAAAACAATAATTGCTTTTGATTTGACAGGGAAGAATGTTAACGTAGGGCAAATCGAACGATGTGCCCTGTATAAAGAATCAAATGTGGAGCATAACGCGCTCCGAAATGTCTTCGTAACTCCAATAGCAGCGGAGATACGATCAATTAGATTTATTTGTCCTTGAAAAATTAAATAATATAATTGCATTGCATATGACAGGGAAGAGTGTTAACGTTGGGCAAACCGAACGATGTGTCCTGTATAAAGAATCAAATGTGGAGTATAACGCGCCCCGAATTGTCTTTGTAACCCCAATAGCAGCGGTGATACGATCAATTAGATTTATTTGGCCTTGAAAATTTAAATAATATAATTGCATTGCATATGACAGGGAAGAGTGTTAACGTTGGGCAAACCGAACGATGTGTCCTGTATAAAGAATCAAATGTGGAGTATAACGCGCCCCGAATTTTCTCCGTAACCCCAATAGCAGCGGAGATACGATCAATTGGATTTATTTGGCCTTGAAAATTTAAATACTATAATTGCATTAGATTTGACAGGGAAGAATGTTAACGTAGGGCAAACCGAACGATGTGCCCTGTATAAAGAATCAAATGTGGAGTATAACGAGCTGCGAATTGCCTAGATATCCCCAATAGCAGTGGAGACACGATCAATTAGATTCATTTGGCCCTGAAAATTTAAAAACTATAATTGCTTTTGATTTGACGGGGAAGAGTGTTAACATTGTGCAAACGGAACGATGTGTTCTGTATAAAGAATCAAATGTGGAGTATAACGCGATCCGAAATGTCTTCGTAAACCCAATAGCAGCGGAGATACGAACAATTAGATTTTTTTGGCCTAGAAAATTTAAATAATATAATTGCATTGCATATGACAGGGAAGAGTGTTAACGTTGGGCAAACCGAACGTTGTGTCCTGTATAAAGAATCAAATGTGGAGTATAACGCGCTGCGAATTGCCTAGATAACCCTAACAGCAGTGGAGACACGATCAATTAGATTTATTTGGCCTTGAAAATTTAAAAACTATAATTGCTTTTGATTTCTCAGGGATGACAGTTAACGTAGGGCAAACCGAACGATGTGTCCTGTATAAAGAATCAAATGTGGAGTATAACGCGCATCGAATTGCCTAGATAACCCCAATAGCAGCGGAGATACGATCAAATAGATTTATTTGGCCTTGAAAATTTAAAAACTATAATTGCTTTTGATTTCACAGGGAAGACAGTTAACGTAGGGCAAACCGAACGATGTGTCCTGTATAAAGAATCAAATGTGGAGTATAACGCGCATCGAATTGCCTAGATAACCACAATAGCAGCGTAGATACGATCAATTAGATTTATTTGGCCTTGAAAATTTAAAAACTATAATTGCATTAGATTTGACAGGGAAGAATGTTAACGTAGGGCAAATCGGACGATGTGCCCAGTATAAAGAATCAAATGTGGAGTATAACGCGCTGCGAATTGCCTAGATATCACCAATAGCAGTGGAGACACGATCAATTAGATTTATTTGGCCCTGAAAATTTGAAAACTATAATTGCTTTTGATTTGACAGGGAAGACAGTTAACGTAGGGCAAACCGAACGATGTGTCCTGTATAAAGAATCAAATGTGGAGCATAACGCGCATCGAATTGCCTAGATAACCCCAATAGCAGCGGAGATACGATCAAATAGATTTATTTGGCCTTGAAAATTTAAAAACTATAATTGCTTTTGATTTCACAGGGAAGACAGTTAACGTAGGGCAAACCGAACGATGTGTCCTGTATAAAGAATCAAATGTGGAGTATAACGCGCATCGAATTGCCTAGATAACCCCAATAGCAGCGGAGAAACGATCAATTAGATTTATTTGGCCTTGAAAATTTAAAAACTATAATTACATTAGATTTGACAGGGAAGAATGTTAACGTAGGGCAAATCGAACGATGTGCCCTGTATAAAGAATCAAATGTGGAGCATAACGTGCTCCGAAATGTCTTCGTAACTCCAATAGCAGCGGAGATACGATCAATTAGATTTATTTGTCCTTGAAAATTTAAATACTATAAATGTATTAGATTCGACAGGGAAGAATGTTAACGTAGGGCAAACCGAACGATGTGTCCTGTATAAAGAATCAAATGTGGAGTATAACGCGCATCGAATTGCCCAGATAACCCCAATAGCAGTGGAGACACGATCAATTAGATTTATTTGGCCCTGAATATTTAAAAACTACAATTGCTTTTGATTTGACAGGGAAGAGTGTTAACATTGTGCAAACCGAAGGATGTGTCCTGTATAAAGAATCAAATGTGGAGTGTAACGCGATCCGAAATGTCTTCGTAACCCCAATAGCAGCGGAGATACGATCAATTAGATTTATTTGGCCCTGAAAATTTAAATACTATAATTGCTTTTGATTTGACAGTGAATAGTGTTAACATTGTGCGAACCGAACGATGTGTCCTGTATGAAGAATCAAATGTGGAGTATAACGTGATCCGAAACGTCTTCGTAACCCCAATAGCAGCGGAGATACGATCAATTAGATTTATTTGGCCTTGAAAATTTAAATAATATAATTGCATTGCATGTGACAGGGAAGTGTGTTAACGTAGGGCAAACCGAACGATGTGCCCTGTATAAAGAATCAAATGTGGAGTATAACGCGCTCTGAAATGTCTTCGTAACTCCAATAGCAGCGGAGACACGATCAATTAGATTTATTCGGCCTTGAAAATTTAAATAATATAATTGCATTGCATATGACAGGGAAGTGTGTTAACGTAGGGCAAACCGAACGATGTGTCCTGTATAAAGAATCAAATGTGGAGTATAACGCGCATCGAATTGCCTAGATAAGCCCAATAGCAGCGGAGATACGATCAATTAGATTTATTTGGCCTTGAAAATTTAAAAACTATAATTGCATTAGATTTGACAGGGAAGAATGTTAACGTAGGGCAAATCGAACGATGTGCCCTGTATAAAGAATCAAATGTGGAGCATAACGCGCTCCGAAATGTCTTCGTAACTCCAATAGCAGCGGAGATACGATCAATTAGATTTATTTGGCCTTGAAAATTTAAATAATATAATTGCATTGCATATGACAGGGAAGAGTGTTAACGTTGGGCAAACCGAACGATGTGTCCTGTATAAAGAATCAAATGTGGAGTATAACGTGCATCGAATTGCCTAGATAACACGAATAGCAGCGGAGATACGATCAATTAGATTTATTTGGCCTTGAAAATTTAAATAATATAATTGCATTGCATATGACAGGGAAGAGTGTTAACGTTGGGCAAACCGAACGATGTGTCCTGTTTAAAGAATCAAATGTGGAGTATAACGCGCCCCGAATTTTCTTCGTAACCCCAATAGCAGCGGAGATACGATCAATTGGATTTATTTGGCCATGAAAATATAAATAATTTTATTGCATTGCATATGAAAAGGAAGAGTGTTAACATTGTGCAAACCGAACGATGTGTCCTGTATAAAGACTCAAATGTGGAGTATAACGCGCTGCGAATTGCCTAGATAACCCCAATAGCAGTGGAGGTACGACCAATTAGATTTATTCGGCCTTGAAAATTTAAATAATATAACTGCATTACATATGACAGGGAAGAGTGTTAACGTTGGGCCAACCGAACGATGTGTCCTGTATAAAGAATCAACTGTGGAGTATAACGCGCATCGGTTTGCCTAGATAACACGAATAGCAGCGGAGATACGGTCAATTAGATTTATTTGGCCTTGAAAATTTAAATAATATAATTGCATTGGATTTGACAGGGAAGAATGTTAACGTAGGGCAAACCGAACGATGTGTCCTGTATAAAGAATCAAATGTGAAGTGTAACGCGATCCGAATTGTCTTCGTAACCCCAATAGCAGCGGAGATACGATCATTTAGATTTATTTGCCCTTGAAAATTTAAAAACTATAATTGCATTGAATTTGACACGGAAGAGAGTTAATGTAGGGCAAACCCACCGATTTGCCCTGTATAAAGAATCAAATGTGGAGTATAGCGCGCTACGAATTGCCTAGATAACCCCAATAGCAGTGGAGACACGATCAATTAGATTTATTTGGCCCTGAAAATTTAAAAACTATAATTGTTTTTGATTTGACAGGGAAGAGTGTTAACATTGTGCAAACCGAACGATGTGTCCTGTATAAAGAATCAAATGTGGAGTGTAACGCGATCCGAAATGTCTTCGTAACACCTATAGCAGCGGAGATACGATCAATTAGATTTATTTGGCCCTGAAAATTTAAAAACTATAATTGCTTTTGATTTGACAGGGAGCAATGTTAACGTAGGGCAAACCGAACGATGTGTCCTGTATAAAGAATCAAGTGTGGAGTATGACGCGCGGCGAAGTGCCTAGATATCCCCAATGGCAGTGGAGACACGATCAATTAGATTTATTTGGCCCTGAATATTTAAAAACTACAATTGCTTTTGATTTGACAGGGAAGAGTGTTAACATTGTGCAAACCGAAGGATGTGTCCTGTATAAAGAATCAAATGTGGAGTGTAACGCGATCCGAAATGTCTTCGTAACCCCAATAGCAGCGGAGATACGATCAATTAGATTTATTTGGCCCTGAAAATTTAAATACTATAATTGCTTTTGATTTGACAGTGAATAGTGTTAACATTGTGCGAACCGAACGATGTGTCCTGTATGAAGAATCAAATGTGGAGTATAACGTGATCCGAAACGTCTTCGTAACCCCAATAGCAGCGGAGATACGATCAATTAGATTTATTTGGCCTTGAAAATTTAAATAATATAATTGCATTGCATATGACAGGGAAGTGTGTTAACGTAGGGCAAACCGAACGATGTGCCCTGTATAAAGAATCAAATGTGGAGTATAACGCGCTCTGAAATGTCTTCGTAACTCCAATAGCAGCGGAGACACGATCAATTAGATTTATTCGGCCTTGAAAATTTAAATAATATAATTGCATTGCATATGACAGGGAAGTGTGTTAACGTAGGGCAAACCGAACGATGTGTCCTGTATAAAGAATCAAATGTGGAGTATAACGCGCATCGAATTGCCTAGATAAGCCCAATAGCAGCGGAGATACGATCAATTAGATTTATTTGGCCTTGAAAATTTAAAAACTATAATTGCATTAGATTTGACAGGGAAGAATGTTAACGTAGGGCAAATCGAACGATGTGCCCTGTATAAAGAATCAAATGTGGAGCATAACGCGCTCCGAAATGTCTTCGTAACTCCAATAGCAGCGGAGATACGATCAATTAGATTTATTTGGCCTTGAAAATTTAAATAATATAATTGCATTGCATATGACAGGGAAGAGTGTTAACGTTGGGCAAACCGAACGATGTGTCCTGTATAAAGAATCAAATGTGGAGTATAACGTGCATCGAATTGCCTAGATAACACGAATAGCAGCGGAGATACGATCAATTAGATTTATTTGGCCTTGAAAATTTAAATAATATAATTGCATTGCATATGACAGGGAAGAGTGTTAACGTTGGGCAAACCGAACGATGTGTCCTGTATAAAGAATCAAATGTGGAGTATAACGTGCATCGAATTGCCTAGATAACACGAATAGCAGCGGAGATACGGTCAATTAGATTTATTTGGCCTTGAAAATTTAAATAATATAATTGCATTGGATTTGACAGGGAAGAATGTTAACGTAGGGCAAACCGAACGATGTGTCCTGTATAAAGAATCAAATGTGAAGTGTAACGCGATCCGAATTGTCTTCGTAACCCCAATAGCAGCGGAGATACGATCATTTAGATTTATTTGCCCTTGAAAATTTAAAAACTATAATTGCATTGAATTTGACACGGAAGAGAGTTAACGTAGGGCAAACCCACCGATTTGCCCTGTATAAAGAATCAAATGTGGAGTATAGCGCGCTACGAATTGCCTAGATAACCCCAATAGCAGTGGAGACACGATCAATTAGATTTATTTGGCCCTGAAAATTTAAAAACTATAGTTGCTTTTGATTTGACAGGGAAGAGTGTTAACATTGTGCAAACCGAACGATGTGTCCTGTATAAAGAATCAAATGTGGAGTGTAACGCGATCCGAAATGTCTTCGTAACACCTATAGCAGCGGAGATACGATCAATTAGATTTATTTGGCCCTGAAAATTTAAAAACTATAATTGCTTTTGATTTGACAGGGAGCAATGTTAACGTAGGGCAAACCGAACGATGTGCCCTGTATAAAGAATCAAGTGTGGAGTATGACGCGCGGCGAAGTGCCTAGATATCCCCAATGGCAGTGGAGATACGATCAATTAGATTTATTTGGCCTTGAAGATTTAAAAACTATAATTGCTTTTGATTTGACAGGGAAGACAGTTAACGTAGGGCAAACCGAACGATGAGTCCTGTATAAAGAATCAAATGTGGAGTATAACGCGCATCGAATTGCCTAGATAACACGAATAGCAGCGGAGACGCGATCAATTAGATTTATTTGGCCCTGAAAATTTAAAAACTATAATTGCTTTTGATTTGACAGGGAAGAGTGTTAACATTGTGCAAACCGAACGATGTGTCCTGTATAAAGAATCAAATGTGGAGTGTAACGCGATCAGAATTGTCTTCGTAACTCCAATAGCAGCGGAGATACGATCAATTTGATTTATTTGGCCTTGGAAACTTAAAAACTATAACTGCATTGGATATGACAGGGAAGAGTGTTAACATTGTGCAAACCGAACGATGTGTCCTGTATATGGAATCAAATGTGGAGTATAACGCGCATCGAATTGCCTAGATAACCCCAATAGCAGTGGAGATGCGATCAATGAGATTCACTTCGCCCTGAAAATTTAAAAACTATAATTGCATTGGATTTGACACGGAAGAGAGTTAACGTAGGGCAAACCCACCGACTTGCCCTGTATAAAGAATCAAATGTGAAGTATAACGCGCTACGAATTGCCAAGATGTCCCCAATAGCAGCGGAGATACGATCAATTTGATTTATTTGGCATTGGAAACTTAAAAACTATAACTGCATTGGATATGACAGGGAAGAGTGTTAACATTGTGCAAACCGAACGATGTGTCCTGTATATGGAATCAAATGTGGAGTATAACGCGCATCGAATTGCCTAGATAACCCCAATAGCAGTGGAGATGCGATCAATTAGATTCACTTCGCCCTGAAAATTGAAAAACTATAATTGCTTTTGATTTGACAGGGAAGAGTGTTAATATTGCGAAAACCGAACGATGTGTCCTGTATAAAGGATCAAATGTGGAGTATAACGCGCATCGAATTGACTAGATAACCCCAATAGCAGCGGAGATACGATCAATTAGATTTATTTGGCCCTGAAAATTTAAAAACTATGATTGCATTGGATTTGTCAGGGAAGAATGTTAACGTAGGGCAAACCGAACGATGTGCCCTGTATAAAGAATCAAATGTGGAGTATAACGCGCCCCGAATTGTCTTCGTAACCCCAATAGCAGCGGAGATACGATCAATTAGATTTATTTGGTCTTGAAAATTTAAAAACTATAATTGCATTGGATATGACAGGGAAGAGTGTTAACGTTGGGCAAACCGAACGATGTGTCCTGTATAAAGAATCAAATGTGGAGTATAACGTGCATCGAATTGCCTAGATAACACGAATAGCAGCGGAGATACGATCAATTAGATTTATTTGGCCTTGAAAATTTAAATAATATAATTGCATTGCATATGACAAGGAAGAGTGTTAACATTGTGCAAACCGAACGATGTGTCCTGTATAAAGAATCAAATGTGGAGTATAACGCGCTGCGAATTGCCTAGATAACCCCAATAGCAGTGGAGGTACGACCAATTAGATTTATTTGGCCTTGAAAATTTAAATAATATAACTGCATTACATATGACAGGGAAGAGTGTTAACGTTGGGCCAACCGAACGATGTGTCCTGTATAAAGAATCAAATGTGGAGTATAATGTGCATCGGTTTGCCTAGATAACACGAATAGTAGCGGAGATACGGTCAATTAGATTTATTTGGCCTTGAAAATTTAAATAATATAATTGCAATGGATTTGACAGGTAAGAATGTTAACGTAGGGCAAACCGAACGATGTGCCCTGTATAAAGAATCAAATGTCGAATATAACGCGCTGCGAATTGCCTAGATAACCCCAATAGCAGTGGAGATACGACCAATTAGATTTATTTGGCCTAGAAAATTTAAATACTATAATTGCATTAGATTTGACAGGGAAGAATGTTAACGTAGGGCAAACCGAACGATGTGTCCTGTATAAAGAATCAAATGTGGAGTATAACGCGATCCGAATTGTCTTCGTAACCCCAATAGCAGCGGAGATACGATCAATTCGATTTATTTGGCCCTGAAAATTTAAAAACTATAATTGCTTTTGATTTGACAGGGAGCAATGTTAACGTAGGGCAAACCGAACGATGTGCCCTGTATAAAGAATCAAATGTGGAGTATGACGCGCGGCGAATTGCCTAGATATCCCCAATGGCAGTGGAGATACGATCAATTAGATTTATTTGGCCTTGAAGATTTAAAAACTATAATTGCGTTTGATTTGACAGGGAAGACAGTTAACGTAGGGCAAACCGAACGATGTGTCCTGTATAAAGAATCAAATGTGGAGTATAACGCGCATCGAATTGCCTAGATAACCCCAATAGCAGCGGAGATACGATCAATTAGATTTATTTGGCCTTGAAAATTTAAATAATATAATTGCATTGCATATGACAGGGAAGAGTGTTAGCATTGTGCAAACCGAACGATGTGTCCTGTATAAAGAATCAAATGTGGAGTATAACGTGATCAGAAACGTCTTCCTAACCCCAATAGCAGCGGAGATACGATCAATTAGATTTATTTGGCCTTGAAAATTTAAATAATATAATTGCATTGCATATGACAGGAAAGAGTGTTAACGTTGGGCAAACCGAACGATGTGCCCTGTATAAAGAATCAAATGTGGAGTATGACGCGCGGCGAATTGCCTAGATATCCCCAATGGCAGTGGAGATACGATCAATTAGATTTCTTTGGCCTTGAAAATTTAAAAACTATAATTGCTTATGATTTGACAGGGAAGACAGTTAACGTAGGGCAAACCGAACGATGTGTCCTGTATAAAGAATCAAATATGGAGTATAACGCGCATCGAATTGCCTAGATAACCCCAATAGCAGCGGAGATACGATCAATTAGATTTATTTGGCCTTGAAAATATAAATAATTTTATTGCATTGCATATGACTGGGAAGAGTGTTAACGTTGGGCAAACCGACCGATGTGTCCTGTATAAAGAATCAAATGTGGAGTATAACGCGCATCGAATTGCCCAGATAACCCCAATAGCAGTGGAGACACGATCAATTATATTTATTTGGCCCTGAATATTTAAAAACTACAATTGCTTTTGATTTGACAGGGAAGAGTGTTAACATTGTGCAAACCGAAGGATGTGTCCTGTATAAAGAATCAAATGTGGAGTGTAACGCGATCCGAAATGTCTTCGTAACCCCAATAGCAGCGGAGATACGATCAATTAGATTTATTTGGCCCTGAAAATTTAAATACTATAATTGCTTTTGATTTGACAGTGAATAGTGTTAACATTGTGCGAACCGAACGATGTGTCCTGTATGAAGAATCAAATGTGGAGTATAACGTGATCCGAAACGTCTTCGTAACCCCAATAGCAGCGGAGATACGATCAATTAGATTTATTTGGCCTTGAAAATTTAAAAACTATAATTGCATTGGATTTGACACGTAACAGAGTTAACGTAGGGCAAACCCACCGATTTGCCCTGCATAAAGAATCAAATGTGGAGTATAACACGCCCCGAATTGTCTTCGTAACCCCAATAGCAGCGGAGATACGATCAATTAGATTTATTTGGCCTTGAAAATTTAAATACTATAAATGCATTAGATTTGACAGGGAAGAATGTTAACGTAGGGCAAACCGAACGATGTGTCCTGTATAAAGAATCAAATGTGAAGTGTAACGCGATCCGAATTGTCTTCGTAACCCCAATAGCAGCGGAGATACGATCATTTAGATTTATTTGCCCTTGAAAATTTAAAAACTATAATTGCATTGGATTTGACACGGAAGAGAGTTAACGTAGGGCAAACCCACCGATTTGCCCTGTATAAAGAATCAAATGTGGAGTATAGCGCGCTACGAATTGCCTAGATAACCCCAATAGCAGTGGAGACACGATCAATTAGATTTATTTGGCCCTGAAAATTTAAAAACTATAATTGCCTTTGATTTGACAGGGAAGAGTGTTAACATTGTGCAAACCGAACGATGTGTCCTGTATAAAGAATCAAATGTGGAGTGTAACGCGATCCGAAATGTCTTCGTAACACCTATAGCAGCGGAGATACGATCAATTAGATTTATTTGGCCCTGAAAATTTAAAAACTATAATTGCTTTTGATTTGACAGGGAGCAATGTTAACGTAGGGCAAACCGAACGATGTGCCCTGTATAAAGAATCAAATGTGGAGTATGACGCGCGGCGAATTGCCTAGATATGCCCAATGGCAGTGGAGATACGATCAATTAGATTTATTTGGCCTTGAAGATTTAAAAACTATAATTGCATTGGATTTGACACGGAAGAGAGTTAACGTAGGGCAAACCGAACGATGTGTCCTGTATAAAGAATCAAATGTGGAGTATAGCGCGCCCCGGATTGTCTTCCAAACCCCAATAGCAGCGGAGATACGATCATTTAGATTTATTTGCCCATGAAAATTTAAAAACTATAATTGCATTGGATTTGACACGGAAGAGAGTTAACGTAGGGCAAACCGAACGATGTGTCCTGTATAAAGAATCAAATGTGGAGTATAACGCGCCCCGAATTGTCTTCGTAACCCCAATAGCAGCGGTGATACGATAAATTAGATTTATTTGGCCTTGGAAATTTAAATACTATAATTGCATTAGATTTGACAGGGAACAATGTTATCCTAGGGCAAACCGAACGATGTGCCCTGTATAAAGAATCAAATGTGGAGTATAACGCGCTGCGAGTTGCCTAGATATCTCCAATAGCAGTGGAGATACGATCAATTAGATTTCTTTGGCCTTGCAAATTTAAAAACTATAATTGCTTATGATTTGACAGGGAAGACAGTTAACGTAGGGCAAACCGAACGATGTGTCCTGTATAAAGAATCAAATGTGGAGTATAACGCGCATCGAATTGCCCAGATAACCCCAATAGCAGCAGAGATACGATCAATTAGATATTTTTGGCCTTGAAAATTTAAATACTATAAATGCTATAGATTTGACAGGGAAGAATGTTAACGTAGGGCAAACCGAACGATGTGTCCTGTATAAAGAATCAAATGTGAAGTGTAACGCGATCCGAATTGTCTTCGTAACCCCAATAGCAGCGGAGATACGATCATTTAGATTTATTTGCCCTTGAAAATTTAAAAACTATAATTGCATTAGATTTGACAGGGAACAATGTTATCCTAGGGCAAACCGAACGATGTGCCCTGTATAAAGAATCAAATGTGGAGTATGACGCGCGGCGAATTGCCTAAAATATCCCCAATGGCAGTGGAGATACGATCAATTAGATTTATTTGGCCTTGAAGATTTAAAACTAAAATTGCTTTTGATTTGACAGGGAAAACAGTTAACGTAGGGCAAACTGAACGATGTGTCGTGTATAAAGAATCAAATGTGGAGTATAACGCGCTGCGAATTGCCTAGATATCTCCAATAGCAGTGGAGATACGATCAATTAGATTTCTTTGGCCTTGAAAATTTAAAAACTATAATTGCTTATGATTTGACAGGGAAGACAGTTAACGTAGGGCAAACCGAACGATGTGTCCTGTATAAAGAATCAAATATGGAGTATAACGCGCATCGAATTGCCTAGATAGCCCCAATAGCAGCGGAGATACGATCAATTAGATTTATTTGGCCTTGAAAATATAAATAATTTAATTGCATTGCATATGACAGGAAAGAGTGTTAACGTTGGGCAAACCGACCGATGTGTCCTGTATAAAGAATCAAATGTGGAGTATAACGAGCTCCGAATTGTCTTCGTAACCCCAATAGCAGCGGAGATACGATCATTTAGATTTATTTGCCCTTGAAAATTTAAAAACTATAATTGCATTAGATTTGACAGGGAACAATGTTATCCTAGGGCAAACCGAACGATGTGCCCTGTATAAAGAATCAAATGTGGAGTATGACGCGCGGCGAATTGCCTAAAATATCCCCAATGGCAGTGGAGATACGATCAATTAGATTTATTTGGCCTTGAAGATTTAAAACTAAAATTGCTTTTGATTTGACAGGGAAAACAGTTAACGTAGGGCAAACTGAACGATGTGTCGTGTATAAAGAATCAAATGTGGAGTATAACGCGCTGCGAATTGCCTAGATATCTCCAATAGCAGCGGAGGTACGATCAATTAGATTTATTTGGCCTTGAAAATTTAAATAATATAATTGCATTGCATATGACAGGGCAGAGTGTTGACGTTGGGCAAACCGAACGATGTGTCCTGTATAAAGAATCAAATGTGGAGAATAACGCGCCACGAATTGTCTTCGTAACCCCAATAGCAGCGGTGATACGATCAACAGATTTATTTGGCCCTAAAAATTTAAAAACTCTAATTGCTCTGGATTTGACAGGGAAGACAGTTAACGTAGGGCAAACCCTACGATTTGCCCTGTATAAAGAATCAAATGTGGAGTATAACGCGCGGCGAATTGCCTAGATAACCCCAATAGCAGCGGAGATACGATCAATTAGATTTATTTGGCCTTGAAAATTTAAATACTATAATTGCATTGGATTTGACAGGGAAGAATGTTTACGTAGGGCAAACCGAACGATGTGCCCTGTATATAGAATCAAATGTGGAGTATAACGCGCCCCGAAATGTCCTCGTAACCCCAATAGCAGCGAAGATACGATCAATTAGATTTATGTGGCCTTGAAAATTTAAAAACTATAATTGCATTGGATATGACAGGAAAGAATGTTGACATTGTGCAAATCGAACGATGTGTCCTGTATTAGGAATCAAAAGTGGAGTATGACGCGCCCCGAATTGTCTTCGTAACCCCAATAGCAGCGGTGATACGATCAACAGATTTATTTGGCCCTAAAAATTTAAAAACTATAATTGCTCTGGATTTGACAGGGAAGACAGTTAACGTAGGGCAAACCCTACGATTTGCCCTGTATAAAGAAACAAATGTGGAGTATAACGCGCTCCGAAATGACATCGTAACTCCAATTGCAGCAGAAATGCGTTATAACGTAATACTACGTAACGTTATACGTTATAACGTAATACTACATAACATTATACGTTATAACGTAATGTTACATAACGTTATACGTTAGATCGTAATGCTACATAACGTTATACGTTATATCGTAATGTTACATAACGTTATACGTTATATCATAATGCTACATAACATACACGTTATATCGTAATGCTACATAACGTTATACGTTATAACGTAATACTACATAACGTTATACGTTATAACGTAATAATACATAATGTTATACGTTATTTCGTAATGCTACATAACGTTATACGTTATACCCTTATGCTACATAACGTTATACGTTATATCGTAGTGCTACATAACGTTATACGTTATATCGTAATGCTACATAACGTTATAAGTTATAACGTATTACCATATAACGTTATACGTTATATCACAATGCTACATAACGTTATACGTTATATCGTAGTGCTACATAACGTTATACGTTATATCGTAATGCTACATAACGTTATACGTTATATCGTAATGCTACATAGCGTTATACGTTATATCGTAATGCTACATAACGTTATACGATATAACGTATTAGCATATAACGTTATACGTTATATCGTAATGCTACATAACGTTATAAGTTATAACGTATTACCATATAACGTTATACGTTATATCACAATGCTACATAACGTTATACGTTATATCGTAGTGCTACATAACGTTATACGTTATATCGTTATGCTACATAACGTTATACGTTATAACGTAATACTACATAACATACACGTTATATCGTAATACTACATAACGTTATACGTTATAACGTAATACTACATAACTTTATACGTTATGACGTAATACTACATAACGTTATACGTTATAACGTAATACTATATAACGTTATACGTTATATCGATATGCTACATAACGTTATACGTTATATCGTAATGCTACATAACGTTATACGTTATACCGTAATGCTACATAACGTTATACGTTATTACGTAATGCTACATAACGTTATACGTTATATCGTAATGCTACATAACGTTATACGTTATATCGTAATGCTACATATCGTTATACGTTATATCGTATTGCTACATAACGTTATAAGTTATAACGTATTACCATATAACGTTATATGTTATATCACAATGCTACATAACGTTATACGTTATATCGTAATGCTACATAACATACACGTTATATCGTAATACTACATAACGTTATACGTTATAACGTAACACTACATAACGTTATACGTTATAACGTAATACTACATAACGTTATACGTTATAACGTAATACTACATAACGTTCTACGTTATATTGATATGCTACATTACGTTATACGTTATATCGTAATGCCACATAACGTTATACATTATATCGTAATGCTACATAACGTTATACGTTATATCGTAATACTACATAACGTTATACGATATAACGTAATACTATATAACGATATACCTTATATCGTAATGCTACATAACGCTATACGTTATGTAATTAAGCTACATAACGTCATACGTTATATCGTATTGCTACATAACGTTATAAGTTATAACGTATTACCATATAACGTTATATGTTATATCACAATGCTACATAACGTTATACGTTATATCGTAGTGCTACATAACGTTATACGTTCTATCGTAATGCTACATAACGCTATACGTTATGTCGTTAAGCTACATAACGTCATACGTTATAACGTAATACTATATAACGTAATTCGTTATAACGTAATGCTACATAACGTTATACGTTATATCGTAATGTTACATAACGTTATACGTTATAACGTAATGCTACATAACGTTATACGTTATATCGTAATGCTACATAACGTTATACGTTATATCGTAATACTACATAACGTTATACGATATAACGTAATACTATATAACGATATACGTTAAATCGTAATGCTACATAACGTTATACGTTATATCGTAATGCTACATAACTTCATATGTTATATCGTAATGCTACATAACTTTATACGATATAACGTAATACTACATAACGTTATACGTTATAACTTAATACTACATAACGTTATACGTTATAACGTATTACCATATAACGTTATACGTCATATCGTTATGCTACATAACGTTATACGGTATATCGCAATGCTTCGTAACGTTATACGTTATATCGTAATGCTACATAACTTCATATGTTATATCGTAATGCTACATAACGTTATACGTGATATCGTAATGCTACATAGCGTTATACGTTATATCGTAACGCTACATAACATTATACGATATAACGTATTAGCATATAACGTTATACGTTATATCATAATGCTACATAACGTTTGCGTTATATTGTTATGCTACATAACGTTATACGTTATATCGTTATGATACATAACGTTATACGTTTTATCGTAATGCTACATAACATACACGTTATATCGTAATGCTACATAACGTTATACGTTATAACGTAATACTACATAACGTTATACGTTATAACTTAATACTACATAACGTTATACGTTATAACGTATTACCATATAACGTTATACGTTATATCGTTATGCTACATAACGTTATACGTTATATCGTAATGCTACATAGCTTTATACATTATAGTGTAATACTACATAACGTTATACGTTATATCGTAATGCTACATAACGTTATACGTTATATCGTAATGCTACATAACTTCATATGTTATATCGTAATGTTACATAACTTTATACGATATAACGTAATACTACATTACGTTATACGTTATAACTTAATACTACATAACGTTATACGTTATAACGTATTACCATATAACGTTATACGTTATATCGTTATGCTACATAACGTTATACGGTATATCGAAATGCTTCGTAACGTTATACGTTATATCGTAATACTACATAACATACACGTTATATCGTAATACTACATAACGTTATACGTTATAACGTAATACTACATAACGTTATACGTTATAACTTAATACTACATAACGTTATACGTTATAACGTATTACCATATAACGTTATACGTTATATCGTTATGCTACATAACGTTATACGTTATATCGTAATGCTACATAACGTTATACGTTATATCGTAATACTACATAACGTTATACGATATAACGTAATACTATATAACGATATACCTTATATCGTAATGCTACATAACGCTATACGTTATGTAATTAAGCTACATAACGTCATACGTTATATCGTATTGCTACATAACGTTATAAGTTATAACGTATTACCATATAACGTTATATGATATATCACAATGCTACATAACGTTATACGTTATATCGTAGTGCTACATAACGTTATACGTTCTATCGTAATGCTACATAACGCTATACGTTATGTCGTTAAGCTACATAACGTCATACGTTATAACGTAATACTATATAACGTAATTCGTTATAACGTAATGCTACATAACGTTATACGTTATATCGTAATGTTACATAACGTTATACGTTATAACGTAATGCTACATAACGTTATACGTTATATCGTAATGCTACATAACGTTATACGTTATATCGTAATACTACATAACGTTATACGATATAACGTAATACTATATAACGATATACGTTAAATCGTAATGCTACATAACGTTATACGTTATATCGTAATGCTACATAACTTCATATGCTATATCGTAATGCTACATAACTTTATACGATATAACGTAATACTACATAACGTTATACGTTATAACTTAATACTACATAACGTTATACGTTATAACGTATTACCATATAACGTTATACGTCATATCGTTATGCTACATAACGTTATACGGTATATCGCAATGCTTCGTAACGTTATACGTTATATCGTAATGCTACATAACGTTATACGTTATATCGTAATGCTACATGACGTTATAAGTTATATCGTAATGCTACATAACGTTATACGTTATATCGTTTTGCTACATAACGTTATACGTTATAACGTAATACTACATAACGTTATACGTTATATCGTAATGCTACATAAGGTTATACGTTATATAGTAATGCTACATAACGTTATACGTTATATCGTAATGCTACATAACGTTATACGTTATATCGTAATGCTACATAACGTTATACGTTATATCGTAATGCTGCATAACGTTATACGTTATGTCGTATTGCTACATAACGTTATACGTTATAACATATTACCATATAACGTTATACGTTATATCGTAATGCTACATAACGTTATACGTTATATGGTTATGCTACATAACGTTATACGTTATGTCGTATTGCTACATAACGTTATACGTTATAACGTATTACCATATAACGTTATAAGTTATATCGTTATGCTACATAACGTTATACGTTATATCGTAATGCTACATAGCTTTATACGTTATAGTGTATTACTACATAACGTTATACGTTATATCGTAATGCTACATAACGTTATACGTTATATCGTAATGCTACATAACTTCATATGTTATATCGTAATGTTACATAACTTTATACGATATAACGTAATACTACATTACGTTATACGTTATAACTTAATACTACATAACGTTATACGTTATAACGTATTACCATATAACGTTATAAGTTATATCGTTATGCTACATAACGTTATACGTTATATCGTAATGCTACATAGCTTTATACGTTATAGTGTATTACTACATAACGTTATACGTTATATCGTAATGCTACATAACGTTATACGTTATATCGTAATGCTACATAACTTCATATGTTATATCGTAATGTTACATAACTTTATACGGTATATCGAAATGCTTCGTAACGTTATACGTTATATCGTAATACTACATAACGTTATACGTTATATCGTAATGCTACATAACGTTATACGTTATATCGTAATGCTACATGACGTTATAAGTTATATCGTAATGCTACATAACGTTATACGTTATATCGTTATGCTACATATCGTTATACGTTATAACGTAATACTACATAACGTTATACGTTATATCGTAATGCTACATAAGGTTATACGTTATATAGTTATGCTACATAACGTTATACGTTATATCGTAATGCTACATAACGTTATACGTTATATCGTAATGCTACATAACGTTATAAGTTATATCGTAATGCTGCATAACGTTATACGTTATATCGTAATGCTGCATAACGTTATACGTTATATCGTAATACTGCATAACGTTATACCTTATATCGTAATGCTGCATAACGTTATACGTTATATCGTAATGCTGCATAACGTTATACGTTATATCGTAATGCTGCATAACGTTATACGTTATATCGTAATGCTACATAACGTTATACGTTATATCGTAATGCTGCATAACGTTATACGTTATAACGTAATGCTACATAACGTTATACGTTATATCGTAATGCTACATAACGTTATACGTTATGTCGTATTGCTACATAACGTTATACGTTATAACATATTACCATATAACGTTATACGTTATATCGTAATGCTACATAACGTTTTACGTTATATGGTTATGCTACATAACGTTATACGTTATATGGTTATGCTACATAACGTTATACGTTATAACGTAATACTATATAACGTTATACGTTATATCGTAATGCTACATAACGTTATACGTTATATCGTAATGCTACATGACGTTATACTATATATCGTAATGCTACATAACGTTATATGTTATATAGTAATGCTACATAACGTTATACGTTATATCGTAATGCTACATAACGTTATACGTTATGTCGTATTGCTACATAACGTTATACGTTATAACATATTACCATATAACGTTATACGTTATATCGTAATGCTACATAACGTTATACGTTATAACATATTACCATATAACGTTATACGTTATATCGTAATGCTGCATAACGTTATACGTTATATCGTAATACTGCATAACGTTATACCTTATATCGTAATGCTGCACAACGTTATACGTTATATCGTAATGCTGCATAACGTTATACGTTATATCGTAATGCTGCATAACGTTATACGTTATATCGTAATTCTACATAACGTTATACGTTATATCGTAATGCTGCATAACGTTATACGTTATAACGTAATGCTACATAACGTTATACGTTATATCGTAATGCTACATAACGTTATACGTTATGTCGTATTGCTACATAACGTTATACGTTATAACATATTACCATATAACGTTATACGTTATATCGTAATGCTACATAACGTTATACGTTATATGGTTATGCTACATAACGTTATACGTTATATGGTTATGCTACATAACGTTATACGTTATAACGTAATACTATATAACGTTATACGTTATATCGTAATGCTACATAACGTTATACGTTATATCGTAATGCTACATGACGTTATACTATATATCGTAATGCTACATAACGTTATATGTTATATAGTAATGCTACATAACGTTATACGTTATATCGTAATGCTACATAACGTTATACGTTATAACGTAATGCTACATAACGTTATACGTTATAACGTAATACTATATAAAGTTATACGTTATATCGTAATGCTACATAACGTTATACGTTATATCGTAATGCTACATAACGCCATACGTTATATAGTAATTCTTCATAACGTTATACGTTATATCGTAATGCTACATGACGTTATACGATATATCGTAATGCTACATAACGTTATATGTTATATAGTAATGCTACATAACGTTATACGTTATAACGTAATACTATATAAAGTTATACGTTATATCGTAATGCTACATAACGTTATACGTTATATCGTAATGCTACATAACGCCATACGTTATATAGTAATTCTACATAACGTTATACGTTATATCGTAATGCTACATAACGTTATACGTTATATCGTAATGCTGCATAACGTTATACGTTATATCCTAATGCTACATATCGTTATACGTTATATCGTAATGCTACATAAGGTTATACGTTATATAGTAATGCTACATAACGTTATACGTTATATCGTAATGCTACATAACGTTATACGTTATATCGTAATGCTACATAACGTTATACGTTATATCGTAATGCTGCATAACGTTATACGTTATGTCGTATTGCTACATAACGTTATACGTTATAACATATTACCATATAACGTTATACGTTATATCGTAATGCTACATAACGTTATACGTTATATGGTTATGCTACATAACGTTATACGTTATGTCGTATTGCTACATAACGTTATACGTTATAACGTATTACCATATAACGTTATAAGTTATATCGTTATGCTACATAACGTTATACGTTATATCGTAATGCTACATAGCTTTATACGTTATATCGTAATGCTACATAACTTCATATGTTATATCGTAATGTTACATAACTTTATACGATATAACGTAATACTACATTACGTTATACGTTATAACTTAATACTACATAACGTTATACGTTATAACGTATTACCATATAACGTTATAAGTTATATCGTTATGCTACATAACGTTATACGTTATATCGTAATGCTACATAGCTTTATACGTTATAGTGTATTACTACATAACGTTATACGTTATATCGTAATGCTACATAACGTTATACGTTATATCGTAATGCTACATAACTTCATATGTTATATCGTAATGTTACATAACTTTATACGGTATATCGAAATGCTTCGTAACGTTATACGTTATATCGTAATACTACATAACGTTATACGTTATATCGTAATGCTACATAACGTTATACGTTATATCGTAATGCTACATGACGTTATAAGTTATATCGTAATGCTACATAACGTTATACGTTATATCGTTATGCTACATATCGTTATACGTTATAACGTAATACTACATAACGTTATACGTTATATCGTAATGCTACATAAGGTTATACGTTATATAGTTATGCTACATAACGTTATACGTTATATCGTAATGCTACATAACGTTATACGTTATATCGTAATGCTACATAACGTTATAAGTTATATCGTAATGCTGCATAACGTTATACGTTATATCGTAATGCTGCATAACGTTATACGTTATATCGTAATACTGCATAACGTTATACCTTATATCGTAATGCTGCATAACGTTATACGTTATATCGTAATGCTGCATAACGTTATACGTTATATCGTAATGCTGCATAACGTTATACGTTATATCGTAATGCTACATAACGTTATACGTTATATCGTAATGCTGCATAACGTTATACGTTATAACGTAATGCTACATAACGTTATACGTTATATCGTAATGCTACATAACGTTATACGTTATGTCGTATTGCTACATAACGTTATACGTTATAACATATTACCATATAACGTTATACGTTATATCGTAATGCTACATAACGTTTTACGTTATATGGTTATGCTACATAACGTTATACGTTATATGGTTATGCTACATAACGTTATACGTTATAACGTAATACTATATAACGTTATACGTTATATCGTAATGCTACATAACGTTATACGTTATATCGTAATGCTACATGACGTTATACTATATATCGTAATGCTACATAACGTTATATGTTATATAGTAATGCTACATAACGTTATACGTTATATCGTAATGCTACATAACGTTATACGTTATGTCGTATTGCTACATAACGTTATACGTTATAACATATTACCATATAACGTTATACGTTATATCGTAATGCTACATAACGTTATACGTTATAACATATTACCATATAACGTTATACGTTATATCGTAATGCTGCATAACGTTATACGTTATATCGTAATACTGCATAACGTTATACCTTATATCGTAATGCTGCATAACGTTATACGTTATATCGTAATGCTGCATAACGTTATACGTTATATCGTAATGCTGCATAACGTTATACGTTATATCGTAATTCTACATAACGTTATACGTTATATCGTAATGCTGCATAACGTTATACGTTATAACGTAATGCTACATAACGTTATACGTTATATCGTAATGCTACATAACGTTATACGTTATGTCGTATTGCTACATAACGTTATACGTTATAACATATTACCATATAACGTTATACGTTATATCGTAATGCTACATAACGTTATACGTTATATGGTTATGCTACATAACGTTATACGTTATATGGTTATGCTACATAACGTTATACGTTATAACGTAATACTATATAACGTTATACGTTATATCGTAATGCTACATAACGTTATACGTTATATCGTAATGCTACATGACGTTATACTATATATCGTAATGCTACATAACGTTATATGTTATATAGTAATGCTACATAACGTTATACGTTATATCGTAATGCTACATAACGTTATACGTTATAACGTAATGCTACATAACGTTATACGTTATAACGTAATACTATATAAAGTTATACGTTATATCGTAATGCTACATAACGTTATACGTTATATCGTAATGCTACATAACGCCATACGTTATATAGTAATTCTTCATAACGTTATACGTTATATCGTAATGCTACATGACGTTATACGATATATCGTAATGCTACATAACGTTATATGTTATATAGTAATGCTACATAACGTTATACGTTATAACGTAATACTATATAAAGTTATACGTTATATCGTAATGCTACATAACGTTATACGTTATATCGTAATGCTACTGTTACGTCCCGCGCTCCGCACGTGCCGTATCGAAAATTACGATTCGAAAATTCTACCAATTAAACAATTCGCGATTTGAATAAAAGTAATCTATAATTTGACAATACAAACTATGATTCGAAAATTCTATCAATCAAAGCAACCCGCGATTTGAATAAAAGTAATCTATAATTTGACAATTCAAATTACGATTCGAAAATTCTATCAATCAAGAGCAACCTGCGATTTGAACAGTAATCAGTGATTCGACAAATTCAATCTACCATTTGAAATTCTATCAATCAAAATCAACTCGCGATCTGAACTGACTAATAAATTATGATTATGTACGAATTGACAATCCAAATGGTTAGCCAATTAATCAAGAATAATTCGCGATTTAAAATAAATAAACAAACTATGATTGAATATTACACAAAAAGAATAATTTATGATTTGACAATTCAAATTACAATTCGAAATTCTATCAATTAAGAGCCACCTGCGATTTGAACAAACTAATTAATAAACTATGATTATGTACAAATTGACAATCCAAATGGTTAGCCGATTTGACAATTGAATAAACTACGATCTAAGACATTAACCAATCAAGATTAACTCGCGATTTGAATAAATTAAAAGGAAAAAGGAATAGACTAGGAATACATATTCTAATAACAAATGCGAAATACATAAAATATATATATATATTCCCTACCCTAGATAAATAACAATAAAATACATAAAATATGCAAATTACAATTAACTTGCGCAACTGGAAGAAGATACAATATCACGTTATTAAAATTAATTCCATCGTGGGGAACATATATAAATATGCGAAAAGAATTAAAATACGCAATACTACATTATCGAAACTAGTTGACATGCTAGTAAACTTAAAGAAAATATATATAAAAGCAATATTGTAAAATATATATATATATGTGTGTTTTATATTATCAGCAATCAATACTCCAGTAAATAAAAAAATATACAATTCGCGAAACTACAGTATTAAGACAAACTAGTATTTAAAATTGAGACACCTTATACAAGTTACACTGTGAAATACATACATATATATATATATATAATAAATTTAGAAGAAATAAAATTATTAAAACTAATTTTAGGAATATCACATGAAAATTATACTGTTAAACATCATCGAACAATTAATAATTTAGAACAGAATAAAGAGCAACTGAAATATACGATTCTACATTATTAAATTAGCTAATACACTTAAGGAAATTATATATGAAACTATATTGTAAAAATATATATATATATGTATTTTATATTATTAATAGTCATTAAGATAACTAGCATTTAAAATTGAAACACTTTATACAAGTTACATTGTGAAACACATACATACGTATATATAATAAAATTATTAAAACCAATTTGAGAAATGTCACATGGAAATTATACACGATGCTACATTGACACGTTAATATATATATATACATATATAATAAATTCAGAAGAAATAAAATTATTAAAATCAATTTGAAGAATATCACATGAAAACTATATTGCTAAATATCATAAAACAACCAATAATTTAGAAAAGAATAAAAACAATTAAAATATACAATTCTACATTATTAAAACTAGTTAACATGTCAGTGAATTTAAACTACATATGAAAATACATTGTAAAAAATATATATGTATATGTGTTTTACATTATTAAACCAAACGAGCAGTAATCTAGTAAATATAAAATACAATTACACTATTAAGACTAACTAACATTTTAACATTAAAAGAATTCCATACATTGTGAGACACAAATACATATAGATATATATATACACAACCTAACACATGTAAAAGAAATAAATGCACAATATCACACTATCGAAACGCAAAGAAATGTTACATTGTAAAATAAATATATATATATATATATATTACTATCAAATCAAACAACTAATAACCAAATAACCACAATGAAACAAAAATACGAGACTACCTTGCAAATATTACATTACATTCAACTACACTGACTAAAGATTTAACCAACAAAATAATATATATATATATATAAGCATCGAACATAATCAACGCAAATATCACACACTTCACACGTTGACTACACCTTCTGGGATCACTCACAGATTTTGGAACCCGTCTTCCTCTTGCGCTGAAACAACACATGTAGTAAATAAAAGATGAATGACACAAGACAAATTAAAAATAATAAAACAATACAAAAGAACGTACTGGGACAACTTGCATAAGGAACCTTTGACGAAGACACCTCCGTATTCACCATTTAAAATCAAAATCACCAAAACCTATACCAAAAAAAATAATAAATCAAACAAAACACCAGAGGCAACAATCAAATGGAAATATTAACCAGATAAGTAAAATAACTTCAAGACACATCTCACGAAGTCACTCCATATACTGGAAGCATACAGCAGAGAAGATTGCTCTGACCAGAAGAGCAGTGACGCAGGAAAACATTCAGGAACCCGGCAGAAGTCTCCTGAGGGAAGTGAGGCTTCGCACAGTCATCTGTATCGTCTTCACGAGCCATCCACACATTTTTGGAATCTCTCCTGCTTTTTGCACTAAAAACAATATAAACAAGATCAGGCAGACAAACAGACGAAACACCATAGGAAAGAAGATAAAATTAAAAATAAATAAAATATATACTCGTACAGGTTGGATAAATGCAGGAATTTTCACGTCTATAACCAACATAACCTGCACCCACAGAGGAAAACATAAAAACCCTAATAAACTAAAATATCGAGGAAACTTAAATAAAATAAAAATAAATAATAACCAACAGTAAAAATAATTTATTCGATCCACAATATGGAACATAACCACCAAACTACACATTACCACGCACAAAACACGCATTAAAAACTATTATGAATAAAAAGAAATACAAACTACTATATAAAGACGATCAAATGGATGAAATACCATAAGGAACCACTAAAATACCGAACGAACCTAAAATAAATAAATTAAACACTAGGAATAATTTGTTCGATCCACAATATCGACCCAAACCGTCAGATCACGCACTACCACACACAAACACACGTTAAAGCTTAATGGCGTATTCACAAACGAAAACATAAACTACTACATAAAAACGATAAAATGGACGAAATACAATTAGAAATAAGACAAGGCTGAAATAAAATGATACAACAAACTAAAATACCGAGCAAATTTAAATAAAATAAAATAAATAAAAGGCAACACTAAGGATAATTTATTCAATCTACAATATAGAACTAAACCGTCAAAACCACGCATTAAAAGAAAATGTAAACTACTACATAAAACAATCAAATGGATAGAAATAGGACAAGACTAAAATAAATAAATGATACATACGTATACAACACAACCTGTATCCACACAGAAAATATAAAAACCACAACGAACTAAAAAGTCAAGCAAACTCAATTAAGGAAAAATGGAGCAATACAAAATAATTTATTCAATCTACAAACATACAAAATCTGCACTGCAGAGTATGAAACATACACTCACTGTAGCCTTATGCTAATATAATTAAAATTATCGATATATATATATATATGTCGGGTTGGCGTTATAATTAGGGTTGGGGTTAAGGGCGTGAAACGAATCTTCGTTGTGATTAGACGTCGTCGTTATGCAACAGAGAAGATATTGACTAGAGCAAATATGATTGTTACAGATATCGACAAGTAACCGTGGTAATTTGATACTCGAGACGCTAATGACAATGGTCCTGGGTTCGATAACGAATCCGCGGTCAAGGGGGTAATAGATGTATGTTTTCACAAACTCTAAGTCCGACTCTTGGTTAGCAAGCGTGGAATATTCACTGATTGTAAAGACGTTATTCTTTCTCGTCAATGAGATCGCAAAAAGAAGTGACTTTCCGTCGCGATGATGCCACAGAGGAAAACTATGACGGGGTGTGTCTAAGGGCACGAGATCATCGGATTCGTGGAGCGATGCCTTCGTTCAGAAGGTGAGGGAAATTGACGTTGCTGTTAATTGGTCAATTTCCATATCGGTGGTTAGAAAAGGATGCTAGCCGCCCTTGAGGAAAAGTCGCTAGCGGGAGGCGTCGTTCGTGAGAGAGTAGGTTTCCCCTATCTTCCCGTAGTTGGGACAAAGACTGTTTGTCCGTTTGAAGGACTTTAGTTAACTAAATCTTAAGATTTATAACGGGTCCTCAGGCTAACTGAACATGCACTGTGGAGACGCCTCGACATCTGGCAATCATCTTACCCAGACAATAGGGTCTGCGTGTGGCGAGCCACGGGACAGAGACAGTTGGAATGTCTACTGTCAAGTATCGCTACAACTATTTCTTTTAAGGAGAGCTATACTATTACTCCATACCTTTGTTAGACAAACGTTCATCCCTTGACCGCGGCTACGTTGGCGACTGGTTGTCGCCTCGAGCCCAAGCTCATTGTTACAAATCTCGAATAAATGCAATCGGATTGAATGACAATTGTTTAATTACGGCTGTGGTAGAATCTAGATTACAATATTACGGGATTTTCCCAAAGTTCCAAAGGGAGGCTCCGGTGTTCTTTCATCTCCGACATATATATGTATACAACTAGGATATTATTATTAAATAGAATCAAAGTCACAAAGCGGAGCATCCGGACACAGTTCATGAAACCGTTGTATACACCATGAAAATACTATAGGTGAAAACCCCTTTTCACCAGAACGATGATGGCACAAATGAGCATCCAAAACCTCCGCAGGAATTTCCTCCGGGAACCGTATCTTTGCACAATTATTGGTATCAAGAACTTCGATCGCAGGAGAATTGGGTGGTAACTCAACCGCATCTTCATCAGACAAAGTCAAATCAATAACTGGAAAACTACCAGAATGGGACACCGACGACGAGGCTGTTATACCAACTTGAGTAGCAGATACTTCCCTCAGTAATCTCAACTCTCTTTTTCGGCGGCACAACACACCACTACGCCGATCACGCCTTCGTAAACGATTTGGACTTCTCTTGAATGGTTTATGCTTCCGATTCTTCCTTTTCTTCCTTTTCTTCTTCTTTCTCTCACACTGAAAACACAAGAAGAATAGAGTAAAGGATGAATATCGACTAAAGATATAAAAGGAAATGCAAAGAACAAATTTTACATACCTCCACGACTGGATTAGAAGACACAGGAGCTTCCATCACAAACACTCCCACACCTGAAATAAAACCAAAATATTCATATAGAACTCCAATAGACATAAACAAACAACAAACAGCCTAACCTAACGAACACACCGCTACGAGTACAAAGAAATAACCTCGATGGTAAACTCCACTGTATCAAAAACACTGAGTTGAATCATCATGACCACACACAACCTAATAAAAATAAACTAATCGAATAACAAACCGATATCAAATCTAACGACTGATCAATACTCAAATAACGTAAAGTAATAAATAAATAGATGATCAAATCTATAAAAGCCACGCACCACTTCACACCACTTTTATGGAAAATACATATATCTAAAATTACTATTAAACAAATACCTTATGGGAGACACACGAAACAACACGTGCTACACGTACAGCAGCTCCACAGAACAATAAGAGTCCCATTACCACCTCCACTAAAAATTACAAGGAAGGTTCCAGAGGCACTCCTGATAACAATACACGTGGACTAAACCCCACCATTGGCATCGGCACAAGGTCCCCAGGCACATCCCCAACAAGGACACCCAGCCACGCGCCTGAACGTTCCCACAAGCATCAGCAGCAGGTTGCAGCAGCCTCCCAGACGCAACATCAGCGGTTATGATAAGACAAGAAACTAAGTCAGGCGACTGGCCTTGACGTTCCTTCACGTAGTAGAAATGAGAAATTAGGAATCTAATGCATCGGCAGTGAACAAGATGAGATATCAGCGACCACCAAAATCCACGTTCTCTCACGTACGCGGGCAGACTCCCAAAAATTGCAGCATTGCGATTCCCACGGGAACCAACTGTCATGTGACTGTTACCCTGTGGGGGATTTAGTTATAAATAAGCTTAGAAACATAGAAACTTTTTCAGTTTTTTCCAGTCAGTTAACCAGTTAGTTACCTGTCGATTATCCGAAGCGTTACACTGTCACTCTGTCAGTTGATTTTCGATTGAGTTGTTTTAATCAAATTTTATAAGTGTCGATAACAAGTAAAAGTTTTTTCAGTTTTTTCAGTCAGTTACCGGTTGATTATTCAAAGTGTTTACACCGTCACTCTGTCAGTTTGATTCAGGAACAATTGTTTCAATCAAAATTTGTAAGTGCTAACTACAGTTATCATTTGAGAATCAAGGTATTTATACCGTCACTCCGTTACGTTGTCTCGTAAATAAATGTCTCGATCAAAAACAAATTAGTAAAAGTTTTATAAGTATTAACAAGCGAGTTACCATCTCGTCAATCAAAATGTTTGTCATTCTGTCAGTTAAATAATTGTCTCGATCAAAATCGATTGTCTCTAGAATAATTGCGTCAAACGAAATTTATAAGTGTTAATTCCGAAGAATGTTCGACGAAGTAAGTGTCAAAGTTGATTAATCACCGAATTGTATAATAGAATATAATCGACTCCGCATATATCTGAGGTAAAATTTTAAACCTGTATATCCTCTTCTCTTTTAACTTCGCAGTCGTACAATGTTTAGTATCTGAACAAAACATCCGTCGGCAGTTATAGTTGGCAAATAAAACATCAAAAATACAATTTACGTGGATATTGAATTCACAATAACCGTTCGCTGTATCAACTAGTGATTGCGGTGTTTTCAATCACAGAAAACACCTATGGTTTTCGTGTTTCTCTTCCCACTGTTAGCATATAGCTCATCTTTGGGCGAGACCTACGAAGCCACGCTTGTTGTCCACAGAGAACGCCGTCGCCAATAGATATATTCGTTCTTGCTCACGACTCCATGAATTGCCTAGAATAAAATAATCATTTTCAAATTTCTAATTACTAAATTAAAATAATTATTCGCTGTGTTAACCTGTGACTACGGTGCTTTCAAGTTTTGAAAACACTTACGGATCTTCGCGCTCCTCTCCCACTGTTAGCATATACAGCTCATCTTTGGGCAAGGCTTGCGAAACCGCACAGGTCTCACACAGAGAAGAACATTAATTTCATTTTGATCATATTAAATACTATAAGCAAGAAGGAATCATAGAGACAACAGTCTCCTTAATAAAAAGCAAGCTGAATACTAGTTTAACGATTGATCTCTGCTGAAATTAAAAGGGAAGAGAAGAGGCGCTTGGAAGAATTGAGATTAATTAGAGAGGGCCCAGAACCCAGTTTCTCGCCCTCGAGCTCACCGATACCTGAGCATTCGAACGCGAATTACGACGAATCGCATTCTCTTCGATCTCGAACGCCATCACCTACAGTGTATGACGACGATTGTTATAATCCTTATTAAATCAGTCACCGGATCAATTTATAGATACATTCTGTTGGTAATAAAATAAAGTTAGACCAAACCCGTCTTATTGAAAACACATGCAAGATTAATTTAAATAGAGATTGGAATACTAATTATATTTATCTATAGATATTTGTATTTTATAACAATTAGAATCGTCTTTGTAATAATTCTCTACCGAGTAAAACCTGAATAAACTATAGTATATCAATACCGTCCCGACCCAACTGCACGAAATAATTCCGTGCATCCATATCAGTTATTTGATCCGAGTAACTTTAATTCTCTCCCGTGCTAGTATTCCTGCCCATAGCAGGTTAGCCGAAACGTGGAATATATTTTGACCAGTCGCATTGAACGCTAGTTGACGCTACCAATGAATCTCTAAGTTGATGAATAAACCCCTAAGATACAACCCCTTGAATTAATTTGTAAATTATCTCTAAGTGCAACAAGACGAAATACTCGAGGCGATACGTGCGCCAGTAAGGGCGTCGCTTGGTTTTGAGATTTCGTTCGAGTTGTCACGAAGAGTGCAAGACTAAGGGCAACAAGACGAAATACTCAGGGCGATACGTGCGCCAGTAAGGGCGTCGCTTAGTCTTGAGATTTCATTCAAGTTGTCGCAAAGAGTGCGAGGTTAAGGGCGACAAGACGAAATACTCGAGGCGATACGTGCGCCAATAAAGGGCGTCGCTTAGTCTTGAGATTTCATTCAAGTTGTCGCAAAGAGTGCGAGGTTAAGGGCGACAAGACGAAATACTCGAGGCGATACGTGCGCCAGTAAAGGGCGTCGCTTAGTCTTGAGATTTCATTCAAGTTGTCGCAAAGAGTGCGAGGTTAAGGGCGACAAGACGAAATACTCGAGGCGACACGTGCGCCAGTAAAGGGCGTCGCTTAGTCTTGAGATTTCATTCAAGTTGTCGCGAAGAGTGCAAGTGAAGTGCAGCAAGACGAAATACTCGAGGCGATACGTGCGCCAGTAAAGGGCGTCGCTTAGTGTTGAGATTTCATTCGAGTTGTCACGAAGGGTGTAAAGTAAAGTGCAGCAAGACGAAATACTCGAGGCGATACGTGCGCCAGTAAAGGGCGTCGCTTAGTTCTTGAGATTTTGTTCGAGCTGTCACGGAGTGTGTAAGGTAAAGTGAAACAAGAGGAAATACTCGAGGCGATATGTGCGCCAGGAAAGGCGTCGCTTAGTCTTGAGATTTCGTTCGAGTTTTCACGGAAGGTACGAAGTTAAGTGCAACAAGACGAAATACTCGAGACGATACGTGCGCCAGCAAAAGGCGTCGCTTAGTTTTGAGATTTCGTTCGAGATGACACGAAGGGTGCGACGCTATGGGTAATAAGGCGAAATATTCGAGGCGATACGTGCGCCAGTAAAGGGCGTCGCTTAGTCTTGAGATTTCATCCGAATTGTCACGAAGAGTCGCCAAGATAATTAACTTGTAATCGTAAGTTATTAAAGCACTCGCAATATATCCACCTCTTTCAATAGTGGTAGCACAAACATATATATATAGATATATATATATATATAATATCAAAAGGGGTAATAAAAGAAATTAAGAACTGTGAAAGGAAAAATAATAATAAAAGATAAGAAAAGGGGAGAAAGAAAGAAAGAATATACATACATTCAGAAATATAAGAATATAATAAATAAATAAATAAATAAAAAAAAAAATTTGTCGAAATAGTCCATAGACTATTTCTGGTGGCAGCAACTACCGTATTGATCGAAAGGTTTAAATTATATTTCAACCACTAGCGTTCAAATTCCTTTTCGTTTAAACTGATTACAAATGAAAAACAAAATTTGAAATATAGAAGCAAATACGTAACACTACATAACGTTATACGTTATATCGTAATGCTACATTACGTTATACGTTATATCGTAATGCTACATAACGTTATACCTTATAACGTAATACTATATAAAGTTATACGTTATATCCTAATGCTACATAACGTTATACGTTATATCGTAATGCTGCATAACGTTATACGTTATATCACTATGCTACATAAAGTTATACGTTATATCGTAATGCTACATAACGTTATACATTATATCGTAATGCTACATAACGTTATACGTTATATCGTAATGCTACATAACGTTATACGTTATATCGTAATGCTACATAACGTTATACGTTATAACGTATTGCCATATAACATTATAAGTTATATCGTAAAACTACATAACGTTATACGTTATATCGTTATGCTACATAACGCCATACGTTATAACGTAATACTACATAACGTTATACGTTATATCGTAATGCTACATAACGTTATACGTTATATCGTAATGCTACATAACGTTATACGTTATATCGTAATGCTGCATAACGTTATACGTTATATCCTAATGCTACATATCGTTATACGTTATATCGTAATGCTACATAACGTTATACGTTATATCGTAATGCTACATAACGTTATACGTTATATCGTAATGCTACATAACGTTATACGTTATATCGTTATGCTACATAACGCCATACGTTATAACGTAATACTACATAACGTTATACGTTATATCGTAATGCTACATAACGTTATACGTTATAACGTAATACTATATAAAGTTATACGTTATATCCTAATGCTACATAACGTTATACGTTATATCGTAATGCTGCATAACGTTATACGTTAGATCACTATGCTACATAAAGTTATACGTTATATCGTAATGCTACATAACGTTATACGTTATATCGTAATGCTACATAACGTTATACGTTATATCGTAATGCTACATAACGTTATACGTTATAACGTAATGCTACATAACGTTATACCTTATAACGTAATACTATATAAAGTTATACGTTATATCCTAATGCTACATAACGTTATACGTTATATCGTAATGCTGCATAACGTTATACGTTATATCACTATGCTACATAAAGTTATACGTTATATCGTAATGCTACATAACGTTATACGTTATATCGTAATGCTACATAACGTTATACGTTATATCGTAATGCTACATAACGTTATACGTTATATCGTTATGCTACATAACGTTATACGTTATATCGAAATGCTACATAACGTTACACGTTATATCGTAATGCTACATAACGTTATACGTTATATCGTAATGCTACATAACGTTATACGTTATAACGTATTGCCATATAACGTTATACGTTATATCGTAATGCTACATAACGTTATACGTTGTATCGTAATGCTACATAACGTTATACGTTATATCGTAATGCTACATAACGTTATACGTTATATCGTTATGCTACATAACGTTATACGTTATATCGAAATGCTACATAACGTTACACGTTATATCGTAATGCTACATAACGTTATACGTTATATCGTAATGCTACATAACGTTATACGTTATAACGTATTGCCATATAACGTTATACGTTATATCGTAATGCTACATAACGTTATACGTTATAACGTAATGCTACATAACGTTATACGTTATATCGTAGTGCTACATAACGTTATACGTTATATCGTAATGCTACATAACGTTATACGTTATATCGTAATGCTACATAACGTTATACGTTATATCGTAATGCTACATAACGTTATACGTTATAACGTATTACCATATATCGTTATTCGTTATATCGTAATGCTACATAACGTTATACGTTATATCGTTATGCTACATAACGTTATACGTTATAACGTAATACTATATAACGTTATACGTTATACCGTAATGCTACATAACGTTATACGTTATATCGTAATGTTACATAACGTTATACGTTATATCGTAATGCTACATAACGTTATACGTTATATCGTAATGCTACATAACGTTATACGTTATATCGTATTTCTACATAACGTTATACGTTATATCGTAATGCTACATAACGTTATACGTTATATCGTAATGCTACATGACGTTATACGATATATCGTAATGCTACATAACGTTATACGTTATATAATAATGGTACATAACGTTATACGTTATATCGTAATGCTACATAACGTTATACGTTATATCGTAGTGCTACATAACGTTATACGTTATATCGTAATGCTGCATAACGTTATACGTTATATCGTTATGCTACATAACGTTATACGTTATATCGTTATGCTACATAACGTTATACGTTATAACGTAATACTATATAACGTAATACGTTATATCGTAATGCTACATAACGTTATACGTTATTTCGTAATGTTACATAACGTTATACGTTATATCGTAATGCTACATAACGTTATACGTTATATCGTAATGCTACATAACGTTATACGTTATATCGTATTTCTACATAACGTTATACGTTATATCGTAATGCTACATAACTTTATACGTTATATCGCAATGCTACATAACGTTATACGTTATAACGTATTACCATATATCGTTATTCGTTATATCGTAGTGCCACATAACGTTATACGTTATATCGTTATGCTACATAACGTTATACGTTATAACGTAATACTATATAACGTTATACGTTATATCGTAATGCTACATAACGTTATACGTTATATCGTAATGCTACATAACGTTATACGTTATATCGTAGTGCTACATAACGTTATACGTTATATCGTAATACTACATAACGTTATACGTCATATTGTAATGCTACATAACGTTATACGTTTTAACGTGTTACCATATAACGTTATACGTTATATCGTAATGCTACATAACGTTATACGTTATATCGCAATGCTACATAACGTTATACGTTATAACGTATTACCATATATCGTTATTCGTTATATCGTAGTGCCACATAACGTTATACGTTATATCGTAGTGCTACATAACGTTATACGTTATAACGTATTACCATATAACGTTATACGTTATATCGTAATGCTACATAACGCCATACGTTAAAACGTAATACTACATAACGTTATACGTCATATTGTAATGCTACATAACGTTATACGTTTTAACGTGTTACCATATAACGTTATACGTTATATCGTAATGCTACATAACGTTATACGTTATATCGTAGTGCTACATAACGTTATACGTTATATCGTAATGCTACATAACGTTATACGTTATATCGTAATGCTACATAACGTTATACGTTATATCGTAATGCTACATAACGTTATACGTTATATCGTAGTGCTACATAACGTTATACGTTATATCGTAATGCTACATAGCGTTATACGTTATATCGTAATGCTACATAACGTTATACGTTATAACGTATTACCATATATCGTTATTCGTTACATCGTAATGCTACATAACGTTATACGTTGTATCGTAATGCTACATAACGTTATACGTTATATCGCAATGCTACATAACGTTATACGTTATAACGTATTACCATATATCGTTATTCGTTACATCGTAATGCTACATAACGTTATACGTTGTATCGTAATGCTACATAACGTTATACGTTATATCGTAATGCTACATAACGTTATACGTTATATCGTTATGCTACATAACGTTATACGTTATATCGAAATGCTACATAACGTTATACGTTATATCGTAATGCTACATAACGTTATACGTTATATCGTAATGCTACATAACGTTATACGTTATAACGTATTGCCATATAACGTTATACGTTATATCGTAATGCTACATAACGTTATACGTTATAACGTAATGCTACATAACGTTATACGTTATATCGTAATGTTACATAACGTTATACGATAAAACGTATTAGCATATACCGTTATACGTTATATTGTAATGCCACATAACGTTATACGTTATATCGTAATGCTACATAACGTTATACGTTATATCGTAATGCTACATAACGTTATACGTTATATCGTAATGCTACATAACGTTATACGTTATATCGTAATGCTACATAACGTTATACGTTATATCGTAATGCTACATAACGTTATACGTTATATCGTAATGCTACATAACGTTATACGTTATATCGTAATGCTACATAACGTTATACGTTATATCGTAGTGCTACATAACGTTATACGTTATATCGTAATGCTACATAACGTTATACGTTATATCGTAATGCTACATAACGTTATACGTTATAACGTATTACCATATATCGTTATTCGTTACATCGTAATGCTACATAACGTTATACGTTGTATCGTAATGCTACATAACGTTATACGTTATATCGTAATGCTACATAACGTTATACGTTATATCGTTATGCTACATAACGTTATACGTTATATCGAAATGCTACATAACGTTATACGTTATATCGTAATGCTACATAACGTTATACGTTATATCGTAATGCTACATAACGTTATACGTTATAACGTATTGCCATATAACGTTATACGTTATATCGTAATGCTACATAACGTTATACGTTATAACGTAATGCTACATAACGTTATACGTTATATGGTAATGTTACATAACGTTATACGATAAAACGTATTAGCATATAACGTTATACGTTATATTGTAATGCCACATAACATTATACGTTATATCGTAATGCTACATAACGTTATACGTTATATCGTAATGCTACATAACGTTATACGTTATATCGTAATGCTACATAACGTTATACGTTGTATCGTAATGCTACATAACGTTATACGTTATATCGTAATGCTACATAACGTTATACGTTATATCGTTATGCTACATAACGTTATACGTTATAACGTAATACTATATAACGTTATACGTTATATCGTAATGCTACATAACGTTATACGTTATATCGTAATGCTACATAACGTTATACGTTATATCGTTATGCTACATAACGTTATACGTTATAACGTAATACTATATAACATTATACGTTATATCGTAATGCTACATAACGTTATACGTTATATCGTAATGTTACATAACGTTATACGTTATATCGTAATGCTACATAACGTTATACGTTATATCGTAATGTTACATAACGTTATACGTTATATCGTAATGCTACATAACGTTATACGTTATATCGTAATGCTACATAACGTTATACGTTATATCGTAAAGCTACATAACGTTATACGTTGTATCGTAATGCTACATAACGTTATACGTTATATCGTAATGCCACATAACATTATACGTTATATCGTAGTGCTACATAACGTTATACGTTATATCGTAATGCTACATAGCGTTATACGTTATATCGTAATGCTACATAACGTTATACGTTATAACGTATTACCATATAACGTTATACGTTATATCGTAATGCTACATAACGCCATACGTTAAAACGTAATACTACATAACGTTATACGTCATATTGTAATGCTACATAACGTTATACGTTTTAACGTGTTATCATTTAACGTTATACGTTATATCGTAATGCTACATAACGTTATACGTTATATCGTAGTGCTACATAACGTTATACGTTATATCGTAATGCTACATAACGTTATACGTTATATCGTAATGCTACATAACGTTATACGTTATATCGTAATGCCACATAACGTTATACGTTATATCGTAGTGCTACATAACGTTATACGTTATATCGTAATGCTACATAACGTTATACGTTATATCGTAATGCTACATAACGTTATACGTTATAACGTATTACCATATATCGCTATTCGTTACATCGTAATGCTACATAACGTTATACCTTGTATCGTAATGCTACATAACGTTATACGTTATATCGTAATGCTACATAACGTTATACGTTATATCGTTATGCTACATAACGTTATACGTTATAACGTAATACTATATAACGTTATACGTTATATCGTAATGCTACATAACGTTATACGTTATATCGTAATGCTACATAACGTTATACGTTATATCGTTATGCTACATAACGTTATACGTTATAACGTAATACTATATAACGTTATACGTTATATCGTAATGCTACATAACGTTATACGTTATATCGTAATGTTACATAACGTTATACGTTATATCGTAATGCTACATAACGTTATACGTTATATCGTAATGCTACATAACGTTATACGTTACATCGTAATGCTACATTACGTTATACGTTATAACGTAATGCTACATAACGTTATAAGTTATATCGTAATGCTACATAACGTTATACGTTATATCGTAATGCTACATAACGTTATACGTTATAACGTATTACCATATAACGTTATACGTTATATCGTAATGCTACATAACGCCATACGTTAAAACGTAATACTACATAACGTTATACGTCATATTGTAATGCTACATAACGTTATACGTTTTAACGTGTTACCATATAACGTTATACGTTATATAGTAATGCTACATAACGTTATACGTTATATCGTAGTGCTACATAACGTTATACGTTATATCGTAATGCTACATAACGTTATACGTTATATCGTAATGCTACATAACGTTATACGTTATATCGTAATGCTACATAACGTTATACGTTATATCGTAGTGCTACATAACGTTATACGTTATATCGTAATGCTACATAACGTTATACGTTATATCGTAATGCTACATAACGTTATACGTTATAACGTATTACCATATATCGTTATTCGTTACATCGTAATGCTACATAACGTTATACGTTGTATCGTAATGCTACATAACGTTATACGTTATATCGTAATGCTACATAACGTTATACTTTATATCGTTATGCTACATAACGTTATACGTTATATCGTAATGCTACATAACGTTATACGTTATATCGTAATGTTACATAACGTTATACGATAAAACGTATTAGCATATAACGTTATACGTTATATTGTAATGCCACATAACATTATACGTTATATCGCAATGCTACATAACGTTATACGTTATAACGTATTACCATATATCGTTATTCGTTATATCGTAGTGCCACATAACGTTATACGTTATATCGTTATGCTACATAACGTTATACGTTATAACGTAATACTATATAACGTTATACGTTATATCGTAATGCTACATAACGTTATATGTTATATCGTAGTGCTACATAACGTTGTACGTTATATCGTAATGCTACATAACGTTATACGTTATATCGTAATGCTACATAACGTTGTACGTTATATCGTAATGCTACATAACGTTATACGTTATATCGTAATGCTACATAACGTTATACGTTACATCGTAATGCTACATAACGTTATACGATATAACGTAGTGCTACATAACGTTATACGTTATATCGTAATGCTACATAACGTTATACGTTATATCATAATGCTACATAACGCCATACGTTAAAACGTAATACTACATATCGTTATACGTTATATCGTAATGCTACATAACGCCATACGTTCTAACGTAATACTACATAACGTTATACGTTATATCGTAATGCTACATAACGTTATACGTTATATCGTAGTGCTACATAACGTTATACGTTATATCGTAATGCTACATAACGGTATACGTTATATCGTAATGCTACATAACGTTATACGTTATATCGTTATGCTACACAACGTTATACGCTATAACGTAATACTACATAACGTTATACGTTATATCGTAATGCTGCATAACGTTATACGTTATATCGTAATGCTGCATAACGTTATACGTTATATCGTAATGCTGCATAACGTTGTACGCTATATCGTAATGCTGCATAACGTTATACGTTATATCGTAATGCTGCATAACGATATACGTTATATCGTAATGCTGCATAACGTTATACGTTATATCGTAATGCTGCATAACGTTATACGTTATATCGTAATGCTACATAACGTTATACGTTATATCGTAATGCTGCATAACGTTATACGTTATATCGTAATGCTGCATAACGTTATACGTTATAACGTAATGCTACATAACGTTATACGTTATATCGTAATGCTACATAACGTTATACGTTATATCGTAATGCTACATAACGTTATACGTTATATCGTAATGCTACATAACGTTATACGTTATATCGTAATGCTACATAACGTTATACGATATAACGTATTACCATATAACGTTATACGTTATATCGTAATGCTACATAACGTTATACGTTATAACGTATTACCATATAACGTTATACGTTATATCGTAATGCTACATAACGTTATACGTTATATCGTAATGCTACATAACGTTATACGTTATATCGTAATGCTACATAACGTTATACGTTATATCGTATTTCTACATAACGTTATACGTTATATCGTAATGCTACATAACGTTATACGTTATATCGTAATGTTACATAACGTTATACGTTATATCGTAATGCTACATAACGTTATACGTTATATCGTAATGCTTTATAACGTTATACGTTATATCGTATTTCTACATAACGTTATACGTTATATCGTAGTGCTACATAACGTTATACGTTATATCGTAATGCTACACAACGTTATACGCTATAACGTAATACTACATAACGTTATACGTTATATCGTAATGCTGCATAACGTTATACGTTATATCGTAATGCTGCATAACGTTATACGTTATATCGTAATGCTGCATAACGTTGTACGCTATATCGTAATGCTGCATAACGTTATACGTTATATCGTAATGCTGCATAACGATATACGTTATATCGTAATGCTGCATAACGTTATACGTTATATCGTAATGCTGCATAACGTTATACGTTATATCGTAATGCTACATAACGTTATACGTTATATCGTAATGCTGCATAACGTTATACGTTATATCGTAATGCTGCATAACGTTATACGTTATAACGTAATGCTACATAACGTTATACGTTATATCGTAATGCTACATAACGTTATACGTTATATCGTAATGCTACATAACGTTATACGTTATATCGTAATGCTACATAACGTTATACGATATAACGTATTACCATATAGCGTTATACGTTATATCGTAATGCTACATAACGTTATACGTTATAACGTATTACCATATAACGTTATACGTTATATCGTAATGCTACATAACGTTATACGTTATATCGTAATGCTACATAACGTTATACGATATAACGTATTACCATATAACGTTATACGTTATATCGTAATGCTACATAACGTTATACGTTATAACGTATTACCATATAACGTTATACGTTATATCGTAATGCTACATAACGTTATACGTTATATCGTAATGCTACATAACGTTATACGTTATATCGTAATGCTACATAACGTTATACGTTATATCGTATTTCTACATAACGTTATACGTTATATCGTAATGCTACATAACGTTATACGTTATATCGTAATGTTACATAACGTTATACGTTATATCGTAATGCTACATAACGTTATACGTTATATCGTAATGCTTTATAACGTTATACGTTATATCGTATTTCTACATAACGTTATACGTTATATCGTAGTGCTACATAACGTTATACGTTATATCGTAATGCTACATGACGTTATACGATATATCGTAATGCTACATAACGTTATACGTTATATAATAATGCTACATAACGTTATACGTTATATCGTAATGCTACATAACGTTATACGTTATATCGTAGTGCTACATAACGTTATACGTTATATCGTAATGCTACATAACGTTATACGTTATAACGTATTACCATATAACGTTATACGTTATATCGTAATGCTACATAACGCCATACGTTAAAACGTAATACTACATAACGTTATACGTCATATTGTAATGCTACATAACGTTATACGTTATATCGTAATGCTACATAACGTTGTACGTTATATCGTAATGCTACATAACGTTATACGTTATATCGTAATGCTACATAACGTTATACGTTACATCGTAATGCTACATAACGTTATACGATATAACGTAGTGCTACATAACGTTATACGTTATATCGTAATGCTACATAACGTTATACGTTATATCATAATGCTACATAACGCCATACGTTAAAACGTAATACTACATAACGTTATACGTTATATCGTAATGCTACATAACGCCATACGTTATAACGTAATACTACATAACGTTATACGTTATATCGTAATGCTACATAACGTTATACGTTATATCGTAATGCTACATAACGTTATACGTTATATCGTAATGCTACATAACGTTATACGTTATATCGTTATGCTACATAACGTTATACGCTATAACGTAATACTACATAACGTTATACGTTATATCGTAATGCTGCATAACGTTATACGTTATATCGTAATGCTGCATAACGTTATACGTTATATCGTAATGCTGCATAACGTTGTACGTTATATCGTAATGCTGCATAACGTTATACGTTATATCGTAATCCTGCATAACGATATACGTTATATCGTAATGCTGCATAACGTTATACGTTATATCGTAATGCTGCATAACGTTATACGTTATATCGTAATGCTACATAACGTTATACGTTATATCGTAATGCTGCATAACGTTATACGTTATATCGTAATGCTGCATAACGTTATACGTTATAACGTAATGCTACATAACGTTATACGTTATATCGTAATGCTACATAACGTTATACGTTATATCGTAATGCTACATAACGTTATACGTTATATCGTAATGCTACATAACGTTATACGATATAACGTATTACCATATAACGTTATACGTTATATCGTAATGCTACATAACGTTATACGTTATAACGTATTACCATATAACGTTATACGTTATATCGTAATGCTACATAACGTTATACGTTATATCGTAATGCTACATAACGTTATACGTTATATCGTAATGCTACATAACGTTATACGTTATATCGTAATGCTACATAACGTTATACGTTATATCGTATTCCTACATAACGTTATACGTTATATAGTAATGCTACATAACGTTATACGTTATATCGTAATGCTACATAACGTTATACGTTATATCGTAATGCTACATAACGTTATACGTGATAACGTAATACTATATAACGTTATACGTCATATCGTAATGCTACATAACGTTATACGTTCTATCGTAGTGCTACATAACGTTATACGTTATATCGTAATGCTACATAACGTTATACGTTATATCGTAATGCTACATAACGTTATACGTTATATCGTAATGCTACATAACGTTATACGTTATAACGTATTACCATATATCGTTATTCGTTATATCGTAATGCTACATAACGTTATACGTTATATCGTATTTCTACATAACGTTATACGTTATATCGTAATGCTACATAACGTTATACGTTATATCGTAATGCTACATGACGTTATACGATATATCGTAATGCTACATAACGTTATACGTTATATAATAATGCTACATAACGTTATACGTTATATCGTAATGCTACATAACGTTATACGTTATATCGTAATGCTACATAACGTTATACGTTATAACGTATTACCATATAACGTTATACGTTATATCGCAATGCTACATAACGCCATACGTTAAAACGTAATACTACATAACGTTATACTTCATATTGTAATGCTACATAACGTTATACGTTTTAACGTGTTACCATATAACGTTATACGTTATATCGTAATGCTACATGACGTTATACGTTATATCGTAATGCTACATAACGTTATACGTTATATCGTAGTGCTACATAACGTTATACGTTATATCGTAATGCTACATAACGTTATACGTTATAACGTATTACCATATAACGTTATACGTTATATCGTAATGCTACATAACGTTATACGTTATATCGTAATGCTACATAACGTTATACGTTATATCGTAATGCTACATAACGTTATACGTTATATCGTATTCCTACATAACGTTATACGTTATATAGTAATGCTACATAACGTTATACGTTATATCGTAATGCTACATAACGTTATACGTTATATCGTAATGCTACATAACGTTATACGTGATAACGTAATACTATATAACGTTATACGTCATATCGTAATGCTACATAACGTTATACGTTCTATCGTAGTGCTACATAACGTTATACGTTATATCGTAATGCTACATAACGTTATACGTTATATCGTAATGCTACATAACGTTATACGTTACATCGTAATGCTAGATAACGTTATACGCTATATCGTACTGCTAGATAACGTTATACGTTATATCGTAATGCTACATAACGTTATACGTTGTATCTTAATGCTACATGACGTTATACGATATATCGTAATGCTACATAACGTTATACGTTATATAATAATGCTACATAACGTTATACGTTATATCGTAATGCTACATAACGTTATACGTTATATCGTAGTGCTACATAACGTTATACGTTATATCGTAATGCTACATAACGTTATACGTTATAACGTATTACCATATAACGTTATACGTTATATCGTAATGCTACATAACGCCATACGTTAAAACGTAATACTACATAACGTTATACGTCATATTGTAATGCTACATAACGTTATACGTTTTAACGTGTTACCATATAACGTTATACGTTATATCGTAATGCTACATAACGTTATACGTTATATCGCAATGCTACATAACGTTATACGTTATAACGTATTACCATATATCGTTACTCGTTATATCGTAGTGCCACATAACGTTATACGTTATATCGTTATGCTACATAACGTTATACGTTATAACGTAATACTATATAACGTTATACGTTATATCGTAATGCTACATAACGTTATACGTTATATCGTAATGCTACATAACGTTATACGTTATATCGTAGTGCTACATAACGTTATACGTTATATCGTAATGCTACATAACGTTATACGTTATATCGTAATGCTACATAACGTTGTACGTTATATCGTAATGCTACATAACGTTATACGTTATATCGTAATGCTACATAACGTTATACGTTACATCGTAATGCTACATAACGTTATACGATATAACGTAGTGCTACATAACGTTATACGTTATATCGTAATGCTACATAACGTTATACGTTATATCATAATGCTACATAACGCCATACGTTAAAACGTAATACTACATAACGTTATACGTTATATCGTAATGCTACATAACGCCATACGTTATAACGTAATACTACATAACGTTATACGTTATATCGTAATGCTACATAACGTTATACGTTATATCGTAATGCTACATAACGTTATACGTTATATCGTAATGCTACATAACGTTATACGTTATATCGTTATGCTACATAACGTTATACGCTATAACGTAATACTACATAACGTTATACGTTATATCGTAATGCTGCATAACGTTATACGTTATATCGTAATGCTGCATAACGTTATACGTTATATCGTAATGCTGCATAACGTTGTACGTTATATCGTAATGCTGCATAACGTTATACGTTATATCGTAATCCTGCATAACGATATACGTTATATCGTAATGCTGCATAACGTTATACGTTATATCGTAATGCTGCATAACGTTATACGTTATATCGTAATGCTACATAACGTTATACGTTATATCGTAATGCTGCATAACGTTATACGTTATATCGTAATGCTGCATAACGTTATACGTTATAACGTAATGCTACATAACGTTATACGTTATATCGTAATGCTACATAACGTTATACGTTATATCGTAATGCTACATAACGTTATACGTTATATCGTAATGCCACATAACGTTATACGATATAACGTATTACCATATAACGTTATACGTTATATCGTAATGCTACATAACGTTATACGTTATATCGTAATGCTACATAACGTTATACGTTATATCGTAATGCTACATAACGTTATACGTTATATCGTAATGCTACATAACGTTATACGTTATATCGTAATGCTACATAACGTTATACGTTATATCGTATTCCTACATAACGTTATACGTTATATAGTAATGCTACATAACGTTATACGTTATATCGTAATGCTACATAACGTTATACGTTATATCGTAATGCTACATAACGTTATGCGTGATAACGTAATACTATATAACGTTATACGTCATATCGTAATGCTACATAACGTTATACGTTCTATCGTAGTGCTACATAACGTTATACGTTATATCGCAATGCTACATAACGTTATACGTTATATCGTAATGCTACATAACGTTATACGTTATATCGTAATGCTACATAACGTTATACGTTATAACGTATTACCATATATCGTTATTCGTTATATCGTAATGCTACATAACGTTATACGTTATATCGTATTTCTACATAACGTTATACGTTATATCGTAATGCTACATAACGTTATACGTTATATCGTAATGCTACATGACGTTATACGATATATCGTAATGCTACATAACGTTATACGTTATATAATAATGCTACATAACGTTATACGTTATATCGTAATGCTACATAACGTTATACGTTATATCGTAATGCTACATAACGTTATACGTTATAACGTATTACCATATAACGTTATACGTTATATCGTAATGCTACATAACGCCATACGTTAAAACGTAATACTACATAACGTTATACTTCATATTGTAATGCTACATAACGTTATATGTTTTAACGTGTTACCATATAACGTTATACGTTATATCGTAATGCTACATGACGTTATACGTTATATCGTAATGCTACATAACGTTATACGTTATATCGTAGTGCTACATAACGTTATACGTTATATCGTAATGCTACATAACGTTATACGTTATAACGTATTACCATATAACGTTATGCGTTATATCGTAATGCTACATAACGCCATACGTTAAAACGTAATACTACATAACGTTATACGTCATATTGTAATGCTACATAACGTTATACGTTTTAACGTGTTACCATATAACGTTATACGTTATATCGTAATGCTACATAACGTTATACGTTATATCGTAATGCTACATAACGTTATACGTGATAACGTAATACTATATAACGTTATACGTCATATCGTAATGCTACATAACGTTATACGTTCTATCGTAGTGCTACATAACGTTATACGTTATATCGTAATGCTACATAACGTTATACGTTATATCGTAATGCTACATAACGTTATACGTTATATCGTAATGCTACATAACGTTATACGTTATAACGTATTACCATATATCGTTATTCGTTATATCGTAATGCTACATAACGTTATACGTTATATCGTATTTCTACATAACGTTATACGTTATATCGTAATGCTACATAACGTTATACGTTATATCGTAATGCTACATGACGTTATACGATATATCGTAATGCTACATAACGTTATACGTTATATAATAATGCTACATAACGTTATACGTTATATCGTAATGCTACATAACGTTATACGTTATATCGTAATGCTACATAACGTTATACGTTATAACGTATTACCATATAACGTTATACGTTATATCGTAATGCTACATAACGCCATACGTTAAAACGTAATACTACATAACGTTATACTTCATATTGTAATGCTACATAACGTTATACGTTTTAACGTGTTACCATATAACGTTATACGTTATATCGTAATGCTACATGACGTTATACGATATATCGTAATGCTACATAACGTTATACGTTATATAATAATGCTACATAACGTTATACGTTATATCGTAATGCTACATAACGTTATACGTTATATCGTAGTGCTACATAACGTTATACGTTATATCGTAATGCTACATAACGTTATACGTTATAACGTATTACCATATAACGTTATGCGTTATATGGTAATGCTACATAACGCCATACGTTAAAACGTAATACTACATAACGTTATACGTCATATTGTAATGCTACATAACGTTATACGTTTTAACGTGTTACCATATAACGTTATACGTTATATCGTAATGCTACATAACGTTATACGTTATATCGCAATGCTACATAACGTTATACGTTATAACGTATTACCATATATCGTTATTCGTTATATCGTAGTGCCACATAACGTTATACGTTATATCGTAGTGCTACATAACGTTATGCGTTATATCGTAATGCTACATAACGTTATACGTTATAACGTATTACCATATAACGTTATACGTTATATCGTAATGCTACATAACGCCATACGTTAAAACGTAATACTACATAACGTTATACGTCATATTGTAATGCTACATAACGTTATACGTTTTAACGTGTTACCATATAACGTTATACGTTATATCGTAATGCTACATAACGTTATACGTTATATCGTAGTGCTACATAACGTTATACGTTATATCGTAATGCTACATAACGTTATACGTTATATCGTAATGCTACATAACGTTATACGTTATATCGTAATGCTACATAACGTTATACGTTATATCGTAGTGCTACATAACGTTATACGTTATATCGTAATGCTAAATATCGTTATACGTTATATCGTAATGCTACATAACGTTATACGTTATAACGTATTACCATATATCGTTATTCGTTACATCGTAATGCTACATAACGTTATACGTTGTATCGTAATGCTACATAACGTTATACGTTATGTCGTAATGCTACATAACGTTATACGTTATATCGTTATGCTACATAACGTTATACGTTATAACCTAATACTATATAACGTTATACGTTATATCGTAATGCTACATAACGTTATACGTTATATCGTAATTCTACATAACGTTATACGTTATATCGTTATGCTACATAACGTTATACGTTATAACGTAATACTATATAACGTTATACGTTATATCGTAATGCTACATAACGTTATACGTTATATCGTAATGTTACATAACGTTATACGTTATATCGTAATGCTACATAACGTTATACGTTATATCGTAATGCTACATAACGTTATACGTTACATCGTAATGCTACATTACGTTATACGTTATAACGTAATGCTACATAACGTTATACGTTATATCGTAGTGCTACATAACGTTATACGTTATATCGTAATGCTACATAACGTTATACGTTATATCGTAATGCTACATAACGTTATACGTTATATCGTAATGCTACATAACGTTATACGTTATAACGTATTACCATATATCGTTATTCGTTATATCGTAATGCTACATAACGTGATACGTTATATCGTTATGCTACATAACGTTATACGTTATAACGTAATACTATATAACGTAATACGTTATATCGTAATGCTACATAACGTTATACGTTATATCGTAATGTTACATAACGTTATACGTTATATCGTAATGCTACATAACGTTATACGTTATATCGTAATGCTACATAACGTTATACGTTATATCGTATTTCTACATAACGTTATACGTTATATCGTAATGCTACATAACGTTATACGTTATATCGTAATGCTACATGACGTTATACGATATATCGTAATGCTACATAACGTTATACGTTATATAATAATGCTACATAACGTTATACGTTATATCGTAATGCTACATAACGTTATACGTTATATCGTAGTGCTACATAACGTTATACGTTATATCGTAATGCTACATAACGTTATACGTTATATCGTTATGCTACATAACGTTATACGTTATAACGTAATACTATATAACGTTATACGTTATATCGTAATACTACATAACGTTATACGTTATATCGTAATGTTACATAACGTTATACGTTATATGGTAATGCTACATAACGTTATACGTTATATCGTAATGCTACATAACGTTATACGTGATAACGTAATACTATATAATGTTATACGTTATATCGTAATGCTACATAACGTTATACGTTATATCGTAATGCTACATAACGTTATACGATATATCGTAATGCTACATAACGTTATACGTTATATAGTAATGCTACATAACGTTATACGTTATATCGTAATGCTACATAACGTTATACGTTATAACGTAATGCTACATAACGTTATACGTTATAACGTAATACTATTTAAAGTTATACGTTATATCGTAATGCTACATAACGTTATACGTTATATCGTAATGCTGCATAACGTTATACGTTATATCATAATGCTACATAACGTTATACGTTACATCGTAATGCTACATAACGTTATACGTTATATCGTAATGCTACATAACGTTATACGTTATATCGTAGTGCTACATAACGTTATACGTTATATCGTAATGCTACATAGCGTTATACGTTATAACGTATTACCATATAACGTTATACGTTATATCGTAATGGTACATAACGCCATACGTTAAAACGTAATACTACATAACGTTATACGATATATCGTAATGCTACATAACGCCATACGTTATAACGTAATACTACGTAACGTTATACGTTATATCATAATGCTACATAACGTTATACGCTATATCGTAATGCTACATAACGTTATACGTTATGTCGTAATGCTACATAACGTTATACGTTATATCGTAATGCTACATAACGTTATACGTTATAACGTATTACCATATAACGTTATACGTTATATGGTAATGCTACATAACGTTATACGATATATCGTAATGCTACATAACGTTATACGTTATATAGTAATGCTACATAACGTTATACGTTATAACGTATTACCATATAACGTTATACGTTATATGGTAATGCTACATAACGTTATACGATATATCGTAATGCTACATAACGTTAAACGTTATATCGTAATGCTGCATAACGTTATACGTTATATCGTAATATTACATATCGTTATACGTTATATCGTAATGTTACATATCGTTATACGTTATATCATAATGCTACATAACGTTATACGTTATATCGTAATGCTACATAAACACACTCTATCAGATTTATTAGCATATGATGTTATACGTTATATCGTTATGCCACATAACGTTATACGTTATATCGTAATGCAACATAACGTTATACGTTATATCGTAATGCTACATAACGTTATACGTTATATTGTAATGCTACATAACGTTATACGTTATAACGTACTACCATATAACGTTATACGTCATATCGTAATGCTACATAACGTTATACGTTATACGGTAATGCTACATAACGTCATACGTTATAACGTAATGCTACATAACGTTATACGGTATGTCGTAATGCTACATAACGTTATACGTTTTAACGTGTTACCATATAACGTTATAAGTTATATCGTAATGCTACATAACGTTATACGTTATATCGTAATGCTACATAACGTTATACGGTATGTCGTAATGCTACATAACGTTATACGTTATATCGTAATGTTACATAACGTTATACGTTACATCGTAATGCTACATAACGTTATACGTTATAACGTAATGCTACATAACGTTATAAGTCATATCGTAATGCTACATAACGTTATACGTGATAACGAAATACTATATAACGTTATACGTTATATCGTAATGCTACATAACGTTATACGTTATATCGTAGTGCTACATAACGTTATACGTTATATCGTAATGCTACATAACGTTATACGTGATAACGAAATACTATATAACGTTATACGTTATATCGTAATGCTACATAACGTTATACGTTATATCGTAATGCTACATAACGTTATACGTTATATCGTAATGCTACATAACGTTATACGTTATAACGTATTACCATATATCGTTATTCGTTACATCGTAATGCTACATAACGTTATACGTTATATCGTAATGTTACATATCGTTATACGTTATATCATAATGCTACATAACGATATACGTTATATCATAATGCTACATAACGTTATACGTTATATCGTAATGCTACATAACGTTATACGTTATATCGTAATGCTTTATAACGTTATACGTTATATCGTATTTCTACATAACGTTATACGTTATATCGTAGTGCTACATAACGTTATACGTTATATCGTAATGCTACACAACGTTATACGCTATAACGTAATACTACATAACGTTATACGTTATATCGTAATGCTGCATAACGTTATACGTTATATCGTAATGCTGCATAACGTTATACGTTATATCGTAATGCTGCATAACGTTGTACGCTATATCGTAATGCTGCATAACGTTATACGTTATATCGTAATGCTGCATAACGATATACGTTATATCGTAATGCTGCATAACGTTATACGTTATATCGTAATGCTGCATAACGTTATACGTTATATCGTAATGCTACATAACGTTATACGTTATATCGTAATGCTGCATAACGTTATACGTTATATCGTAATGCTGCATAACGTTATACGTTATAACGTAATGCTACATAACGTTATACGTTATATCGTAATGCTACATAACGTTATACGTTATATCGTAATGCTACATAACGTTATACGTTATATCGTAATGCTACATAACGTTATACGATATAACGTATTACCATATAGCGTTATACGTTATATCGTAATGCTACATAACGTTATACGTTATAACGTATTACCATATAACGTTATACGTTATATCGTAATGCTACATAACGTTATACGTTATATCGTAATGCTACATAACGTTATACGATATAACGTATTACCATATAACGTTATACGTTATATCGTAATGCTACATAACGTTATACGTTATAACGTATTACCATATAACGTTATACGTTATATCGTAATGCTACATAACGTTATACGTTATATCGTAATGCTACATAACGTTATACGTTATATCGTAATGCTACATAACGTTATACGTTATATCGTATTTCTACATAACGTTATACGTTATATCGTAATGCTACATAACGTTATACGTTATATCGTAATGTTACATAACGTTATACGTTATATCGTAATGCTACATAACGTTATACGTTATATCGTAATGCTTTATAACGTTATACGTTATATCGTATTTCTACATAACGTTATACGTTATATCGTAGTGCTACATAACGTTATACGTTATATCGTAATGCTACATGACGTTATACGATATATCGTAATGCTACATAACGTTATACGTTATATAATAATGCTACATAACGTTATACGTTATATCGTAATGCTACATAACGTTATACGTTATATCGTAGTGCTACATAACGTTATACGTTATATCGTAATGCTACATAACGTTATACGTTATAACGTATTACCATATAACGTTATACGTTATATCGTAATGCTACATAACGCCATACGTTAAAACGTAATACTACATAACGTTATACGTCATATTGTAATGCTACATAACGTTATACGTTATATCGTAATGCTACATAACGTTGTACGTTATATCGTAATGCTACATAACGTTATACGTTATATCGTAATGCTACATAACGTTATACGTTACATCGTAATGCTACATAACGTTATACGATATAACGTAGTGCTACATAACGTTATACGTTATATCGTAATGCTACATAACGTTATACGTTATATCATAATGCTACATAACGCCATACGTTAAAACGTAATACTACATAACGTTATACGTTATATCGTAATGCTACATAACGCCATACGTTATAACGTAATACTACATAACGTTATACGTTATATCGTAATGCTACATAACGTTATACGTTATATCGTAATGCTACATAACGTTATACGTTATATCGTAATGCTACATAACGTTATACGTTATATCGTTATGCTACATAACGTTATACGCTATAACGTAATACTACATAACGTTATACGTTATATCGTAATGCTGCATAACGTTATACGTTATATCGTAATGCTGCATAACGTTATACGTTATATCGTAATGCTGCATAACGTTGTACGTTATATCGTAATGCTGCATAACGTTATACGTTATATCGTAATCCTGCATAACGATATACGTTATATCGTAATGCTGCATAACGTTATACGTTATATCGTAATGCTGCATAACGTTATACGTTATATCGTAATGCTACATAACGTTATACGTTATATCGTAATGCTGCATAACGTTATACGTTATATCGTAATGCTGCATAACGTTATACGTTATAACGTAATGCTACATAACGTTATACGTTATATCGTAATGCTACATAACGTTATACGTTATATCGTAATGCTACATAACGTTATACGTTATATCGTAATGCTACATAACGTTATACGATATAACGTATTACCATATAACGTTATACGTTATATCGTAATGCTACATAACGTTATACGTTATAACGTATTACCATATAACGTTATACGTTATATCGTAATGCTACATAACGTTATACGTTATATCGTAATGCTACATAACGTTATACGTTATATCGTAATGCTACATAACGTTATACGTTATATCGTAATGCTACATAACGTTATACGTTATATCGTATTCCTACATAACGTTATACGTTATATAGTAATGCTACATAACGTTATACGTTATATCGTAATGCTACATAACGTTATACGTTATATCGTAATGCTACATAACGTTATACGTGATAACGTAATACTATATAACGTTATACGTCATATCGTAATGCTACATAACGTTATACGTTCTATCGTAGTGCTACATAACGTTATACGTTATATCGTAATGCTACATAACGTTATACGTTATATCGTAATGCTACATAACGTTATACGTTATATCGTAATGCTACATAACGTTATACGTTATAACGTATTACCATATATCGTTATTCGTTATATCGTAATGCTACATAACGTTATACGTTATATCGTATTTCTACATAACGTTATACGTTATATCGTAATGCTACATAACGTTATACGTTATATCGTAATGCTACATGACGTTATACGATATATCGTAATGCTACATAACGTTATACGTTATATAATAATGCTACATAACGTTATACGTTATATCGTAATGCTACATAACGTTATACGTTATATCGTAATGCTACATAACGTTATACGTTATAACGTATTACCATATAACGTTATACGTTATATCGCAATGCTACATAACGCCATACGTTAAAACGTAATACTACATAACGTTATACTTCATATTGTAATGCTACATAACGTTATACGTTTTAACGTGTTACCATATAACGTTATACGTTATATCGTAATGCTACATGACGTTATACGTTATATCGTAATGCTACATAACGTTATACGTTATATCGTAGTGCTACATAACGTTATACGTTATATCGTAATGCTACATAACGTTATACGTTATAACGTATTACCATATAACGTTATACGTTATATCGTAATGCTACATAACGTTATACGTTATATCGTAATGCTACATAACGTTATACGTTATATCGTAATGCTACATAACGTTATACGTTATATCGTATTCCTACATAACGTTATACGTTATATAGTAATGCTACATAACGTTATACGTTATATCGTAATGCTACATAACGTTATACGTTATATCGTAATGCTACATAACGTTATACGTGATAACGTAATACTATATAACGTTATACGTCATATCGTAATGCTACATAACGTTATACGTTCTATCGTAGTGCTACATAACGTTATACGTTATATCGTAATGCTACATAACGTTATACGTTATATCGTAATGCTACATAACGTTATACGTTACATCGTAATGCTAGATAACGTTATACGCTATATCGTACTGCTAGATAACGTTATACGTTATATCGTAATGCTACATAACGTTATACGTTGTATCTTAATGCTACATGACGTTATACGATATATCGTAATGCTACATAACGTTATACGTTATATAATAATGCTACATAACGTTATACGTTATATCGTAATGCTACATAACGTTATACGTTATATCGTAGTGCTACATAACGTTATACGTTATATCGTAATGCTACATAACGTTATACGTTATAACGTATTACCATATAACGTTATACGTTATATCGTAATGCTACATAACGCCATACGTTAAAACGTAATACTACATAACGTTATACGTCATATTGTAATGCTACATAACGTTATACGTTTTAACGTGTTACCATATAACGTTATACGTTATATCGTAATGCTACATAACGTTATACGTTATATCGCAATGCTACATAACGTTATACGTTATAACGTATTACCATATATCGTTACTCGTTATATCGTAGTGCCACATAACGTTATACGTTATATCGTTATGCTACATAACGTTATACGTTATAACGTAATACTATATAACGTTATACGTTATATCGTAATGCTACATAACGTTATACGTTATATCGTAATGCTACATAACGTTATACGTTATATCGTAGTGCTACATAACGTTATACGTTATATCGTAATGCTACATAACGTTATACGTTATATCGTAATGCTACATAACGTTGTACGTTATATCGTAATGCTACATAACGTTATACGTTATATCGTAATGCTACATAACGTTATACGTTACATCGTAATGCTACATAACGTTATACGATATAACGTAGTGCTACATAACGTTATACGTTATATCGTAATGCTACATAACGTTATACGTTATATCATAATGCTACATAACGCCATACGTTAAAACGTAATACTACATAACGTTATACGTTATATCGTAATGCTACATAACGCCATACGTTATAACGTAATACTACATAACGTTATACGTTATATCGTAATGCTACATAACGTTATACGTTATATCGTAATGCTACATAACGTTATACGTTATATCGTAATGCTACATAACGTTATACGTTATATCGTTATGCTACATAACGTTATACGCTATAACGTAATACTACATAACGTTATACGTTATATCGTAATGCTGCATAACGTTATACGTTATATCGTAATGCTGCATAACGTTATACGTTATATCGTAATGCTGCATAACGTTGTACGTTATATCGTAATGCTGCATAACGTTATACGTTATATCGTAATCCTGCATAACGATATACGTTATATCGTAATGCTGCATAACGTTATACGTTATATCGTAATGCTGCATAACGTTATACGTTATATCGTAATGCTACATAACGTTATACGTTATATCGTAATGCTGCATAACGTTATACGTTATATCGTAATGCTGCATAACGTTATACGTTATAACGTAATGCTACATAACGTTATACGTTATATCGTAATGCTACATAACGTTATACGTTATATCGTAATGCTACATAACGTTATACGTTATATCGTAATGCCACATAACGTTATACGATATAACGTATTACCATATAACGTTATACGTTATATCGTAATGCTACATAACGTTATACGTTATATCGTAATGCTACATAACGTTATACGTTATATCGTAATGCTACATAACGTTATACGTTATATCGTAATGCTACATAACGTTATACGTTATATCGTAATGCTACATAACGTTATACGTTATATCGTATTCCTACATAACGTTATACGTTATATAGTAATGCTACATAACGTTATACGTTATATCGTAATGCTACATAACGTTATACGTTATATCGTAATGCTACATAACGTTATGCGTGATAACGTAATACTATATAACGTTATACGTCATATCGTAATGCTACATAACGTTATACGTTCTATCGTAGTGCTACATAACGTTATACGTTATATCGTAATGCTACATAACGTTATACGTTATATCGTAATGCTACATAACGTTATACGTTATATCGTAATGCTACATAACGTTATACGTTATAACGTATTACCATATATCGTTATTCGTTATATCGTAATGCTACATAACGTTATACGTTATATCGTATTTCTACATAACGTTATACGTTATATCGTAATGCTACATAACGTTATACGTTATATCGTAATGCTACATGACGTTATACGATATATCGTAATGCTACATAACGTTATACGTTATATAATAATGCTACATAACGTTATACGTTATATCGTAATGCTACATAACGTTATACGTTATATCGTAATGCTACATAACGTTATACGTTATAACGTATTACCATATAACGTTATACGTTATATCGTAATGCTACATAACGCCATACGTTAAAACGTAATACTACATAACGTTATACTTCATATTGTAATGCTACATAACGTTATATGTTTTAACGTGTTACCATATAACGTTATACGTTATATCGTAATGCTACATGACGTTATACGTTATATCGTAATGCTACATAACGTTATACGTTATATCGTAGTGCTACATAACGTTATACGTTATATCGTAATGCTACATAACGTTATACGTTATAACGTATTACCATATAACGTTATGCGTTATATCGTAATGCTACATAACGCCATACGTTAAAACGTAATACTACATAACGTTATACGTCATATTGTAATGCTACATAACGTTATACGTTTTAACGTGTTACCATATAACGTTATACGTTATATCGTAATGCTACATAACGTTATACGTTATATCGTAATGCTACATAACGTTATACGTGATAACGTAATACTATATAACGTTATACGTCATATCGTAATGCTACATAACGTTATACGTTCTATCGTAGTGCTACATAACGTTATACGTTATATCGTAATGCTACATAACGTTATACGTTATATCGTAATGCTACATAACGTTATACGTTATATCGTAATGCTACATAACGTTATACGTTATAACGTATTACCATATATCGTTATTCGTTATATCGTAATGCTACATAACGTTATACGTTATATCGTATTTCTACATAACGTTATACGTTATATCGTAATGCTACATAACGTTATACGTTATATCGTAATGCTACATGACGTTATACGATATATCGTAATGCTACATAACGTTATACGTTATATAATAATGCTACATAACGTTATACGTTATATCGTAATGCTACATAACGTTATACGTTATATCGTAATGCTACATAACGTTATACGTTATAACGTATTACCATATAACGTTATACGTTATATCGTAATGCTACATAACGCCATACGTTAAAACGTAATACTACATAACGTTATACTTCATATTGTAATGCTACATAACGTTATACGTTTTAACGTGTTACCATATAACGTTATACGTTATATCGTAATGCTACATGACGTTATACGATATATCGTAATGCTACATAACGTTATACGTTATATAATAATGCTACATAACGTTATACGTTATATCGTAATGCTACATAACGTTATACGTTATATCGTAGTGCTACATAACGTTATACGTTATATCGTAATGCTACATAACGTTATACGTTATAACGTATTACCATATAACGTTATGCGTTATATGGTAATGCTACATAACGCCATACGTTAAAACGTAATACTACATAACGTTATACGTCATATTGTAATGCTACATAACGTTATACGTTTTAACGTGTTACCATATAACGTTATACGTTATATCGTAATGCTACATAACGTTATACGTTATATCGCAATGCTACATAACGTTATACGTTATAACGTATTACCATATATCGTTATTCGTTATATCGTAGTGCCACATAACGTTATACGTTATATCGTAGTGCTACATAACGTTATGCGTTATATCGTAATGCTACATAACGTTATACGTTATAACGTATTACCATATAACGTTATACGTTATATCGTAATGCTACATAACGCCATACGTTAAAACGTAATACTACATAACGTTATACGTCATATTGTAATGCTACATAACGTTATACGTTTTAACGTGTTACCATATAACGTTATACGTTATATCGTAATGCTACATAACGTTATACGTTATATCGTAGTGCTACATAACGTTATACGTTATATCGTAATGCTACATAACGTTATACGTTATATCGTAATGCTACATAACGTTATACGTTATATCGTAATGCTACATAACGTTATACGTTATATCGTAGTGCTACATAACGTTATACGTTATATCGTAATGCTACATAACGTTATACGTTATATCGTAGTGCTACATAACGTTATACGTTATATCGTAATGCTAAATATCGTTATACGTTATATCGTAATGCTACATAACGTTATACGTTATAACGTATTACCATATATCGTTATTCGTTACATCGTAATGCTACATAACGTTATACGTTGTATCGTAATGCTACATAACGTTATACGTTATGTCGTAATGCTACATAACGTTATACGTTATATCGTTATGCTACATAACGTTATACGTTATAACCTAATACTATATAACGTTATACGTTATATCGTAATGCTACATAACGTTATACGTTATATCGTAATTCTACATAACGTTATACGTTATATCGTTATGCTACATAACGTTATACGTTATAACGTAATACTATATAACGTTATACGTTATATCGTAATGCTACATAACGTTATACGTTATATCGTAATGTTACATAACGTTATACGTTATATCGTAATGCTACATAACGTTATACGTTATATCGTAATGCTACATAACGTTATACGTTACATCGTAATGCTACATTACGTTATACGTTATAACGTAATGCTACATAACGTTATACGTTATATCGTAGTGCTACATAACGTTATACGTTATATCGTAATGCTACATAACGTTATACGTTATATCGTAATGCTACATAACGTTATACGTTATATCGTAATGCTACATAACGTTATACGTTATAACGTATTACCATATATCGTTATTCGTTATATCGTAATGCTACATAACGTGATACGTTATATCGTTATGCTACATAACGTTATACGTTATAACGTAATACTATATAACGTAATACGTTATATCGTAATGCTACATAACGTTATACGTTATATCGTAATGTTACATAACGTTATACGTTATATCGTAATGCTACATAACGTTATACGTTATATCGTAATGCTACATAACGTTATACGTTATATCGTATTTCTACATAACGTTATACGTTATATCGTAATGCTACATAACGTTATACGTTATATCGTAATGCTACATGACGTTATACGATATATCGTAATGCTACATAACGTTATACGTTATATAATAATGCTACATAACGTTATACGTTATATCGTAATGCTACATAACGTTATACGTTATATCGTAGTGCTACATAACGTTATACGTTATATCGTAATGCTACATAACGTTATACGTTATATCGTTATGCTACATAACGTTATACGTTATAACGTAATACTATATAACGTTATACGTTATATCGTAATACTACATAACGTTATACGTTATATCGTAATGTTACATAACGTTATACGTTATATGGTAATGCTACATAACGTTATACGTTATATCGTAATGCTACATAACGTTATACGTGATAACGTAATACTATATAATGTTATACGTTATATCGTAATGCTACATAACGTTATACGTTATATCGTAATGCTACATAACGTTATACGATATATCGTAATGCTACATAACGTTATACGTTATATAGTAATGCTACATAACGTTATACGTTATATCGTAATGCTACATAACGTTATACGTTATAACGTAATGCTACATAACGTTATACGTTATAACGTAATACTATTTAAAGTTATACGTTATATCGTAATGCTACATAACGTTATACGTTATATCGTAATGCTGCATAACGTTATACGTTATATCATAATGCTACATAACGTTATACGTTACATCGTAATGCTACATAACGTTATACGTTATATCGTAATGCTACATAACGTTATACGTTATATCGTAGTGCTACATAACGTTATACGTTATATCGTAATGCTACATAGCGTTATACGTTATAACGTATTACCATATAACGTTATACGTTATATCGTAATGGTACATAACGCCATACGTTAAAACGTAATACTACATAACGTTATACGATATATCGTAATGCTACATAACGCCATACGTTATAACGTAATACTACGTAACGTTATACGTTATATCATAATGCTACATAACGTTATACGCTATATCGTAATGCTACATAACGTTATACGTTATGTCGTAATGCTACATAACGTTATACGTTATATCGTAATGCTACATAACGTTATACGTTATAACGTATTACCATATAACGTTATACGTTATATGGTAATGCTACATAACGTTATACGATATATCGTAATGCTACATAACGTTATACGTTATATAGTAATGCTACATAACGTTATACGTTATAACGTATTACCATATAACGTTATACGTTATATGGTAATGCTACATAACGTTATACGATATATCGTAATGCTACATAACGTTAAACGTTATATCGTAATGCTGCATAACGTTATACGTTATATCGTAATATTACATATCGTTATACGTTATATCGTAATGTTACATATCGTTATACGTTATATCATAATGCTACATAACGTTATACGTTATATCGTAATGCTACATAACGTTATACGATATAACGTATTAGCATATGATGTTATACGTTATATCGTTATGCCACATAACGTTATACGTTATATCGTAATGCAACATAACGTTATACGTTATATCGTAATGCTACATAACGTTATACGTTATATTGTAATGCTACATAACGTTATACGTTATAACGTATTACCATATAACGTTATACGTCATATCGTAATGCTACATAACGTTATACGTTATACGGTAATGCTACATAACGTCATACGTTATAACGTAATGCTACATAACGTTATACGGTATGTCGTAATGCTACATAACGTTATACGTTTTAACGTGTTACCATATAACGTTATAAGTTATATCGTAATGCTACATAACGTTATACGTTATATCGTAATGCTACATAACGTTATACGGTATGTCGTAATGCTACATAACGTTATACGTTATATCGTAATGTTACATAACGTTATACGTTACATCGTAATGCTACATAACGTTATACGTTATAACGTAATGCTACATAACGTTATAAGTCATATCGTAATGCTACATAACGTTATACGTGATAACGAAATACTATATAACGTTATACGTTATATCGTAATGCTACATAACGTTATACGTTATATCGTAGTGCTACATAACGTTATACGTTATATCGTAATGCTACATAACGTTATACGTGATAACGAAATACTATATAACGTTATACGTTATATCGTAATGCTACATAACGTTATACGTTATATCGTAATGCTACATAACGTTATACGTTATATCGTAATGCTACATAACGTTATACGTTATAACGTATTACCATATATCGTTATTCGTTACATCGTAATGCTACATAACGTTATACGTTATATCGTAATGTTACATATCGTTATACGTTATATCATAATGCTACATAACGATATACGTTATATCATAATGCTACATAACGTTATACGTTATATCCTAATGCTACATAACGTTGTACGTTATATCGAAATGCTACATAACGTTGTACGTTATATCGAAATGCTACATAACGTTATACGTTATATCGTAATGCTACATAACGTTATACGTTATATCGTAATGCTACATAACGTTATACGTTATAACGTATTGCCATATAACGTTATACGTTATATCGTAATGCTACATAACATTATACGTTATAACGTAATGCTACATAACGTTATACGTTATATCGTAATGTTACATAACGTTATACGATAAAACGTATTAGCATATAACGTTATACGTTATATTGTAATGCCACATAACATTATACGTTATATCGTAATGCTACATAACGTTATACGTTATATCGTAATGCAACATAACGTTATACGTTATATCGTAATGCTACATAACGTTATACGTTATAACGTATTGCCATATAACGTTATACGTTATATCGTAATGCTACATAACGTTATACGTTATAACGTAATACTATATAACGTTGTACGTTATATCGTAATGCTACATAACGTTAAACGTTATATCGTAATGCTACATAACGATATACGTTATATCGTAATGCTACATAACGTTATTCGTTATATCGAAATACAATATAACGTTGTAGGTTGTATCGTAATGCTACATAACGTTATACGTTATATCGTAATGCTACATAACGTTATACGTTATATCGTAAAGCTACATAACGTTATAGGTTATATCGTTATGCTACATAATGTTATACGTTATATCGTAATGCTACATAACGTTATACGTTATATCGTAGTGCTACATAACGTTATACGTTATATCGTAATGCTACATAGCGTTATACGTTATAACGTATTACCATATAACGTTATACGTTATATCGTAATGGTACATAACGCCATACGTTAAAACGTAATACTACATAACGTTATACGATATATCGTAATGCTACATAACGCCATACGTTATAACGTAATACTACGTAACGTTATACGTTATATGGTAATGCTACATAACGTTATACGATATATCGTAATGCTACATAACGTTATACGTTATGTCGTAATGCTACATAACGTTATACGTTATATCGTAATGCTACATAACGTTATACGTTATATGGTAATGCTACATAACGTTATACGATATATCGTAATGCTACATAACGTTAAACGTTATATCGTAATGCTGCATAACGTTATACGTTATATCGTAATATTACATATCGTTATACGTTATATCGTAATGTTACATATCGTTATACGTTATATCATAATGCTACATAACGTTATACGTTATATCGTAATGCTACATAACGTTATACGATATAACGTATTAGCATATGATGTTATACGTTATATCGTTATGCCACATAACGTTATACGTTATATCGTAATGCAACATAACGTTATACGTTATATCGTAATGCTACATAACGTTATACGTTATATTGTAATGCTACATAACGTTATACGTTATAACGTATTACCATATAACGTTATACGTCATATCGTAATGCTACATAACGTTATACGTTATACGGTAATGCTACATAACGTCATACGTTATAACGTAATGCTACATAACGTTATACGGTATGTCGTAATGCTACATAACGTTATACGTTTTAACGTGTTACCATATAACGTTATAAGTTATATCGTAATGCTACATAACGTTATACGTTATATCGTAATGCTACATAACGTTATACGGTATGTCGTAATGCTACATAACGTTATACGTTATATCGTAATGTTACATAACGTTATACGTTACATCGTAATGCTACATAACGTTATACGTTATAACGTAATGCTACATAACGGTATAAGTCATATCGTAATGCTACATAACGTTATACGTGATAACGAAATACTATATAACGTTATACGTTATATCGTAATGCTACATAACGTTATACGTTATATCGTAGTGCTACATAACGTTATACGTTATATCGTAATGCTACATAACGTTATACGTGATAACGAAATACTATATAACGTTATACGTTATATCGTAATGCTACATAACGTTATACGTTATATCGTAATGCTACATAACGTTATACGTTATATCGTAATGCTACATAACGTTATACGTTATATCGTAATGCTACATAACGTTATACGTTATAACGTATTACCATATATCGTTATTCGTTACATCGTAATGCTACATAACGTTATACGTTATATCGTAATGTTACATATCGTTATACGTTATATCATAATGCTACATAACGATATACGTTATATCATAATGCTACATAACGTTATACGTTATATCCTAATGCTACATAACGTTGTACGTTATATCGAAATGCTACATAACGTTGTACGTTATATCGAAATGCTACATAACGTTATACGTTATATCGTAATGCTACATAACGTTATACGTTATATCGTAATGCTACATAACGTTATACGTTATAACGTATTGCCATATAACGTTATACGTTATATCGTAATGCTACATAACATTATACGTTATAACGTAATGCTACATAACGTTATACGTTATATCGTAATGTTACATAACGTTATACGATAAAACGTATTAGCATATAACGTTATACGTTATATTGTAATGCCACATAACATTATAGGTTATATCGTAATGCTACATAACGTTATACGTTATATCGTAATGCAACATAACGTTATACGTTATATCGTAATGCTACATAACGTTATACGTTATAACGTATTGCCATATAACGTTATACGTTATATCGTAATGCTACATAACGTTATACGTTATAACGTAATACTATATAACGTTGTACGTTATATCGTAATGCTACATAACGTTAAACGTTATATCGTAATGCTACATAACGATATACGTTATATCGTAATGCTACATAACGTTATTCGTTATATCGAAATACAATATAACGTTGTAGGTTGTATCGTAATGCTACATAACGTTATACGTTATATCGTAATGCTACATAACGTTATACGTTATAACGTATTACCATATATCGTTATTCGTTACATCGTAATGCTACATAACGTTATACGTTGTATCGTAATGCTACATAACGTTATACGTTATGTCGTAATGCTACATAACGTTATACGTTATATCGTTATGCTACATAACGTTATACGTTATAACCTAATACTATATAACGTTATACGTTATATCGTAATGCTACATAACGTTATACGTTATATCGTAATTCTACATAACGTTATACGTTATATCGTTATGCTACATAACGTTATACGTTATAACGTAATACTATATAACGTTATACGTTATATCGTAATGCTACATAACGTTATACGTTATATCGTAATGTTACATAACGTTATACGTTATATCGTAATGCTACATAACGTTATACGTTATATCGTAATGCTACATAACGTTATACGTTACATCGTAATGCTACATTACGTTATACGTTATAACGTAATGCTACATAACGTTATACGTTATATCGTAGTGCTACATAACGTTATACGTTATATCGTAATGCTACATAACGTTATACGTTATATCGTAATGCTACATAACGTTATACGTTATATCGTAATGCTACATAACGTTATACGTTATAACGTATTACCATATATCGTTATTCGTTATATCGTAATGCTACATAACGTGATACGTTATATCGTTATGCTACATAACGTTATACGTTATAACGTAATACTATATAACGTAATACGTTATATCGTAATGCTACATAACGTTATACGTTATATCGTAATGTTACATAACGTTATACGTTATATCGTAATGCTACATAACGTTATACGTTATATCGTAATGCTACATAACGTTATACGTTATATCGTATTTCTACATAACGTTATACGTTATATCGTAATGCTACATAACGTTATACGTTATATCGTAATGCTACATGACGTTATACGATATATCGTAATGCTACATAACGTTATACGTTATATAATAATGCTACATAACGTTATACGTTATATCGTAATGCTACATAACGTTATACGTTATATCGTAGTGCTACATAACGTTATACGTTATATCGTAATGCTACATAACGTTATACGTTATATCGTTATGCTACATAACGTTATACGTTATAACGTAATACTATATAACGTTATACGTTATATCGTAATACTACATAACGTTATACGTTATATCGTAATGTTACATAACGTTATACGTTATGTCGTAATGCTACATAACGTTATACGTTATATCGTAATGCTACATAACGTTATACGTGATAACGTAATACTATATAATGTTATACGTTATATCGTAATGCTACATAACGTTATACGTTATATCGTAATGCTACATAACGTTATACGATATATCGTAATGCTACATAACGTTATACGTTATATAGTAATGCTACATAACGTTATACGTTATATCGTAATGCTACATAACGTTATACGTTATAACGTAATGCTACATAACGTTATACGTTATAACGTAATACTATTTAAAGTTATACGTTATATCGTAATGCTACATAACGTTATACGTTATATCGTAATGCTGCATAACGTTATACGTTATATCATAATGCTACATAACGTTATACGTTACATCGTAATGCTACATAACGTTATACGTTATATCGTAATGCTACATAACGTTATACGTTATATCGTAGTGCTACATAACGTTATACGTTATATCGTAATGCTACATAGCGTTATACGTTATAACGTATTACCATATAACGTTATACGTTATATCGTAATGGTACATAACGCCATACGTTAAAACGTAATACTACATAACGTTATACGATATATCGTAATGCTACATAACGCCATACGTTATAACGTAATACTACGTAACGTTATACGTTATATCATAATGCTACATAACGTTATACGCTATATCGTAATGCTACATAACGTTATACGTTATGTCGTAATGCTACATAACGTTATACGTTATATCGTAATGCTACATAACGTTATACGTTATAACGTATTACCATATAACGTTATACGTTATATGGTAATGCTACATAACGTTATACGATATATCGTAATGCTACATAACGTTATACGTTATATAGTAATGCTACATAACGTTATACGTTATAACGTATTACCATATAACGTTATACGTTATATGGTAATGCTACATAACGTTATACGATATATCGTAATGCTACATAACGTTAAACGTTATATCGTAATGCTGCATAACGTTATACGTTATATCGTAATATTACATATCGTTATACGTTATATCGTAATGTTACATATCGTTATACGTTATATCATAATGCTACATAACGTTATACGTTATATCGTAATGCTACATAACGTTATACGATATAACGTATTAGCATATGATGTTATACGTTATATCGTTATGCCACATAACGTTATACGTTATATCGTAATGCAACATAACGTTATACGTTATATCGTAATGCTACATAACGTTATACGTTATATTGTAATGCTACATAACGTTATACGTTATAACGTATTACCATATAACGTTATACGTCATATCGTAATGCTACATAACGTTATACGTTATACGGTAATGCTACATAACGTCATACGTTATAACGTAATGCTACATAACGTTATACGGTATGTCGTAATGCTACATAACGTTATACGTTTTAACGTGTTACCATATAACGTTATAAGTTATATCGTAATGCTACATAACGTTATACGTTATATCGTAATGCTACATAACGTTATACGGTATGTCGTAATGCTACATAACGTTATACGTTATATCGTAATGTTACATAACGTTATACGTTACATCGTAATGCTACATAACGTTATACGTTATAACGTAATGCTACATAACGTTATAAGTCATATCGTAATGCTACATAACGTTATACGTGATAACGAAATACTATATAACGTTATACGTTATATCGTAATGCTACATAACGTTATACGTTATATCGTAGTGCTACATAACGTTATACGTTATATCGTAATGCTACATAACGTTATACGTGATAACGAAATACTATATAACGTTATACGTTATATCGTAATGCTACATAACGTTATACGTTATATCGTAATGCTACATAACGTTATACGTTATATCGTAATGCTACATAACGTTATACGTTATAACGTATTACCATATATCGTTATTCGTTACATCGTAATGCTACATAACGTTATACGTTATATCGTAATGTTACATATCGTTATACGTTATATCATAATGCTACATAACGATATACGTTATATCATAATGCTACATAACGTTATACGTTATATCCTAATGCTACATAACGTTGTACGTTATATCGAAATGCTACATAACGTTGTACGTTATATCGAAATGCTACATAACGTTATACGTTATATCGTAATGCTACATAACGTTATACGTTATATCGTAATGCTACATAACGTTATACGTTATAACGTATTGCCATATAACGTTATACGTTATATCGTAATGCTACATAACATTATACGTTATAACGTAATGCTACATAACGTTATACGTTATATCGTAATGTTACATAACGTTATACGATAAAACGTATTAGCATATAACGTTATACGTTATATTGTAATGCCACATAACATTATACGTTATATCGTAATGCTACATAACGTTATACGTTATATCGTAATGCAACATAACGTTATACGTTATATCGTAATGCTACATAACGTTATACGTTATAACGTATTGCCATATAACGTTATACGTTATATCGTAATGCTACATAACGTTATACGTTATAACGTAATACTATATAACGTTGTACGTTATATCGTAATGCTACATAACGTTAAACGTTATATCGTAATGCTACATAACGATATACGTTATATCGTAATGCTACATAACGTTATTCGTTATATCGAAATACAATATAACGTTGTAGGTTGTATCGTAATGCTACATAACGTTATACGTTATATCGTAATGCTACATAACGTTATACGTTATATCGTAAAGCTACATAACGTTATAGGTTATATCGTTATGCTACATAATGTTATACGTTATATCGTAATGCTACATAACGTTATACGTTATATCGTAGTGCTACATAACGTTATACGTTATATCGTAATGCTACATAGCGTTATACGTTATAACGTATTACCATATAACGTTATACGTTATATCGTAATGGTACATAACGCCATACGTTAAAACGTAATACTACATAACGTTATACGATATATCGTAATGCTACATAACGCCATACGTTATAACGTAATACTACGTAACGTTATACGTTATATCATAATGCTACATAACGTTATACGCTATATCGTAATGCTACATAACGTTATACGTTATGTCGTAATGCTACATAACGTTATACGTTATATCGTAATGCTACATAACGTTATACGTTATAACGTATTACCATATAACGTTATACGTTATATGGTAATGCTACATAACGTTATACGATATATCGTAATGCTACATAACGTTATACGTTATATAGTAATGCTACATAACGTTATACGTTATAACGTATTACCATATAACGTTATACGTTATATGGTAATGCTACATAACGTTATACGATATATCGTAATGCTACATAACGTTAAACGTTATATCGTAATGCTGCATAACGTTATACGTTATATCGTAATATTACATATCGTTATACGTTATATCGTAATGTTACATATCGTTATACGTTATATCATAATGCTACATAACGTTATACGTTATATCGTAATGCTACATAACGTTATACGATATAACGTATTAGCATATGATGTTATACGTTATATCGTTATGCCACATAACGTTATACGTTATATCGTAATGCAACATAACGTTATACGTTATATCGTAATGCTACATAACGTTATACGTTATATTGTAATGCTACATAACGTTATACGTTATAACGTATTACCATATAACGTTATACGTCATATCGTAATGCTACATAACGTTATACGTTATACGGTAATGCTACATAACGTCATACGTTATAACGTAATGCTACATAACGTTATACGGTATGTCGTAATGCTACATAACGTTATACGTTTTAACGTGTTACCATATAACGTTATAAGTTATATCGTAATGCTACATAACGTTATACGTTATATCGTAATGCTACATAACGTTATACGGTATGTCGTAATGCTACATAACGTTATACGTTATATCGTAATGTTACATAACGTTATACGTTACATCGTAATGCTACATAACGTTATACGTTATAACGTAATGCTACATAACGTTATAAGTCATATCGTAATGCTACATAACGTTATACGTGATAACGAAATACTATATAACGTTATACGTTATATCGTAATGCTACATAACGTTATACGTTATATCGTAGTGCTACATAACGTTATACGTTATATCGTAATGCTACATAACGTTATACGTGATAACGAAATACTATATAACGTTATACGTTATATCGTAATGCTACATAACGTTATACGTTATATCGTAATGCTACATAACGTTATACGTTATATCGTAATGCTACATAACGTTATACGTTATATCGTAATGCTACATAACGTTATACGTTATAACGTATTACCATATATCGTTATTCGTTACATCGTAATGCTACATAACGTTATACGTTATATCGTAATGTTACATATCGTTATACGTTATATCATAATGCTACATAACGATATACGTTATATCATAATGCTACATAACGTTATACGTTATATCCTAATGCTACATAACGTTGTACGTTATATCGAAATGCTACATAACGTTGTACGTTATATCGAAATGCTACATAACGTTATACGTTATATCGTAATGCTACATAACGTTATACGTTATATCGTAATGCTACATAACGTTATACGTTATAACGTATTGCCATATAACGTTATACGTTATATCGTAATGCTACATAACATTATACGTTATAACGTAATGCTACATAACGTTATACGTTATATCGTAATGTTACATAACGTTATACGATAAAACGTATTAGCATATAACGTTATACGTTATATTGTAATGCCACATAACATTATACGTTATATCGTAATGCTACATAACGTTATACGTTATATCGTAATGCAACATAACGTTATACGTTATATCGTAATGCTACATAACGTTATACGTTATAACGTATTGCCATATAACGTTATACGTTATATCGTAATGCTACATAACGTTATACGTTATAACGTAATACTATATAACGTTGTACGTTATATCGTAATGCTACATAACGTTAAACGTTATATCGTAATGCTACATAACGATATACGTTATATCGTAATGCTACATAACGTTATTCGTTATACTCGAAATACAATATAACGTTGTAGGTTGTATCGTAATGCTACATAACGTTATACGTTATATCGTAATGCTACATAACGTTATACGTTATATCGTAAAGCTACATAACGTTATAGGTTATATCGTTATGCTACATAATGTTATACGTTATATCGTAATGCTACATAACGTTATACGTTATATCGTAATGCTTCATAACGTTATACGTTATATCGTTATGCTACATAACGTTATACGATATAACGTAATGCTACATAACGTTATTCGTTATATCGTAATGCTACATGACCTTATACGTTATATGATAATGCTACATAACGTTAGACGTTATATCGTAATGCTACATAACGTTATACGTTATATCGTATTGCTACATAAAGTTATAAGTTATATCGTAATGCTACATAGCGTTATACGTTATAACGTATTGCCATATAACGTTATACGTTATATCGTAAAGCTACATAACGTTATACGTTATATCGTTATGCTACATAACGTTATACGTTATAGCATAATGCTACATAACGTTATTCGTTATATCGTAATGCTACATGACCTTATACGTTATATGGTAACGCTACATAGCGTTAGACGTTATATCGTAATGCTACATAACGTTATACGTTATATCGTAATGCTACATAACGTTATACGTTATATCGTAATGCTACATAACGTTATACGTTATATCGTAATGCTACATAATGTTATACGATATAACGTATTAGCATATAACGTTATACGTTATATCGTAATGCCACATAACGTTATACGTTATATCGTAATGCTACATAACGTTATTCGTTATATCGTAATGCTACATAACGTTATACGTTATATCGTAATTCTACATAACGTTATACGTTATATCGTAATGCTACATAAAGTTATACGTTATATCGTAATGCTACATAACGTTATACGTTATATCGTAATGTTACATAACGTTATACGATATAACGTATTAGCATATAACGTTATACGTTATATCGTAATGCCACATAACGTTATACGTTATATCGTAATGCTACATAACGTTATACGTTATATCGTAATGCAACATAACGTTATACGTTATATCGTAATGCTACATAACGTTATACGTTATATCGTAATGCTACATAACGATATACGTTATATCGTAGTGCTACATAACGTTATACGTTATATCGTAATGCTACATAAAGTTATACGTTATATGGTAATGCTACATAACGTTATACGTTATATCGTAATGTTACATAACGTTATACGATATAACGTATTAGCATATAAACGTTATGCGTTATATCGTAATGCCACATAACGTTATACGTTATATCGTAATGCTACATAACGTTATACGTTATATCGTAATTCTACATAACGTTATACGTTATATCGTAATGCTACATAACGTTTATACGTTATATCGTCTAGCTACATAACGTAATACGTTATATCGTTATGCTACATAACGTTATACGTTATAACGTAATGCTACATAACGTTATACGCTATATCGTAATGCTACATAACGTTTATACGTTATATCGTAATGCTACATAACGTTAGACGTTATATCGTAATGCTACATAACGTTATACGTTATACCGTAATGCTACATAACGTTATACGTTATATCGTAATGCTTCATAACGTTATACGTTATATCGTAATGCTACATAACGTTATACGTTATATCGTTATGCTACATAACGTTATACGTTATATCGTCTAGCTACATAACGTAATACGTTATATCGTTATGCTACATAACGTTATACGTTATAACGTAATGCTACATAACGTTATACGTTATATCGTAATGCTACATAACGTTATACGATATACGGTAATGCTACATAACGTCATACGTTATAACGTAATGCTATATAACGTTATACGTTATATCGTAATGCTACATAAGGTTATACGATATAACGTATTAGCATATGAAGTTATACGTTATATCGTAATGCTACATAACGATATACGTTATATCGAAATGCTACATAACGTTATACGTTATATCGTAATGCCACATAACGTTATACGTTATATCGTAATGCTACATAACGTTATACGTTATATCGTAATTCTACATAACGTTATACGTTATATCGTAATGCTACATAACGTTATACGTTATATCGTCTAGCTACATAACGTAATACGTTATATCGTTATGCTACATAACGTTATACGTTATAACGTAATGCTACATAACGTCATACGTTATAACGTAATGCTATATAACGTTATACGTACACCACTCTATCAGATTGTTATACGATATAACGTATTAGCATATGAAGTTATACGTTATATCGTAATGCTACATAACGATATACGTTATATCGAAATGCTACATAACGTTATACGTTATATCGTAATGCCACATAACGTTATACGTTATATCGTAATGCTACATAACGTTATACGTTATATCGTAATTCTACATAACGTTATACGTTATATTCGTAATGCTACATAACGTTATACGTTATATCGTCTAGCTACATAAACGTAATACGTTATATCGTTATGCTACATAACGTTATACGTTATAACGTAATGCTACATAACGTTATACGCTATATCGTAAATGCTACATAACGTTATACGTTATATCGTAATGCTACATAACGTTAGACGTTATATCGTAATGCAACATAACGTTATACGTTATAACGTATTACCATATAACGTTATACGTTATATCGTAATGCTACATAACGGTTATACGTTATATCGTTATGCTATATAGCGTTATACGTTATAACGTAATACTATATAACGTTGTACGTTGTATCGTAATGCTACATAACGTTATACGTTATATCGTAATGCTACATAACGTTATACGATATACGGTAATGCTACATAACGTCCATACGTTATAACGTAATGCTATATAACGTTATACGTTATATCGTAATGCTACATAACGTTATACGATATAACGTATTAGCATATGAAGTTATACGTTATATCGTAATGCTACATAACGATATACGTTATATCGAAATGCTACATAACGTTCTACGTTATATCGTAATGCTACATACCGTTATACGTTATATCGTAATGCTACATAACGTTATACGTTATATCATAATGCTTCATAACGATATACGTTATATCGTAATGCTACATAACGTTATACGTTATATCCTAATGCTACATAACGTTATACGTTAAAATCGAAATGTTACATAACGTTATACGTTATATCGTAATGCTACATAACGTTATACGTTATATCGTAATGCTACATAACGTTATACGTTATAACGTATTGCCATATAACGTTATACGTTATATCGTAATGCTACATAACGTTATACGTTATAACGTAATGCTACAATAACGTTATACGTTATATCGTAATGTTACATAACGTTATACGATAAAACGTATTAGCATATAACGTTATACGTTATATCGTAATGCCACATAACGTTATACATTATATCGTAATGCTACATAACGTTATACGTTATCTCGTAATGCTACATAACGTTATACGTTATATCGTAATGCTACATAACGTTATACGTTATATCGTAATGCTACATAACGTTATACGTTATATCGTAATGCTACATAACGTTATACGATATATCGTAATGCCACATAACGTTATACGTTATATCGTAATGCTACATAACGTTTTACGTTATAACGTATTGCCATATAACGTTATACGTTATATCGTAATGTTACATAACGTTATACGTTATAACGTATTACCATATAACGTTATACGTTATATCGTAATGCTACATAACGTTATACGTTATATCGTTATGCTACATAACGTTATACGTTATAACGTAATACTATATAACGTTGTACGTTATATCGTAATGCTACATAACGTTATACGTTATATCGTAATGCTACATAACGATATACGTTATATCGTCAAGCTACATAACATTATACGTTATATCGTTATTCTACATAACGTTATACGTTATACCGTAATGCTACATAAAGTTATACGTTATATCCTAATGCTACATAACGTTATACGTTATATCGTAATGCTACCTAACGTTATACGTTATATCGTAATATTACATAACGTTAGACGTTATATCGTCAAGCTACATAACATTATACGTTATATCGTTATTCTACATAACGTTATACGTTATATCGTAATGCTACATAACGTTATACGTTATATCCTAATGCTACATAACGTTATACGTTATATCGTAATGCTACCTAACGTTATACGTTATATCGTTATGCTACATAAAGTTATACGTTATAACGTAATGCTACATAACGTTATACGTTATATCGTTATTCTACATAACGTTATACGTTATACCGTAATGCTACATAAAGTTATACGTTATATCCTAATGCTACATAACGTTATACGTTATATCGTAATGCTACCTAACGTTATACGTTATATCGTAATATTACATAACGTTAGACGTTATATCGTCAAGCTACATAACATTATACGTTATATCGTTATTCTACATAACGTTATACGTTATATCGTAATGCTACATAACGTTATACGTTATATCCTAATGCTACATAACGTTATACGTTATATCGTAATGCTACCTAACGTTATACGTTATATCGTTATGCTACATAAAGTTATACGTTATAACGTAATGCTACATAACGTTATACGTTATATCGTTATTCTACATAACGTTATACGTTATACCGTAATGCTACATAAAGTTATACGTTATATCCTAATGCTACATAACGTTATACGTTATATCGTAATGCTACCTAACGTTATACGTTATATCGTAATATTACATAACGTTAGACGTTATATCGTCAAGCTACATAACATTATACGTTATATCGTTATTCTACATAACGTTATACGTTATATCGTAATGCTACATAACGTTATACGTTATATCCTAATGCTACATAACGTTATACGTTATATCGTAATGCTACGTAACGTTATACGTTATATCCTAATGCTACATAACGTTATACGTTATATCGTAATGCTACATAACGTTATACGTTATATCGTAATGTTACATAACGTTATACGATATAACGTATTAGCATATAACGTTATACGTTATATCGTTACGCTACATAACGTAATACTATATAACGATATACGTTATATCGTAATGCTACATAACGTTATACGTTATATCGTAATGCTACATACCGCTATACGTTATATCGTAATGCTACATAACGTTATACGTTATATCGTAATGCTGCATAACGTTATACGTTATATCGTAATATTACATATCATTATACGTTATATCGTAATGTTACATATCGTTATACGTTATATCATAATGCTACATAACGTTATACGTTATATCGTAATGCTACATAACGTTATACGATATAACGTATTAGCAAATGATGTTATACGTTATATCGTTATGCCACATAACGTTATACGTTATATCGTAATGCAACATAACGTTATACGTTATATCGTAATGTTACATAACGTTATACGTTATATTGTAATGCTACATAACGTTATACGATATAACGTATTAGCATATGAAGTTATACGTTATATCGTAATGCTACATAACGATATACGTTATATCGTAATTCTACATAACGTTATACGTTATATCGTAATGCTACATAACGTTATACGTTATATCGTCTAGCTACATAACGTAATACGTTATATCGTAATGCTGCATAACGTTATACGTTATATCGTAACGTTACATATCGTTATACGTTATATCGTAATGTTACATATCGTTATACGTTATATCATAAAGCTACATAACGTTATACGTTATATCGTAATGCTACATAACGTTATACGTTATACCGTAATGCTACATAACGTTATACGTTATATCGTAATGCTTCATAACGTTATACGTTATATCGTAATGCTACATAACGTTATACGTTATATCGTAATGCAACATAACGTTATACGTTATAACGTATTACCATATAACGTTATACGTTATATCGTAATGCTACATAACATTATACGTTATATCGTTATGCTATATAGCGTTATACGTTATAACGTAATACTATATAACGTTGTACGTTGTATCGTAATGCTACATAACGTTATACGTTATATCGTAGTGCTACATAACGTTATACGTTATATCGTAATGCTACATAACGTTATACGTTATATCGTAATTCTACATAACGTTATACGTTATATCGTAATGCTACATAACGTTATACGTTATATCGTCTAGCTACATAACGTAATACGTTATATCGTTATGCTACATAACGTAATACGTTATATCGTTATGCTACATAACGTTATACGTTATAACGTAATGCTACATAACGTTAGCCGTTATATCGTAATGCTACATAACGTTATACGTTATATCGTAATGCTACATAACGTTATACGTTATATCGTAATTCTACATAACGTTATACGTTATATCGTAATGCTACATAACGTTATACGTTATACCGTAATGCTACATAACGTTATACGTTATATCGTAATGCTTCATAACGTTATAAGTTATATCGTAATGCTACATAACGTTATACGTTATAACGTATTACCATATAACGTTATACGTTATATCGTAATGCTACATAACATTATACGTTATATCGTTATGCTATATAGCGTTATACGTTATAACGTAATACTATATAACGTTGTACGTTGTATCGTAATGCTACATAACGTTATACGTTATATCGTAGTGCTACATAACGTTATACGTTATATCGTAATGCTACATAACGTTATACGTTATATCGTAATTCTACATAACGTTATACGTTATATCGTAATGCTACATAACGTTATACGTTATACCGTAATGCTACATAACGTTATACGTTATATCGTAATGCTTCATAACGTTATAAGTTATATCGTAATGCTACATAACGTTATACGTTATTTCGTAATGCAACATAACGTTTTACGTTATAACGTATTACCATATAACGTTATACGTTATATCGTAATGTTACATAACGTTATACGATAAAACGTATTAGCATATAACGTTATACGTTATATTGTAATGCCACATAACATTATACGTTATATCGTAATGCTACATAACGTTATACGTTATATCGTAATGCAACATAACGTTATACGTTATATCGTAATGCTACATAACGTTATACGTTATATCGTAATGCTACATAACGTTATACGTTATATCGTAATGCTACATAACGTTATACGATATAACGTATTAGCATATGAAGTTATACGTTATATCGTAATGCTACATAACGATATACGTTATATCGAAATGCTACATAACGTTATACGTTATATCGTAATGCTACATACCGTTATACGTTATATCGTAATGCTGCATAACGTTATACGTTATATCATAATGCTACATAACGATATACGTTATATCGTAATGCTACATAACGTTATACGTTATATCCTAATGCTACATAACGTTATACGTTATATCGAAATGTTACATAACGTTATACGTTTTATCGTAATGCTACATAACGTTATACGTTATATCGTAATGCTAGATAACGTTATACGTTATAACGTATTGCCATATAACGTTATACGTTATATCGTAATGCTACATAACGTTATACGTTATAACGTAATGCTACATAACGTTATACGTTATATCGTAATGTTACATAACGTTATACGATAAAACGTATTAGCATATAACGTTATACGTTATATTGTAATGCCACATAACATTATACGTTATATCGTAATGCTACATAACGTTATACGTTATATCGTAATGCAACATAACGTTATACGTTATATCGTAATGCTACATAACGTTATACGTTATATCGTAATGCTACATAACGTTATACGTTATATCGTAATGCTACATAACGTTATACGTTATATCGTAATGCTACATAACGTTATACGTTATAACGTATTGCCATATAACGTTATACGTTATATCGTAATGCTACATAACGTTATACGTTATAACGTAATACTATATAACGTTGTACGTTATATCGTAATGCTACATAACCTTAAACGTTATATCGTAATGCTACATAACGATATACGTTATATCGTAATGCTACATAACGTTATACGTTATATCGTAGTGCTACATAACGTTATACGTTATATCGCAATGCTACATAACGTTATACGTTATATCGCAATGCTACATAACGTTATACGTTATATCGTAATGCTACATAACGTTCCACGTTATATCGTAATGTTACATAACGTTATACGATATAACGTATTAGCATATAACGTTATACGTTATATCGTAATGCCACATAACGTTATACATTATATCGTAATGCTACATAACGTTATACGTTATCTCGTAATGCTACATAACGTTATACGTTATATTGTAATGCTACATAACGTTATACGTTATAACGTATTACCATATAACGTTATACGTTATATCGTAATGCTACATAACGTTATACGTTATATGGTAATGTTACATAACGTCATACGTTATAACGTAATGCTATATAACGTTATACGTTATATCGTAATGCTACATAACGTTATACGATATAACGTATTAGCATATGATGTTATACGTTATAACGTAATGCTATATAACGTTATACGTTATATCGTAATACTACATAACGTCATACGTTATATGGTAATGCTACACAACGTCATACGTTATAACGTAATACTATATAACGTTGTACGTTATATCGTAATGCTATATAATGTTATACGTTATATCGTAATGCTACATAACGTTATACGTTATATCGCAATGCTACATAACGTTATACGTTATAACGCAATGCTACATAACGTTATACGTTATATCGTAAGACCACATAATGTCATACGTTATATTGTAAAACGTTGTACCGTATTACTTTATAACGTAATACCACAGAACGTTATAAGTTTATATACTTATGGGTTAGGAACCGGGTGATGTGCATCGTATAAAGCATCAAAAGCGGAGGATAAGGCGCATCGAATTGTCTAGATGACCCCAATAGCAGTGGAGATACGATCAATTAGATTTATTTGGACTTGAAAATTTAAATACTATAATTGCATTGGATTTGACGGGGAAGAGATTTAACATAGGGCAAACCGAATGATGTGCCCTGTATAAAGAATCAAATGTGGAGTATAACCCACTCCCAAATGTCTTCGTAACCCCAATAGAGACAGAAATACGATCAATTAGATTTATTTGGCCTTGAAAATTTAAATACTATAATTGCTTTGGATTTGACGGGGAAGAGAGTTAACATAGGGCAAACCGAACGATGTGGCCTGTATAAAGAATCAAATGTGTAGTATAACGCGCTCCGAAATGTCTTCGTAACCCCAATAGCGGCGGAGATACGACCAATTAGATTTATTTGGCCTTGAAAATTTAAATACTATATTTGAATTGGATTTGTCGGAGAAGAGAGTTAACATAGGGCAAACCGAACGATGTGCCCTGTATAAAGAATCAAATGTGGAGTATAACGAGCTCCGAAATGTCTAAGTAACCCCAATAGCAGCGGATATACGATCAATTAGATTTATTTGGCCTTGAAAATTTAAATACTATAATTGCTTTGGATTTGACGGGGAAGAGAGTTAACATAGGGCAAACCGAACGATGTGCCCTGTATAAAGAATCAAATGTGGATTATAATGCGCTAAGAAATGTCTTCGTAACCCCAATAGCGGCGGAGATACGTTCAATTAGATTTATTTGGCCTAGAAAATTTAAATACTATAATTGCATTAGATTTGACGGGGAAGAGAGTTAACATAGGGCAAACCGAACGACGTGCCCTATATAAAGAATCAAATGTGTAGTATAACGCGCTCCGAAATGTCTTCGTAACCCCAATAGCGGCGGAGATACGACCAATTAGATTTATTTGCTCCTGAAAATTTAAATACTATAATTGCATTGGATATGACAGTGAAGACAGTTAACATAGGGCAAACCGAACGATGTGCCCTGTATAAACAATCAAATGTGTAGTATAACGCGCTCCGAAATGTCTTCGTAACCCCAATAGCGGCGGAGATACCATCAATTAGATTTATTTGGCCTTGATAATTTAAATACTATAATTGCATTGGATTTGACAGGGAAGAGAGTTAACGTAGGGCAAACCCAACGATTTGCGCTGTATAAAGAATCAAATGTGGAGTATAACGCGCTCCGAAATGTCTTCGTAACTCCAGTAGCAGCGGAGATACGATCAATTAGATTTATTTGGCCTTGATAATTTAAAAACTATAATTGCATTGGATTTGACAGGGAAGACAGTTAACGTTGGGCAAAACGAACGATGTGCCCTGTATAAAGAATCAAATGTTGAGTATAACGAGCTCCGAAATGTCTTCGTAACGCCAATAGCGGCGGAGATACGATCAATTAGATTTATTTGGCCTTGATAATTTAAATACTATAATTGCATTGGATTTGACAGGGAAGAGAGTTAACGTTGGGCAAAACGAACGATGTGCCGTGTATAAAGAATCAAATGTGGAGTATTACGCGCATCGAATTGCCTAGATAACCCCAATAGCAGCGGAGATACATTCAATTAGATTTATTTGGCCTTGAAAACGTAAATACTATAATTGCATTGGATTTGACGGGGAAGAGATTTAACATAGGGCAAACCGAACGATGTGCCCTGTATAAAGAATCAAATGTGGAGTATTACGCGCATCGAATTGCCTAGATAACCCCAATAGCAGCGGAGATACGATCAATTAGATTTATTTGGCCTTGATAATTTAAATACTATAATTGCATTGGATTTGACAGGGAAGAGAGTTAACGTAGGGCAAACCCAACGACTTGCCCTGTATAAAGAATCAAATGTGGAGTATAACGCGCTCCGAAATGTCTTCGTAACCCCAATAGCAGCGGAGATACGATCAATTAGATTTATTTGGCCTTGATAATTTAAAAACTATAATTGCATTGGATATGACAGGGAAGAGTGTTAACGCTGGGCAAACCGAACGATGTACCCTTTATAAAGACGCAAATGTGGAGTATAACGCGCATCGACTTATCTTCGTAACCCCAATAGCAGCGGAGATACGATCAATTAGATTTATTTGGCCTTGAAAATTTAAATACTATAATTGCATTGGATATGACAGTGAAGACAGTTAACGTAGGGCAAACCGAACGATGTACCCTGTATAAAGAATCAAATGTGGAGTATAACGCGCTCCGAAATGTCTTCGTAACTCCAGTAGCAGCGGAGATACGATCAATTAGATTTATTTGGCCTTGATAATTTAAAAACTATAATTGCATTGGATTTGACAGGGAAGACAGTTAACGTTGGGCAAAACGAACGATGTGCCCTGTATAAAGAATCAAATGTGGAGTATTACGCGCATCGAATTGCCTAGATAACCAAAATAGCAGCGGAGATACGATCAATTAGATTTATTTGGCCTTGAAAATTTAAATACTATAATTGCATTGGAATTGACAGGGAAGAGTGTTAACGTTGGGCAAAACTAACGCTGTTCCCTGTATAAAGAATCAAATGTGGATTATTACGAGCATCGAATTGCCTAGATAACCCCAATAGTAGCGGAGATACGACCAATTAGATTTATTTCGATTTGATAATTTAAAAACTATAATTGCATTGGATTTGACAGAGAAGTGAGTTAACATAGGGCAAAACGAACGATGTGCCCTGTATAAAGAATCAAATGTGGATTATTACGCGCATCGAATTGCCTAGATAACCCCAATAGTAGCGGAGATACGTTCAATTAGATTTATTTGGCCTTGAAAATTTAAATACTATAATTGCATTGGAATTGACAGGGAAGAGTGTTAACGTTGGGCAAATCGAACGCTGTTCCCTGTATAAAGAATCAAATGTGGAGTATAACGCGATCCGATATGTCTTCATAACCCCAATAGCGGCGGAGATACGATCAATTAGATTTATCTGGCCTTGAAAATTTAAATACTATAATTGCATTGGATTTGATAGGGAAGAGAGTTAACATAGGGCAAACCGAACGATGTGCCCTGTATAAAGAATCAAATGTGCAGTATAACGCGCTCCGAAATGTCTTCGTAACCCCAATAGCGGCGGAGATACGACCAATTAGATTTATTTGGCCTTGAGAATTTAAATACTATATTTGAATTGGATTTGACGGAGAAGAGAGTTAACATAGGGCAAACCGAACGATGTGCCCTGTATAAAGAATCAAATGTGGAATATAACAAGCTCCGAAATGTCTTCGTAACCCCAATAGCGGCGGAGATACGACCAATTAGATTTATTTGGCCTTCAAAATTTAAATACTATATTTGAATTGGATTTGACGGAGAAGAGAGTTAACATAGGGCAAACCGAACGATGTGCCCTGTATAAAGAATCAAATGTGGAGTATAACGAGCTCCGAAATGTCTTCGTAACCCCAATAGCAGCGGATATACGATCAATTAGATTTATTTGGCCTTGAAAATTTAAATACTATAATTGCATTGGATTTGACAGGGAAGAGAGTTAACATTGGGCAAAACGAACGATGTGCCCTGTATAAAGAATCAAATGTGTAGTATAACGCGCTCCGAAATGTCTTCGTAACCCCAATAGCGGCGGAGATACGACCAATTAGATTTATTTGGCCTTGAAAATTTAAATACTATATTTGAATTGGATTTGACGGAGAAGAGAGTTAACATAGGGCAAACCGAGCGATGTGCCCTGTATAAAGAATCAAATGTGGAGTATAACGAGCTCCGAAATGTCTTCGTAACGCCAATAGCGGCGGAGATACGATCAATTAGATTTATTTGGCCTTGAAAATTTAAATACTATAATTGCATTGGAATTGACAGGGAAGAGAGTTAACGTTGGGCAAAACGAACGATGTGCCTTGTATAAAGAATCAAATGTGGAGTATTACGCGCATCGAATTGCCTAGATAACCCCAATAGCAGCGGAGATACGATCAATTAGATTTATTTGGCCTTGATAATTTAAATACTATAATTGCATTGGATTTGACAGAGGAGTGAGTTAACATAGAGCAAACCGAACGATGTGCCCTGTATAAAGAATCAAATGTGGAGTATGACACGCTCCAAAATGTCTTCGTAACCCCAATAGCAGCGGAGATACGATCAATTGGATTTATTTGGCCTTGATAATTTAAATACTATAATTGCATTGGATTTGACAGAGGAGTGAGTTAACATAGAGCAAACCGAACGATGTGCCCTGTATAAAGAATCAAATGTGGAGTATGACACACTCCAAAATGTCTTCGTAACCCCAATAGCAGCGGAGATACGATCAATTAGATTTATTTGGCCTTGAAAATTTAAATACTATAATTGCATTGGATTTGACAGGGAAGAGAGTTAACGTTTGGCAAAACGAACGATGTGCCCTGTATAAAGAATCAGATGTGGAGTATAACGCGCTCCGAAATGTCTTCGTAACTCCAATAGCAGCGGAGATACGATCAATTAGATTTATTTGGCCTTGAAAATTTAAATACTATAATTGCATTGGATTTGACAGGGAAGAGAGTTAACATAGGGCAAACCGAACGATGTGCCCTGTATAAAGAATCAAATGTGGAGTATAACGCGCTCCGAAATGTCTTCGTAACACCAATAGCGGCGGAGATACGACCAATTAGATTTATTTGGCCTTGAAAATTTAAATACTATATTTGAATTGGATTTGACGGAGAAGAGAGTTAACATAGGGCAAACCGAACGATGTGCCCTGTATAAAGAATCAAATGTGGAATATAACGAGCTCCGAAATGTCTTCGTAACCCCAATAGCGGCGGAGATACGACCAATTAGATTTATTTGGCCTTGAAAATTTAAATACTATATTTGAATTGGATTTGACGGAGAAGAGAGTTAACATAGGGCAAACCGAACGATGTGCCCTGTATAAAGAATCAAATGTGGAGTATGACACGCTCCAAAATGTCTTCGTAACCCCAATAGCAGCGGAGTTACGATCAATTGGATTTATTTGGCCTTGAAAATTTAAATACTATAATTGCATTGGATTTGACAGAGAAGTGAGTTAACATAGGGCAAAACGAACGATGTGCCCTGTATAAAGAATCAAATGTGGAGTATAACGAGCTCCGAAATGTCTTCGTAACGCCAATAGCGGCGGAGATACGATCAATTAGATTTATTTGGCCTTGAACATTTAAATACTATAATTGTATTGGAATTGACAGGGAAGAGTGTTAACGTTGGGCAAATCGAACGATGTTCCCTGTATAAAGAATCAAATGTGGATTATTACGCGCATCGAATTGCCTAGATAACCCCAATAGTAGCGGAGATACGTTCAATTAGATTTATTTGGCCTTGAAAATTTAAATACTATAATTGCATTGGATTTGACAGGGAAGAGAGTTAACATAGGGTAAACCCAACGATTTGCCCTGTATAAAGAATCAAATGTGGAGTATAACGAGCTCCGAAATGTCTTCGTAACGCCAATAGCGGCGGAGATACGATCAATTAGATTTATTTGGCCTTGAAAATTTAAATACTGTAATTGCATTGGATTTGACAGTGAAGAGAGTTAACATAGGGCAAACCGAACGATGTGCCCTGTATAAAGAATCAAATGTGGAGTATAACGCGCTCCGAAATGTCTTCGTAACCCCAATAGCGGCGGAGATACTATGAATTAGATTTATTTCGATTTGATAATTTAAAAACTATAATTGCATTGGATTTGACAGGGAAGAGAGTTAACGTTGGGCAAAACGAACGATGTGCCTTGTATAAAGAATCAAATGTGGAGTATTACGCGCATCGAATTGCCTAGATAACCCCAATAGCAGCGGAGATACGATCAATTAGATTTATTTGGCCTTGATAATTTAAATACTATAATTGCATTGGATTTGACAGAGGAGTGAGTTAACATAGAGCAAACCGCACGATGTGCCCTGTATAAAGAATCAAATGTGGAGTATGACGCGCTCGAAAATGTCTTCGTAACACCAATAGCAGCGGAGATACTATCAATTGGATTTATTTGGCCTTGAAAATTTAAATACTATAATTGCATTGGATTTGACAGAGAAGTGAGTTAACATAGGGCAAAACGAACGATGTGCCATGTATAAAGAATCAAATGTGGAGTACAACGAGCTCCGAAATGTCTTCGTAACGCCAATAGCGGCGGAGGTACGATCAATTAGATTTATTATTAAATACTATAATTGCATTGGATTTGACAGGGAAGAGAGTTAACATAGGGTAAACCCAACGATTTGCCCTGTATAAAGAATCAAATGTGGAGTATAACGCGCATCGAATTGCCTAGATAACCCCAATAGTAGCGGAGATACGTTCAATTAGATTTATTTGGCCTTGAAAATTTAAATACTATAATTGCATTGGATTTGACAGGGAAGAGAGTTAACGTAGGGTAAACCCAACGATTTGCCCTGTATAAAGAATCAAATGTGGAGTATAACGCGCATCGAATTGCCTAGATAACCCCAATAGCGGCGGAGATACGACCAATTAGATTTATTTGGCCTTGAAAATTTAAATACTATAATTGCATTGGATATGACAGTGAAGAGAGTTAACATAGGGCAAACCGAACGATGTGCCCTGTATAATGAATCAGATGTGGAGTATTACGCGCATCGAATTACCTAGATAACCCCAATAGTAGCGGAGATACGTTCAATTAGATTTATTTGGCCTTGAAAATTTAAATACTATAATTGCATTGGATTTGACAGGGAAGAGAGTTAACGTAGGGTAAACCCAACGATTTGCCCTGTATAAAGAATCAAATGTGGTGTATAACGCGCATCGAATTGCCTAGATAACCCCAATAGTAGCGGAGATACGTTCAATTAGATTTATTTGGCCTTGAAAATTTAAATAGTATAATTGCATTGGATTTGACAGGGAAGAGAGTTAACGTTTGGCAAAACGAACGATGTGCCCTGTATAAAAAATCAGATGTGCAGTATAACGCGCTCCGAAATGTCTTCGTAACTCCAATAGCAGCGGAAATACGATCAATTAGATTTATTTGGCCTTGAAAATTTAAATACTATAATTGCATTGGATTTGACGGGGAAGAGCGTTAACGTAGGGCAAACAGAACGATGTGCTCTGTATAAAGAATCAAATATGGAGTATTACGCGCTCTGAAATGTCTTCGTAACCCCAATAGCGGCGGAGATACGATCAATTAGATTTATTTGGCCTTGAATACTTAAAAACTATAATTGGATTGGATTTGATAGCGAAAAGAGTTGACATAGTGCAAACCGAACGATGTGCCCTGCATAAAGAATCAAATGTGGAGTATAACGCGCATCGAATTGTCTATATAACGCCAATAGCAGTGGAGATACGTTCAAGTAGATATATTTGGGCTTTGAAATTCGAAAACGGTAATTGCATTGTATTTGCCGCTGAAACTTTAATCTAGGCTCGAGACTTTGTAATCGCAAACCAAAAAATAACTAATAAAGATGAAAGAAAAATATAAATCGCGGATGCTATTCCCAGTGCACATGGTCGACCAACGATCATTGCGACCGCTGTCCGTTCGCATGTACGTGCTCGAGCAATAAATGTTCGTTTCGAAACCCTCTCCGTACTCTCGCGACCACGACCATGATATTCGAAAAACCAATAGGCAAAGCTCAAGACAAATGGTATGCTCCATTCGTGATGCCTGCTTCAGAGACAATTTTTCAAAGCAAATGTCCTGAAACGGGTTGGACACGCGTAAACGGGGCTACCCGACGAGAGACTGTGCCAACCTGCCCCGCCCAACCTACTTATGGTTAACACTCATGCCAGAAAATATGCTACCTATCCTACCCGGAAACCTATATTTAAAATTAAAAAAATGGTAAAACAAGGACACCAACACATTCACTCCACGGTTCTCAATCATAACCCGGGCGCAAAGGCATACAGTAGAGAGACGTCCCGGGACGCCTCCGACACCCGAGTTCGATATACAACTTTCACACTCTAAAGTACGTACCATTTTCCTGAAATCGACTGACGATGACTAGCGACCATTGTATGTATATCATGTAAAGAAATAATTTGACTAGAATAGATCGTCGTATTTTAATCAATGAAATTATCATTGTAGTTTAATACTGAGATTAGTAATATTATTATTTATAAACCACTTATTAACCCCATTTATTAACACTGTTTTTTTCAATGATAATTGGATTCATATTTCCCAATCCATAACTATTTCAAGATTATAATAAATAGCAAAAGCGATGCAATTCCACAGCCTAATCACATACACACGTAGTGGAAAATACGTCGTGCACGATACGCTAACGCAACGTCAGTCGCTGAAAAAATTGTTAAGCTTATAAACTACTCATCGTGCCCATTGCCTTCCTCCCATCCAAGAAGCACCTGGGCACGTGAGTGAGATTCTGACAATAAACATGGAAGGGGTTAAACCTGAAAATCCTGTGCTAAAAATATGATTAGTCTATCTATTATATTTTGTATCTAACGGGCTAATATTCTTTGACTTTGCAATCTAATTTCATTTCAAATTTACTGTATTATTTTAATGAACAATTAAACTATTAAACTGAATGAAGATAATTAATGAAGAATATACCTATTCATTAAACATAAACTAAGATTCAATGCAAGTAATACTTATATCAATGAACAACAATGGACTCTAAATGAACTTTATTACTCGAAATATCCTCAGGCGATATCTTTATCAAAACACATCTTTGAAAACACAAAGAAACGTTCAAAATTTGTTTTGATTCTGAAGCCAGCCTGTCGCGAAGTGTTCTCTTGCACGTGAAATTTGATAATATTTGTTATAACGGACAGACAAAGTTAAACTTTAACATATACTTTTTATCATGTTCCATATCCCGAATTTTACCGAAATTATACTATTAAGTACACTGTGTATACTAAAATAATAAAACTGCTCTGTACGTAATTCATAAACATAAGTGAATTTCCATATTAACGAAGTCTGAAGGTATCAGACATCTTCACTACAAAATACTTAAACCAAGTCATTTCGTCGTTTATTTCAATACTCATATATATGCTCACATGGATACTTTGTTTTTATAAATATATAGTAGTATTGAATATAATTTGATTTTATGAATAATTATAATTAATATATTGTGTAATTTTCAATCATATGCATATATATACTAATCATATCTAATAATATAATGATATAATTATATTATTATCAACATTATACTACTTACACAAAATACTTTATATTGTAATATGTAAATATCATACTTATATATATTATATATATATATATATTATCATCAACATTTAAAAACGCGATGCGCAAGAAAACCTATCCTAAACTAATAAATAAAATATAGACAAAAAATGTTGCTACTCAAGGGTATAATAAATACCCGCGGTCACTACGCTCGTCAAAAGTTCTACGTATACAACCAGTCACCCGTGTCGATTCGGACCTTTCATCCTTCCACATGATTGAGTGACCGGAGGAACAAAAACACATGCAACTCACGATTAGATGTGAAGTATGTTGTCCTGGATGTTGTTCGAATCCAAGGGAATTCGTCATCAAGCCATCATCAAATTGGAACCGTCGAATTCAATGGAAGAAAACTATAACAAGGCATAGAATATTCTAATTTACTCGTAGTGACGGTGTTAATTACTTTAAAAGTTTGAAATAATAGAAGACTAATTTCTATTAAATAAAATTTTTTAATAATAATATTCAATTTAAGAATGAAAAATTTACAAGTTTTCAAATCTTCAATCAAATTTTATTTTTTAAACTATCTAACTATTATTTATTTTAATTATTAAATGAAATATAAGGAATCGACTTAAATAAAATACAAAATACATAGTTACTTACATTTTTGGCTTTTGAAACACCACTAGGTGTTTTCCAAGAAACAGGAAGAAAGGAAAGAAGTGACATACCTTTAACAAAATATGAATCATTATAATTTGTTTTGAGAAATGCGATGGTTGATCAAAAAATTTAACATAATAAAATATGAAACTCTATGAGGACTTGAAACTTTAATAGCAAAAGAAATTAAAATTATAATAAACTCTAATTAAGATTGAAATTGAAATGCTAATATAAAAATTTAAAACTAGATTTTAGTTTTTAATTAATAACAATTACAGCGAAATACAAGGAATAAAGTTAACAAAATACAAAGAGTGAAGATTCTTACATGCTCAAATTTGAAACACCGCTACATCCTTCCCAAAGAAGAAGAAAAAAATGGAAGTTATGAAAAACCTGTAACAAAACGTATTAAATATTATAATTTGTTCTTGAAAGCGTACTTGTGATTGTTAGAAAATTTAAGACAATGAAAAATAAAACTCTATTCAAACTTGAAATTTTAAGAATAAAAAGAATTGAAATTCTAATAAAGTTCACTGAATATATAAAAAGTGGAACTTTAACATAATAATGACTTAGAAATTGAGACTCTATCGATTTCTGAACGATGTCAAACATTTTTATTGTGTATTTCAAGAGCAAAATTTTAAGATTTTAGTTCGATAAATAAATTAAAATACAATGTACGACAATACTTACATTCTTGAGTTCCAGGAAAGGCTTTATCCTCTTGCGAGACCTACAACTCTACTACCGAAAACGAATGTTTAACAAAAAAAGAAAAAAAAAGAAGAATAATAGACTATTAACGCGTCCGTTATGTCAACTAACAATCGGCGAACACACTGACTCTAATTTCGCGTCTGATTATTATAATTACATTTAATAAAAGTTATTATGCTTTAAATCAATATTAAATGTGATGTAACGCAGCAAACACTGACTCTACCTTATTAGAGGTAGGGGATAGGGAAAGGAAATCTTTTTCTTTTTTCTGTCGAGTGTTCGTTTACGAAAATACTGCTTTCTTAGAACTACGAATTAATTATTATTTATTTACCATAGGTAGAATCATATATCATATCAAGAGCACGAAAATATACGTATAAATATCATACTAAGAATACGAAAGAAAATATATCGTTAGTATATTTAAAATATTTTTCAAAGTATTTTTTATCATTGTCAAATATATATATATGAATATTTCATAATACGATTGATTTGTAAAAATTATCCGCCAAATTGAATGTCCGCCATTACAACTTCACATATTTTATGCATTACGTGACTTCGTTCTAATGCAACATGGCGCACTTTTTCTGACCGTTAAACAAATCTGCGCAATACGAAAAAGACACGATTCGCAGAACCTGTTCAAACTTGTCTGTGATAACGTACTTTCTCGAATGTAATAAAAGTTATTGAGAAAGACGAAATTAATTAACGAAATTAATAGTCAATATTATATTACAGACAATTTACGAATAATGAAGCAAAATAAAAAAGTTATTTGAATTTCTTACTCAAATGAAACAGAGTCGAGAGAATTCATGTTAAATTTATATTAAACGATCTATTCAATTTCTTCGGAAACATAATTTAATATATTCGAAAGAAAAAAATAATTTCTTTAATCTTGCCTTTTTCATCTTGGTATTCTTAATAAACCGTGAATTTAGAATTTGTTATATTAGATATTAATTAATATCACGAAATATTTATAAGAAATGGAGTTGATTTAATAGTGAATAAATATTACCTCATTTCGACGAAAAGTTATCAAATTTATCGTTAATCACCATGGCGTCCTTTTGACTTTCACCCCGTCCTTTCGAATTTCGTAGCATCCCTCTAATACATCAAAACTTCCCCCGAAATCAAATAATAGTAATTTGCACAAAAAAAGCAGAACATTAAAACAAATGTAACAACAAAAGTAACAATAGAGTGAGTTGGAACGGTAGAAAAATGTCTACCAAAGTGCCAAAGCCACTTGTCGCAAAATGACACGTATGGATATACGTCCGATCCCTCTGACTGTCCACGCTAAACTGACACCCCGCACCGCGATTTATCCAACGAGTTTCGGTTAGGGAGGAGTAGGGGGCTAGAGATGTCGGCTATCCGTGCATACACGAATAGGATTCGTCAAATTCCTGAAACACCTACACTCAAGGATATGTTTTTCAGTAATAAACATATTATGTTTCAAAACAAAGAACAATACGTTAGGCTGAACAGTGAGATGAACGTAAAAGGTATAGAGAGTAAACACAAATGATTTAATATCATTTTGACGGATAAAAATGAATCTGAAACGAAGATATCTGCGCTTATACGTTGTCACTTGATTAAATAAAATTGACTAATAGATAGAAAGTTGGAAAAATATAATTTTTTCAAACATAACATGTAATAGAATATTATAAAATATTAATGGCAATGGCCTTAGGCGATCCCATTATCAAAGCACGGCATTGAAAATGTAAAACTAAATCTAATTATAAAATATTAAATTATAAAAACGTTACATAGCAAACACTGTCTCTAAGACCACATTGCACCCGGTCACAAAAAATTTCCGAAAGTAAAACTGCATTAACAGAGAAGGATGGGGGAAGTGAGCGTCTTTTTCCAGAAAATACTGCTGTTTCCAATTAATTTATTCATCAATAAAAAATATTCTATTACGAAAATAGAATATATTTGAAATATTATTTGTGCTTTGTACGATATTTCCTGATATTGACAAGTATTTATAAACATTATAAATGTAATACAATCTATCTGAAAAAATTATACTACGGATGTTCGTTTCTTACTTATAAACTACATTTTTTTAATAAATATTCAAAAATGCTTGTGACAAACCAAAATTCTATATGTAAACATATCCGAGGATAGTGTCACGACCGGCTTACTTCAAAACCGGAGATAAAGATGTGGCACTTGGCAACTTGGCAAGCACTTGGCAACAATGTATATCGCCGAAGCGAAGTGCCTAATGAACCATCAATATCCCAACGGTCCTTCCGTCGAATGTTCGATAAGAAGGCGTGTGTGGCAACAGTCGCGGACGCCTAACGAACTCGCGGATAGTGGGGAGGATTGAGGGGTGACAAAGACAAATAACCGAATCCGATCGGAAGTCGAGTTGTAAGAGTCAGTCTTAAAGAGTCACGCATAGAGTTCGGAAGTAAATCGTAAACCCAGTGTTAGAAAAAAGTAAAGTTTCTTTTTTATTTTTCATCTTAAATTTCTTTTTTATTTTATTTGTCATTTTACGTGACAAAATCATCGACAAGTTCACTCCTGTAATGATTATGATCCTGTATGTAATGATTTTAAAAACAGTACGAGTTTACGGTTGTACGAACTATTTTACGAAAAAGATAGTTATCCGACGATATTAAAATTCTGAGCATAATGTTGATGTACGTACAACAGATACTCATGGGAAAACCCAACGAAACTAATAATAAAATCAATGAATTAGAAAAAAAAGAGCTATAGGCAAATATAATATACAGTAGCATAATCTGCATTTTATTATAAAATAATTGATCCGAGCAGAATCTATTATAAAAGAAGATTGCTGAATATGATAGACATTGTCGAATACTAATTGCATAAAATCATTTAATTAATTTTCAAAGAATTTGATATTTCTTCAAGGAATCAATAAGTCTCTCGCTAATAGCCTAATAGATCCTTTGATAGATCTAACGAAGAAATATCTAACCGCGATTACAGCCAATTAGTTCATATTATTCGCTACGTAATTAATATCTGTATCACGTACAGCGATGCAGGCGGTATTGAAGAAAATAGCCATTTTATGTTACAACTATAACGAGTAAATTTACTCGTTTAACTTGAGAGGAATCAAAAAGGTACCTGACTTTTAAGTAAGCATTAAATAAGAATTTTAAATATCGCAAACAGTGATCCAGGTCTTATTCGAGAAAAAGGAACATTCTATTATTTAATTAGCACGAGTAAATGAACGAATATCGATAATATAATATAACGCTTAATATGAATTTTATCTGTCTGATTATTTAATACCTTAACTTATTTCACAGCAACGTCATCGACTGCCGTTAGGCTTTTCCTCCCTTTTTGTTCAAGCTAATTGATTGTCGAAAACTAGTATCAAAAAAGTATGAATTTAGTTTTAGCTTGTAGAAACTATTAAAATGATAAAAATGGATATCGTATTAAATTGTTAAAGACGCCTATTTACGATAAAAATTAAGAAATTGTTCGATTTGATTTTGTTATAATGGAAAAACCGCCTCTTGCTATGTAAAAAAATTGTTACCGTTTGATTAACATCCCGACACCTTGTCAAGCTATGTAAGGAACACGCAAGTCGCGCGCGAGCTTTTTCGTGCTTGAACTCCCGGAGAGTGAACATCGAAAAGGATCTTAAATATAAGGTAAGTAAAAAAAATATCAAACAATAACATTGAAACTAGTAATTTATAACGTCTAAGCCATTAATTTATAACGCTTAAGTAATTAATTTATAACATTTAAGCCATTAATTTATAACATTTAAACCATTAATAATTGAATTTTAACTATTAATTAATAACATTTAAGCTAGTAATTTACAACATCCAGGCCATTAATTTAAAACATTTAAACTATTACTTTATACATTTAAACCATTAATTTCTAACATCCAAACTATTAATTTATAACATTTAAGCTATTAATTTGTAACCTATAAGCTATTAATTTACAACAATTGGACCATTAAATAACAACATTTAAAACTTTTATTTTAACATTTAAACTATTAATTAACAATATTAGAAACATTTATTTATTACATTTAAACCATTAATTTATAACATTTATACTATTAATTTATAACATTTAACCTATTAATTAATAACAATTAAACCATTAATTTATTACAATCAAACCATTAATTAACGACATTTTAACCATTACTTAATAGCAATTAAAGTATTAATTTATAATATTTAAACTGTTGAGAATTTTGGATCTTTGGAACCGAAATAATGTTATAGGAACACAAAATTTACACTTTTAATTAATATTGAAATAGTTATACATTAATTTAATGGACGATTTCTGTTATATTTATCGATACATATTTGCACGCGTCTCAGCACTTTCTTCTATACCCGACTATTAACCGACTGTTCCAGATGCTTCTAACGACTGAACTGTTTACATTCATCTGTTTTCGAGACGCCGCTACACGCATACTTCCACACACTGATACTCGCATACAAGTTCTCTTACTGCGCGTTTAACCTAGTCCAGCACAGAAAATTATACATATCACAACATAAACCACTAATTTATAACATTTGAACAACGATATCATGCTAAAAACTACTTTAATATAGTCTAGTCTAGATCATCCAAAACTGTTTGGTTTGGTTAACACACGTGTTAATTATTAAAAAAAATTATTGATAAATTAAGAAGCTGTAAATGTTCTTTTTAATTGAAATAAAGTCTTAAAGTCTTAATACTAAAGTACAATAAAACTGTCTGATACGTATCAAAAATCACTGAACGTTTTATTCTCAAACTTTTATATTAGAGTTTCAATTTACATATTTATTAGAGTTTAGTCTTTATTATTGCTAAAGTTCCATATCTTTCATTATGTATTAACGATATTAATGATATCTTATGTTTTGTTATAGATATATCACAGCTTCAACTTCTTTGTCTTCTTTGGGAATGCTGCAATGGTGGCTCAAAAGCCAAGAAACATAATCTTATTCGCAATTGTTACTGAATATTGTCCTAAATATGTTTTCTATTTCTCAATTTCATCAATTTGACTGTTTGAATACAATAAATTTGCGCGCGCTCGTGTATACGAAAATCGAGCGTTCCTATTGGTGGAATATATTGCGAAGTCATATCGGGCGTTCCTATTGGTTCGGAATATTGGAAAGACGTAGTTTCAACCGAGCCGAGCGGTGACACACTCCTGAAATTCGTGCAGCGAAAATTTGTCTTGTCGTGCGTTATCCTGCTGTTAGTACCTTGATTTCGACTTTATCAACGATTCTACACTTTCATCTAGTTCATTCAAATAGCACGTTCGTATTTAATCGTTTATTGATTATAATCTTAGTAAAATTATACTGTATCTGGAAATTTTCTTTTACTTTTATCATTGACTGCGCATTTGGCAATTTACAGTTATTGATCGTTTATATTATCGATCTTTGAGGTAGAATTTTTGTTCTATTATTACTTTATTTCACTATAGTTAGTTTCATTGTTGTAAGTTATTGATTTATTGTACATTTATTCTTGACTGTATTTCTGTTGGGATTACGTTAAAATTATCGATAATTCACATTACCGGCCTTTACTATAATTTGTTCTGTTACTGAAAATTATTGGTTTTGTCGTACATTTATTTGAAATTGTTGGTTTTCTTTTGTGTAGATTATTGACTAGTCACTACTGAAAAGACTGAAAGAATACCGATTCACATCACAGACGCCACAAGCGATTAACAATCGATAATTCGGACTGAAACAAGATGGACGTCATAGATAATTATTTATATATCGAATCGTTGATTTCTCATGCAGATTTGGTAATGATTGCAGTATTATAACAAAGCAGAGGTACGTACACAACTATTTTCTTCTTTATTGGATCAATAGTAATCGATATTTGCTAAATAATTGCTATACAGCTTACGATTGGCATATAATAACATCATTTTATAAATAGTTGCATAATTTGTTGAAAATATTAGATTATCGTTAATAATCGGATATACTATTAAGTAATTAATTAATGTTTTTATATTAATATATAGCAAATTATGCAAATCATTTAATTGTTATTAGAAAACAATCTATTGCGAAGTTGTTATATTTTTGTATATTGAAATGAGAAAATATTAATATAATATAATATAATGAGAAAAATTTTTATAGTAATTATATTTTAACACAATTTCAATTTGTATTGTTATTAATATTTCAAGTTTGAATAGAGTTTTATATTTCATTAGTTTATACTTCTTTAACAATAAACGATATATTTTTAAGAACAAATTATAATATTTCATATGTTTTGTTTCAGTTTTTCATAATTTCTACTTTTTCCTGTGCTTTGGAAAGGACGCAGTGATGCTTCAGAACTAAGCATGTAAGAATCTCTGCATATTGTATTCCAATTAATTTTATTCCTTGTATTTTGCTTTAATTATTCAAAATAACAAAAACAAGTCTGATTTTATACTTTAATGTCAGAGTTTCAGTTGTTACAGTAATTAGAGTTCACTAACAATTTAACTTTTTTATTGTTATTAAAGTTTAAGGTTTTCATAGAATTCCATATTACGTTATTTAACATTTTTTTGCTGAATCATTACTTAAGTTTCAAAATAAATTATTCACGCGTGTATTATTTATATATCTATAAAAAGACATATGTTTTGTTAAAGGTTTATCACTCCTTCTTCTTCCTCCTGCTTCCTGAAAAGGACCTAGTGGTACTTCAAAAGCCAAGAATGTAAGTAATATGTAAATTATTTAATTGTATTGCTATGTATTTCAATTTGCTACTCCTAATTTGAATATTGTCATTAAAATTTTAATAGAGATTAATAGACATTAATCTTCCACTGCATTAAATTTTCCAATTAATTAACGTCATATTTAAGAGCAAATTATAATATTCCATACATCATTACAGTGTTTTCCATGATGGGATTGCATGACTCCTCCTTGATAACGGTCTTCACGACGACTTTTCCTGGGCTACCATAGCATCGATGACTACGTTCCTCGCATCTTATCGCATGAGTCGCATGCATTTTTGTCCTTCTGGTCACTCAATCATGTCATAGGACGAAAGGTCCGAATCGATACGGGTGATTGGTTGTATTACGTAGAATTTTTTGCGAGCACAGTGACCGCGGGTATTTATTATACCCGTAAATAGTAACATTTTCTTTTTCTATGTATTATTTATTAGTTCAGGATAGATCTTCTTGCATATCGCGTTTTTGTTTATGTTATTTACATGATAATGAACTATTTTATATTGACAATATTAATAATACTAATAACTGATAAAAATGATATTATATTAACAATTAATTTGAATATTTGTGATTGAAGACATGTATGTTCACTATAATCACTTTTAAAGTTGGAGTGTATTAAAAATGTATATCTACAGAGAGTTGCAATGATTTAATTAAATATTTCGTAGTGATGAAGTCGGATGTCCTCCGACTTCGTTGCATTAAAAATTGCAATTATTACATATTTAATAATAACGATAATAAATCATTTTTTATTTCACCTTCTTTTCTCTGATGGCACTATCATGATGGATTTAATTGTTTGCCATTCATTTTTGAATTTGAGTATTAATTTAAAATATACATATAGGGATAGTAAAGTTCAGTTCTGTCGTACAAATATGGAATTTTATGTGCAAGAAGAAATTTCGCGACAGGAAAATTTTGGAATCAAAGCAACAAGTTTTGAATACTGCTTTTATACATTCGAAAATGTGCTTTGACGAAGGAATTGCCTGAGATTGTTTGCAATAATATCTAACTTTCGTAATACCACATAACGTTATACGTTATATCGGAATACCATATAACGTTATACGTTATATGGTAATGCTACATAACGTTATACGTTATATGGTAATGCTACATAACGTTATACGTTATAACGTAACACTATATAACGTTGTCCCGCGCTCCGCACGTGCCGTAACGGGAATTACAATATGCAAATAACGCGAGCAGAAATCTGACACATAATAAGATAAATAAAGTAGAATAAAATAAAATAAAACATGCTAGTAGAAGATTAATTAAAGGTAAATACGCGTAGTATTCACATAGCGGCGATTAGTAGATTAACAAATAGGGACATACCTGTGTAAGACACCCTAGTAGAACTTAGCAATAAATCAAAAATATGTTCGAACTAGCAGTGACTCGAACAAACCACAAAATAATCAAATAAGAATAATTGTATTCAAAATAATAATAAAGAAGTAAAATGGAATATAAAAATATACACTAGTAAATTACTAAAAACAACATAACCTGAACTAACTAGTAAGCCAGGTAAACCAATCAAAGCAACCTGCGATTTGAATAAAAGTAATCTATAATTTGACAATTCAAACTACGATTCGAAAATTCTATCAATCAAAGCAACCTGTGATTTGAATAAAAGTAATCTATAATTTGACAATACAAATTACGATTCGAAAATTCTACCAATCAAAGCAACCTGCGATTTGAATAAAAGTAATCTATAATTTGACAATTCAAACTACGATTTGAAATTCTATCAATAAAAATCAACTCGCGATCTGAACTGACTAATAAACTATGATTATGTACGAATTGACAATCCAAATGGTTAGCCAACTAATCAAGAATAATTCACGATTTAAAATAAATAAACAAACCATTATTGAATATTACAATAAGAATAATTTATGACAATTCAAATTACAATTCGAAATTCTATCAATCAAGAGCCACCCGCGATTTGAACAAACTAATTAATAAATTATGATTATGTACAAATTGACAATCCAAATGGTTAGCCGATTTGACAATTGGATGAACTACGATCTAAGATTTTAACCAATCAAGACTAACTCGCGATTTGAATTAAAGAAGGAAGGAAAAAGGAACAGACTAGGAATACATATTCTAATAACAAATGCGAAATACAAAAAATATATGTATATATATAAATATATATATATATTCCCTACCCTAGATAAATAGCAATAAAATACATAAAATATACAATACGCGAAACTACAGTATTAAGATAAACTAGTAAAATTGAAACACTTTATACAAGTTACATTGTGAAACACATGCATACATATATATATATATAAATAATTTAGAAGAAATAAAATTATTAAAACTAATTTTAGGAATATCACATGACAATTATACTGTTAAAATCATCGAACAATTAATAATTTAGAACAGAATAAAGAGCAATTGAAATATACGATTCTACATTATTAAAACTAGCTAATACATTTAAGGAAATTATATATGAAAATTATATTGTATACATATATATGTGTTTCATATTATCAATAATCAATAAATATAAAAATATACATACGCGAAACTACAGCATTAAGATAAACCAGCATTTAAAATTGAAACACTTTATACAAGTTACATTGTGAAACACATACATACATATATATGTCGGAGATGAAAGAACACCGGAGCCTCCCTTTGGAACTTTGGGAAAATCCCGTAATATTGTAATCTAGATTCTACCACAGCCGTAATTAAACAATTGTCATTCAATCCGATTGCATTTATTCGAGATTTGTAACAATGAGCTTGGGCTCGAGGCGACAACCAGTCGCCAACGTAGCCGCGGTCAAGGGATGAACGTTTGTCTAACAAAGGTATGGAGTAATAGTATAGCTCTCCTTAAAAGAAATAGTTGTAGCGATACTTGACAGTAGACATTCCAACTGTCTCTGTCCCGTGGCTCGCCACACGCAGACCCTATTGTCTGGGTAAGATGATTGCCAGATGTCGATGCGTCTCCGCAGTGCATGTTCAGTTAGCCTGAGGACCCGTTATAAATCTTAAGATTTAGTTAACTAAAGTCCTTCAAACGGACAAACAGTCTTTGTCCCAACTACGGGAAGATAGGGGAAACCTACTCTCTCACGAACGACGCCTCCCGCTAGCAACTTTTCCTCAAGGGCGGCTAGCATCCTTTTCTAACCACCGATATGGAAATTGACCAATTAACAGCAACGTCAATTTCCCTCACCTTCTGAACGAAGGCATCGCTCCACGAATCCGATGATCTCGTGCCCTTAGACACACCCCGTTATAGTTTTCCTCTGTGGCATCATCGCGACGGAAAGTCACTTCTTTTTGCGATCTCATTGACGAGAAAGAATAACGTCTTTACAATCAGTGAATATTCCACGCTTGCTAACCAAGAGTCGGACTTAGAGTTTGTGAAAACATACATCTATTACCCCCTTGACCGCGGATTCGTTATCGAACCCAGGACCATTGTCATTAGCGTCTCGAGTATCAAATTACCACGGTTACTTGTCGATATCTGTAACAATCATATTTGCTCTAGTCAATATCTTCTCTGTTGCATAACGACGACGTCTAATCACAACGAAGATTCGTTTCACGCCCTTAACCCCAACCCTAATTATAACGCCAACCCGACATCAGAAGTGGGATCAGTGCCGGTTATAACAGAGAAAGAGCTTACGACCATAGTGCGCGAGTTAATTCAGTCGCTAGTGCAAAATCGAGTGCGGAATCTAACAATTTTTCCCTACTGCGTTTCAACCCTGGAACCTCGAGCTCCGACCCCGCTGCATGATTCGCGGCTATCAATCTGATTATGGAGGAAAATCCTTTACAAAGCAGTGCTCCGAAAGGAAACTATAAATTCGATGACGAGCGTCGAGTCGATTTCTACTTAGTGGATGCGTCAACTGGTAGATCAAGTCACCTGGGTGAGTCGTTTCCATTTTACTCCGATTTTGGAACCGAGTGTTCACTGATTAAAGAATCCGTGGTCTTGAGATTTTCTGGCAAAAGAACGATTGATATAGCAGCAAAGCGAGGAATAAGAAATGTTTGTATTAAAGGTACATCCCAAACCTTTTCCATCGTATGTACTAATGGTTTTACATTGTAGATAAATTCTCATGTTCTTACCGATGATTATTTAAAATATGATATCGTGATTGACCGTGAAATTTTAAGTCCAATATTTTTTACGTAATATTGCACAAAATAGCCTCGTTATGTGTAAAACCAAATTAACTAACGTCTGTAATAAAACCGCTGAAAACGAGATCGATATTATTGAAGTTGACACTGACGTATATGGGAATGATAAAAGTCGATTAATTTCTCTTCTCGAAAATTCAAAGATTCATTCGTTACGGGTTTCCTACGTACTTGCGTAAATAAAAGCTAGTTGGAAATACGATTAATTGGCACTAACATCACCGTACAAAGAAGTCCTTATAGATTTAGCGAGGAGGAGCGCAGAATAGCACGTGAGAGAATAAGCGAATCAATTCGAGCAATAATCATAAGGCCTAGTAATTCACCGTTCGCGAGCCCTATGTTACTCGTAGGGAAGAAAGACTCCTCAGATAGATCATGTGTAGATTTTCGAGGACTAAGAGAAGTTACGGTCGCGGATCGGTATCCCCCACCTCTCATTGCGGATCAAATCGCGAAGTTGCAAAAAGCGAGGTGCTTTTATTCATTTTTAACTCTACGGAGCATACAACATTTGTTACCCCCGACGGGAAATACGAGTATATGACGATGCCGTTTGGATTGAAAAAAAATGTACCGTTTGTTTTTCATAAGGCCATTCTCAATGTCTTGGACGACCTCGCCTACTCGTACGTTATTGTTTATTGGATAACGTCCTAATTATCGCCGACTCGATAGATCAAGCCATAGAAAGATTGGACATGGTTTAAATACCTACGTAAAAGCCGGATTCTCTTTTAATTTTTCCAAATGCTCTTTTCTAAAGACATTGACACTCTATCTTGGAATATGTGATTCATAACGGAGAAGTTCGTCCCAACCCGGGTAAAACACACGCATTGAATTCTTTACCTGCGCTAACGAGCATCACACAGCTTAGGCAATTCATGGGTTTAGCCTCCCACTTCCGAAAATTCGTCCCTAAATTTTCACGGGTAATGAAACCCCTGTATGCACTTACTTCCGGCAACAAAAACATAACTGGGACAGATAGGCATGAAAAATAAGGCGAAAAATCATTTCTGTTCTGACTGACGAGCCGGTGTTAATGATATTCGACCCCAATTATCCGACAGCAATACACACTGACGCTAGTCCGGATGGATATAGGGCCATTTTAATGAATAAGATTGACGGTAAAACAGAGTAGTAGAATACTGTAGTAAGAAAACTAGTCCCGCGGAATCCAAGTATCATCCGTATGAACGAGAGACGTTAGCAGTTGTAAACACCGTTAAACGTTTTCACCAGTATCTACATGGACAAGAACTTTTCGTTATCGACTGTAATTCTTCGTAGGCATCTTGCAATAGAGTGAATTTAAATGACAGAGTTTACAGGTAGTGGGCTTGCTTACGAACTTTTAATTTTGATATTATGTATTGATAAGGCAAACGAATGGCTCACGTAGATTCCTTCTAGCGGAATCCCATAGACGTGGATCACAGTATAACTAACGAAGTCGCGGATAAAGAAATTAATCTGGTCGAAATCTCAGGAAATTAGCTATTAGCGGAACGACGTCGCGATCCCCCAAATTCCATAAACCGTCAATAAATTACAAAACGATGAGCTTGCGAAAGGCGTCGCAAATACCTATGAATTACGATCCGATACCTTTTATTGCAGAATACGAAGAAAAGGCAGAACTCTCTGCTTGCTCAGTGTCCCGGTAGTTTTTAGGTGGTCCGTTATTAGTCGTGTGCATCAGTCAATTATGCACTTAGGTTGGGGTAAAACGCTCGAGAAGCTGTACGGGTATTACTGGTTCGAAGGAATAGCGAAATATGTTCGTAAATTCGTAGAGAGCTGTCATGCTCGTCCAGTTTCTAAGGCAAGTTCAGGTAAGATACAAGCCGAACTACATCCTATACCTAAGACCAGCATACCTTGGCATACAGTGCACATGGACGTATCGGGCAAACTAAGCGGTAAAAGTGAATTGAAAGAATATGTTATTATTTTGGTCGATGCTTTCACTAAATTCGCGTACCTGCATCGTATCCGTAAAATAGATTACCTTAATACCACTAAAGCGCTCAAGTCCGCTATATTTTTATTCGACAGTCCCTGCCGGATAATAGCAGATCAAGGAAGATGTTTTACGGTCGAAGAATTCCAAGATTTTGTCAAAGTAAAAATTATTAAACTCCACTTAATAGTAGCCAGTGCTAGTAGAGTCAATGGACAGATAGAGCGTATTATGGGCACGCTGAAGAACATGTGTGCAACAATAGAAATGACCCGGCGGTCATGACAAGACGCGATTGGGGAAATACAATTGTCCTTGAATTGCACCACCAACCGCGTGACTAAATCGAGTTCGTTAGAATTACTAACCGGTAAAACAGTAAGACCATAAGATTTATTGCTACCCGACAATATTGAAGGAAGAGAAGTAGATATCTCCAATGTAAGACAGCAGGCAATAGAGGACATAGAGAATAGCGCTAAGTATGATAAAGATAGATTCGACAAAACTAAAGCTATAGTGGTTAGGTTTAATCTCGGTGATTTTGTATTACGAAAAAAAAACGAGGAAAGAAATCAAACCAAACTAGACCAAAATTCCGAGGTCCATTTGTAATAGCAGAAGTTTTGGAAGGAGACAGGTATATCTTAAAGACATTAGACGGCAAACGGTCGTATAAATACAGTCACGATAGATTGAGAAAAATGCCAGATAGTTGCATTCCTGCTGAGTTGGACGTCTGTAGTGATGGCAACCACAGTGACCATGACGATATGAGTACCCCGATCTCGGAAGATCAGTAGCACTGGCCATAACACCTGGCGGAGCGTAGTTCATACGCATCTCGGGGCAATAATATAGTAAAGCTCAGTGAGAACGTGTGATGCTGTTCACATGCATTCTGGGGCAATAATATAGTAAAGCTCAGTGAGAACGTGTGATGCCGTTCACATGCATTTCGGGGCAATACTATAGTCAAGCTCAGTGAGAATGTGTGATACTGCTCACATGCATTTCGGGGCAATATTATGGTAAAGTTTGATGAGAACGTGCGATGTAATTCACATGCACCTTGAGATCACATTATGGTAAAGTTTGATGAGAACGTGCGATGTAGTTCACATGCACCTTGAGATCACATTATGGTAAAGTTTGTTGAGAACGTGCGATGTAGTTCACATGCACCTTGAGATCACATTATGGTAAAGTTTGATGAGAACGTGCGATGTAGTTCACATGCACCTTGAGATCACATTATGGTAAAGTTTGATGAGAACGTGCGATGTAGTTCACATGCACCTTGAGATCACATTATGGTAAAGTTTGTTGAGAACGTGCGATGTAGTTCACATGCACCTTGAGATCACAGTATAGTAAAGTTTGATGAGAACGTGCGATGTAGTTCACATGCACCTTGAGACCACAGTATGGTAGAGTTTGATGAAAACGTGAAATTCAATTCACATGCACAGTATGGTAAAGTTTGATGAAAACGTGTAATGCAGTTCACATGCATCTTGAGATCACAGTATGGTGAAGCTCGACGAGAACGTGTGATGTAATTCACATGCATCTTGGGGCGATAGTATGGTAAAGCTCGGCGAGAACGTGGAACAAAACTCTATGTGCTCGCACGATCTATAAAAACGAGACTCACTTGGGTACGAAATCGAGAAATGGTCCATCATGTTATTACGATCTGACTGACAACCCACAGGATGCAGCTAGCCCTCTGAATATTAATTATAGCATTATTAATTTTTGTTCTCTTTTATTTTTCGTTGCCAAATCTCCGAACAAAATTTTGTTCTTGAACTGGATCCTTAGCTTATTTGGACATTTAATTAAATTGTAAATAATGTTAGTTGTATCAAGTCTAATGTTATAAGACTCAATATTTTAGTTACACCCGAGGACGTGTGATAGTCAGAATGGCCGTGTCGGAGATGAAAGAACACCGGAGCCTCCCTTTGGAACTTTGGGAAAATCCCGTAATATTGTAATCTAGATTCTACCACAGCCGTAATTAAACAATTGTCATTCAATCCGATTGCATTTATTCGAGATTTGTAACAATGAGCTTGGGCTCGAGGCGACAACCAGTCGCCAACGTAGCCGCGGTCAAGGGATGAACGTTTGTCTAACAAAGGTATGGAGTAATAGTATAGCTCTCCTTAAAAGAAATAGTTGTAGCGATACTTGACAGTAGACATTCCAACTGTCTCTGTCCCGTGGCTCGCCACACGCAGACCCTATTGTCTGGGTAAGATGATTGCCAGATGTCGATGCGTCTCCGCAGTGCATGTTCAGTTAGCCTGAGGACCCGTTATAAATCTTAAGATTTAGTTAACTAAAGTCCTTCAAACGGACAAACAGTCTTTGTCCCAACTACGGGAAGATAGGGGAAACCTACTCTCTCACGAACGACGCCTCCCGCTAGCAACTTTTCCTCAAGGGCGGCTAGCATCCTTTTCTAACCACCGATATGGAAATTGACCAATTAACAGCAACGTCAATTTCCCTCACCTTCTGAACGAAGGCATCGCTCCACGAATCCGATGATCTCGTGCCCTTAGACACACCCCGTTATAGTTTTCCTCTGTGGCATCATCGCGACGGAAAGTCACTTCTTTTTGCGATCTCATTGACGAGAAAGAATAACGTCTTTACAATCAGTGAATATTCCACGCTTGCTAACCAAGAGTCGGACTTAGAGTTTGTGAAAACATACATCTATTACCCCCTTGACCGCGGATTCGTTATCGAACCCAGGACCATTGTCATTAGCGTCTCGAGTATCAAATTACCACGGTTACTTGTCGATATCTGTAACAATCATATTTGCTCTAGTCAATATCTTCTCTGTTGCATAACGACGACGTCTAATCACAACGAAGATTCGTTTCACGCCCTTAACCCCAACCCTAATTATAACGCCAACCCGACATATATATATATATATATATATATATATATATATATATATATATATATATACAATAAATTTAGAAGAAATAAAATTATTAAAACCAACTTGAGGAATGTCATATGGAAATTATACACGATGCTACATTATTAAACTAATTGACACGTTAATATATATGCATGTGCACTTTATATTACTAGCCTAAACAATCAATAATTCAATAAATACGATAATACACTACTCGAAATGATACTATTGAGATTAACTATCACTCTGAGATCTAAAGAACCTTTATGAAGCCACACTGTGAAATACATACATACATATATATATATATATATTTATAAAATAAATTCAGAAGAAATAAAATTATTAAAATCAATTTGAAGAATATCACATGAAAACTATATTGTTAAATATCATCAAACAACCAGTAATTTAGAAAAGAATAAAAAACAATTAAAATATATTATTCTACATTATTAAAACTAGTTAACATGTCAGTAAATTTAAACTATATATGAAAATATATTGTAAAATATATATATATATGTATATGTGTTTTACATTATTAAACCAAACAAGCAATAATCTAATAAATATAAAATACAATACAAGAAATTACACTATTAAGACTAACTAACATTTTAATATTAAAAGAATTCCATACATCTTGAGACACAAATACATATAGATATATATATACACAACCTAACACATGTAAAAGAAATAAAATGCACAATATCACACTATTGAAACTAATTAATATTTAGATAAACTCAAAGAAATTTTACATTGTAAAATAAATATATATATATATATTACTATCAAGTCAAACAACTAATAACCAAATAAACACAATGAAATAAATATACTAGACTACCTTGTAAATATTACATTACATTCAACTAAACTGACTAAAAATTTAACCAACAAAATAATATATATATATATATATATATATATATAAGCATCAAACATAATCAACACAAATGTCACACGATTCTTCGTTCCTGCCCAAGACACTTCACACGTTGACTACGCCTTCTGGGACCACTCACACATTTTGGAATCCATCTTCCTCTTGCGCTGAAACAACACATGTAGTAAATAAAAGATGAATGACACAAGACAAATTAAAAATAATAAAACAAAACAAAGAACGCACTGGGACAACCTGCATAAGGAACCTTTGACAAAGACATCTCCGTATTCACCATTGAAAATCATAATCACCAAAACCTATACCGAAAAAACAATAAATCAAACAAGACACCGGAGGCAATAATCAAATGGAAATATTAACGAGATAAGTAAAATAACTTCAAGACACATCTCACGAAGTCACTGCATATACTGGGAGCATACAGCAGAGAAGATTGCTCTGACCAGAAGAGCAGTGACACAGGAGAACATCCAGGATTCCGGCAGAAGTCTCCTGAGGGAAGTGAGGCTTCGCACAGTCATCTGTATCGTCTTCACGAGCCATCCACACATTTTTGGAATCTCTCCTCCTTCTTGCGCTAAAACAATACAAGCAAGATCAGGCAGACAAACAGACGAAACACCATAGGAAAGAGGATAAAGTTAAAATAAATAAAATAATATATACTCGTACAGGTTGGATAAGTGCAGGAATTTCTACGTCCATAACCAACATAACCTGCACCCACAGAGGAAAACATAAAAACCCTAACAAACTAAAATATCGAGGAAACTTAAATAAAATAAAATAAATAATAACCAACACTAAGAATAATTTATTCGATCTACAATATCGAACATAACCGCCAAACTACACATTACCACGCACAAAACACGCATTAAAACCTACTATGAATCAAAAGAAATGTAAACTACTACATAAAGACGATCAAATGGATGAAATATTATAAGGAACCACTAAAATACCAAACAAACCTAAAATAAATAAATTAAATACTAGGAATAATTTGTTCGATCTACAATATCGAGCTAAACCGTCAAATCACGCACTACCACACACAAACACACGTTAAAGCTTAATGCCGTATTCACAATCGAAAATGTAAACTACTACATAAAAACGATAAAATGGACGAAATACCATTAGAAATAAGACAAGGCTGAAATAAAATGATACAACAAACTAAAATACCGAGCAAATTTAAATAAAATAAAATAGATAAAAGGCAACACTAAGAATAATTTATTCAATCTACAATATCGAACTAAACCGTCAAAACCACGCACTACTACGCACAACCACGCATTAAAAGAAAATGTAAACTATTACATAAAACGACCAAATGGATAGAAATAGGACATGACTAAAATAAATAAAATAATACATACGTATACAACACAACCTGTACCCACACAGAAAATATAAAAACCACAACGAACTAAAAAGTCAAGCAAACTCAAGTAAGGAAAAATGGAGCAATACAAAAATAATTTATTCGATCTACAAAAAACATACAAAATCTACACTACAGAATATGAAACATACACTCACTGTAACCTTATGCTAATATACTTAAAATTATTGATATATAATATATATATGTATATATATATATAATATAATATATATATTATATATATTATATATATAATATAATATATAATATATAATATATATATATAATATATAATATATATATATAGAATATAATATATATATAATATATATATATGTACAACTAGGATATTATTATTAAATAAAATCAAAGTCACAAAGCGGAGCATCCGGACACAGTTCATGAAACCGTTGCATACACCATGAAAGCACTATAGGTGAAACCCCCTTTTCACCAGAACGATGATGGCGCAAATGAGCATCCAAAACCTCCGCAGGAATTTCCTCCGGGAACCGTATCTTTGCACAATTATTGGTGTTTAGGACTTCGATCGGAGGAGAATTGGGTGGTAACTCAACCGTATCTTCATCAGACAAAGTCAAATCAACAACTGGAAAACTACCAGAATAAGACACCGACGACGAGGCTGTTATACCAGTTTGAGTAGCAGATACTTCCCTCAGTAATCTCAACTCTCTTTTTTGGCGGCACAACACACCACTACTCCGATCACGCCTTCGTAAATGATTTGGACTTCTCTTGAATGGTTTATGCTTCCGATTCTTCCTTTTCTTCCGTTTCTTCTTCTTTCATACTGAAAACTCAAGAAGTAACGAGTAAAGGATGAATATCGACTAAAGATATAAAAAGGAAATGCAAAGAACAAATTTTACACACCTCCACGACTGGATTAGAAGACACAGGAGCTTCCATCAAAAACACTCCCACACCTGAAATAAAACCAAAATATTCATATAGAACTCCAATAAACATAAACAAACAACAAACAGCCTAACCTAACGAACACACCGCTACGAGTACAAAGAAATAACCTCGAAGGTAAACTCCACTGGATCAAAAACACTGAGTTGAATCATCATAACCACACACAACGTATTAAAAATAAACCGATCAAATAAAAAACCGATACCAAATCTAACGACTGATCAACACCCAAATAACGTAAACTAATAAATAAATAGATGATCAAACCTATAAAAGCCACGCATCACTTCACACCATTTTTATGGAAAATACATATATCTAAACTTACTATTAAACAAAATACCTTATGGGAGACACACGAAACAACACGTGCTACACGTAAAGCAGCTCCACAGAACAATAGGAGTCCCATTACCACCTCCACTAAAACTTACAAGGAAGGTTCCAGAGGCATCCCCTGATAACAATACACGTGGACTAAACCCCACCATTGGCATCAGCACGAAAAGTTCCACAAGGTCCCCAGGCGCATCCTCAACAAGGACACGCAGCCACGCGTCTGAGCGTTCCCACAGGCATCAGCAAGAAGGTTGCAGCAGCCTCCCAGACGCAACATCAGCGGTTATGATAAGATAAGAAACTAAGTCGGGCGACTGGTCTTGACATTCCTTCACGTAGCAACAATGAGAAATTAGGAATCTAATACATCGGTAGTAAACAAGACGAGATATCAGCGACCACCAAAATCCACGTTCTTTCACGTACGCGGGCAGACACCCTAAAACTGCAGCATTGCGATTCCCACAGGAGCCAACTGTCATGTGACTGTTGCCCCGTGGGGGATTTAGTTATAAATAAGCTTAGTAACATAGAAAACTTCGTAGTTACCTGTTAATTGTCCGAAGTGTTTACACTGTCATTCTGTCAGTTTGATTTTCGATTAAGTTGTTTCAATCAAATTTTATAAGTGTCGATAACGAGTAAAAATTAGTTGTCCTTTACTTTCCGATGCGTTATATTGTCGCTCCGTCGATTATAAAAAAAAGAGAGAGTTAGATATTGTAATTATTAGACTCCGAATCACCGTTTGGAAATTAAAGTGCTCGTATTGTCACTCGCCAATACAATCGCCACAACCAACATCAAGTTAGTAAAATTGCGATAAGTATTAATAATTGTTATCATTTGTTAAATTTATTGTTCGAAAAATTCCTCTTCTCATTGTCAAAAGAAAAATAAATAAATACAAGTAAAAAGAAAATTCTCCACTCGAAATCATAAGTGTTAGTTATAGTGTATTTACGAAAAATAAAGTGCTCGTATCGATGTTCTCGAGTGTCAAGATCCGATCAACCCCTGCCTGTCTAAGGTGAGAATTTAAGTTGCATATTCTCTTCTCCGATAATTCTGCGGCTGCTCAATATTCATAAATCAAAAAGAAAGTCCTCGCTGTACATTTTAGTTTGTTGAAGAATAAATAATTGCTTCTAAAGTGTGAGTTACTCGGACTAACGATTATACCCTGGGCCGACCCGTGAAAACGTACTTTCAAGTCATTGGAATACTTACTGATTTTCGCATTCTTCCTCCCACTGTTAGCAATTCGCTCGTCTTTGGGCAAGGCTTGCGAAATCACACAGGTCTTACTCAGAGAGATAGAGAAATTCGCTTAACAAATTCGTGCTCCGCAGCGCTGTTGAGAGTAAAACAATAGTCTTTAAATCTTGGAATCATTAGATAAAAATTTTGTTTCCTGTATCAACCTGTGTATAACGGTGTTTTACCTATTGAAAACACTTATTGACTCTCGCATTCCTCCTCCCACTGTTAGCAAATTCGCTCATCTTAGGGCAAGGCTTGCGAAGTCGCACAGGTTTCGTTCGGTGAGACATTGATTTAGTCGTCATATTCACGAAGATTTGTCACGAAGAGTGCGTAGTTAAGGGCAACAAGACGAAATACTCGAGGCGATACGTGCGCCGGTATGGGCGTCGCTTAGTCTTGAGATTTCATTCAAGTTGTCGCGAAGAGTGCAAGATTAAGGGCAACAAGACGAAATACTCGAGGCAATACGTGCGCCAGTAAAGGCGTCGCTTAGTTTTGAGATTTCATCCGAGTTGTCACGAAGAGTAGCCAAGTTAATTAAATTGTAATCGTAAGTTATTAAAGCACTCGCAATATATCCACATCCTTCAATAGTAGTAACATATATATATATATATATATATATAATATCAAAAGGGGAAATAAAAGAAAGTGAAGAACAGTAATAATAGGAAAAATAACAGTAAAAGATAAGAAAAGGGGAGAAAGAAAGAATATATACACACATCCAGAAATATAGAAATATACATAAGTATAGATAAATAAATAAAATAAATAAAAAATTAAATAATAAATAAAAAAAAATTTAGTCGAAATAGTCCATAGACTATTTCTGGTGGCAGCAACTATCGTATTAATCGAAGGTTTGAATTTATATTTCACCCACTAACGTTCAAATTGGTTTTCGTTTAAATTGACGACAATCCAAAATATAAAACATATAAGCAAATACGTAACAACGTTATACGTTATATCGTAATACCAACATAACGTTATACGTTCTAACGTAATACCACAAAACGTTATACGTTGTATCGACGTACCACTTAACGTTATACGTTATATCGTAATACAACATAACGTTATACGTTCTAACGTAATACCATATAAAGTTAATCGTCATACCGTAATAAAACATAACGTTATACGTTATATCGCAATACTATATAACGTTATGCGCTATAACGTAATACCATACAACGTTATACTTTATAACGTAATGATAAATAACGTTATACATTAAAAAGTAATACTATATAACGTTATACGTTATATCTTTCTGCTACATAACGTTATACGTTATATCGTAATGCTACATAACGTTATACGTTATATCTTTCTGCTACATAACGTTATACGTTATATCGTAATGCAACATAACGTTATACGATATAACGTAATACTACATAACGTTATATGTTATATCGTAATGCTCCATAATGTTATACGTTATATCGTAATGCTACATAACGTTATACGTTATAACGTATTACCATATCACGTTATACGTTATATCGTAATGCTACATAACGTTTTACGTTATATCGCAATGCTACATAACGTTATACGTTATATCGTAATGCTACATAACGTTATACGTTATATCGTAATGCTACATGACGTTATACGTTACATCGTAATGCTACATAACGTTATACGTTATATCTTACTGCTACATAACGTTGTACGTTATATCATAATGCTACATAACGTTATACGTTATGTCGTACTGCTAGATAACGTTGTACGTTATATCATAATGCTACATAACGTTATACGTTATATCGTAATGCTGCATAACGTTATACGTTATATCGTAATGCTACATAACGTTATACGTTATATCGTAATGCTACATAACGTTATACGTTATATCGTAATGCTACATAACGTTATACGTTATATCGTAATGCTACATAACGTTATACGTTATATCGTAATGCTACATACCGTTATACGTTATAACGTATTACCATATAACGTTATACGTTACATCGTAATGTTACATAGCGATATACGTCATATCGTAATGCTACATAACGTTATACGTTATATCGTAATGCTACATAACGTTATAAGCTATATCGTACTGCTACATAACGTTATACGTTATAATGTATTACCATATAACGTTATACATTACATCGTAATGCTACATAACGTTATACGTTATATCGTTATGCTACATAACGTTATACATTGTATCGTAATGCAACATAACGTTATACGTTATATCGTACTGCTACATAACGTTATACGTTGTATCGTAATGCTACATAACGTTATACGTTATATCGTAATGCTACATAACGTTATACGTTATATCGTAATGCTACATGACGTTATACGTTACATCGTAATGCTACATAACGTTATACGTTATATCTTAGTGCTACATAACGTTGTACGTTATATCATAATGCTACATAACGTTATACGTTATGTCGTACTGCTAGATAACGTTGTACGTTATATCATAATGCTACATAACGTTATACGTTATATCGTAATGCTGCATAACGTTATACGTTATATCGTAATGCTACATAACGTTATACGTTATATCGTAATGCTACATAACGTTATACGTTATATCGTAATGCTACATAACGTTATACGTTATATCGTAATGCTACATAACGTTATACGTTATATCGTACTGCTACATAACGTTATACGTTGTATCGTAATGCTACATAACGTAGTACGTGGTATCGTAATGCTACATAACTTTATACGTTGTATCGTAATGCTACATAACGTTATACGTCATATCGTAATGCTACATAACGTTATACGTTATATCGTAATGCTACATAACGTTATAAGCTATATCGTACTGCTACATAACGTTATACGTTTTATCGTACTGCTACATAACGTTATACGTTATATCGTTATGCTACATAACGTTACACATTGTATCGTAATGCAACATAACGTTATACGTTATATCGTACTGCTACATAACGTTATACGTTGTATCGTACTGCTACATAACGTTATACGTTGTATCGTAATGCTACATAACGTTATACGTTATATCGTAATGCTACATAACGTTATACGTTATATCGTTATGCTACATAACGTTACACATTGTATCGTAATGCAACATAACGTTATACGTTATATCGTACTGCTACATAACGTTATACGTTGTATTGTAATGCTACATAACGTTATACGTTATATCGTAATGCTACATAACGTTATGCGTTATATCGTAATGATACATAACGTTATACGTTATATCGTAATGCTACATAACGTTATACGTTATATCGTAATGCTACATAACGTTATATGTTCTAACGTATTACCATATAACGTTATACATTACATCGTAATGCTACATAACGTTTTACGTTATATCGCAATGCTACATAACGTTATACGTTATATCGTAATGCTACATAACGTTATACGTTATATCATAATGCTACATAACGTTATACGTTATATCGCAATACTACATAACGTTATACGTTATATCGTAATGCTACATAACGTTATACGTTATATCGTAATGCTACATACCGTTATACGTTATAACGTATTACCATATAACGTTATACGTTACATCGTAATGTTACATAGCGATATACGTCATATCGTAATGCTACATAACGTTATACGTTATATCGTAATGCTACATAACGTTATAAGCTATATCGTACTGCTACATAACGTTATACGTTATAATGTATTACCATATAACGTTATACATTACATCGTAATGCAACATAACGTTATACGTTATATCGTTATGCTGCATAACGATATAACGTTATACATTACATCGTAATGCTACATAACGTTATACGTTATATCGTTATGCTACATAACGTTATACATTGTATCGTAATGCAACATAACGTTATACGTTATATCGTACTGCTACATAACGTTATACGTTGTATCGTAATGCTACATAACGTTATACGATACATCGTAATGCTACATAACGTTATACGTTATATCGTAATGCTACATAACGTTATACGTTGTAACGTATTACCATATAACGTTATACGTTACAGCGTAATGTTACATAGCGATATACGTCATATCTTACTGATACATAACGTTGTACGTTATATCATAATGCTACATAACGTTATACGTTATATCGTAATGCTACATAACGTTATACGTTATAACGTAATACTACATAACGTTATACGTTATAACGTAATACTATATAACGTTATACGTTATATCGTAATGCTACATAACGTTATACGTTATATCGTAATGCTACATAACGTTATACGTTATATCGTAGTGCTACATAACGTTATACGTTATATCGTAATGCTACATAACGTTATACGTTATAAGTTATTACCATATAACGTTATATGTTACATCGTAATGCTACATAACGTTATACGTCATATCGTAATGCTACATAACGTTATACGTTATATCGTAATGCTACATAACGTTATACGTTATAACGTAATACTACATAACGTTATACGTTATAACGTAATACTATATAACGTTATACGTTATATCTTACTGCTACATAACGTTGTACGTTATATCATAATGCTACATAACGTTATACGTTATGTCGTACTGCTAGATAACGTTGTACGTTATATCATAATGCTACATAACGTTATACGTTATATCGTAATGCTACATAACGTTATACGTTATATCGTACTGCTACATAACGTTATACGTTGTATCGTAATGCTACATAACGTAGTACGTGGTATGGTAATGCTACATATCTTTATACGTTGTATCGTAATGCTACATAACGTTATACGTCATATCGTAATGCTACATAACGTTATACGTTATATCGTAATGCTACATAACGTTATAAGCTATATCGTACTGCTACATAACGTTATACGTTTTATCGTACTGCTACATAACGTTATACGTTATATCGTTATGCTACATAACGTTACACATTGTATCGTAATGCAACATAACGTTATACGTTATATCGTACTGCTACATAACGTTATACGTTGTATCGTACTGCTACATAACGTTATACGTTGTATCGTAATGCTACATAACGTTATACGTTATATCGTAATGCTACATAACGTTGTACGTTATATCGTAATGATACATAACGTTATAAACTACATCGTACTGCTACATAACGTTATACGTTATAACGTATTACCATATAACGTTATACATTACATCGTAATGCTACATAACGTTATACGTTATATCGTTATGCTACATAACGTTATACATTGTATCGTAATGCAACATAACGTTATACGTTATATCGTACTGCTACATAACGTTATACGTTGTATCGTAATGCTACATAACGTTATACGTTATATCGTAATGCTACATAACGTTATAAGTTATATCGTAATGCTACATGACGTTATACGTTACATCGTAATGCTACATAACGTTATACGTTATATCTTAGTGCTACATAACGTTGTACGTTATATCATAATGCTACATAACGTTATACGTTATGTCGTACTGCTAGATAACGTTGTACGTTATATCATAATGCTACATAACGTTATACGTTATATCGTAATGCTGCATAACGTTATACGTTATATCGTAATGCTACATAACGTTATACGTTATATCGTAATGCTACATAACGTTATACGTTATATCGTAATGCTACATAACGTTATACGTTATATCGTAATGCTACATAACGTTATACGTTATATCGTACTGCTACATAACGTTATACGTTGTATCGTAATGCTACATAACGTAGTACGTGGTATCGTAATGCTACATAACTTTATACGTTGTATCGTAATGCTACATAACGTTATACGTCATATCGTAATGCTACATAACGTTATACGTTATATCGTAATGCTACATAACGTTATAAGCTATATCGTACTGCTACATAACGTTATACGTTTTATCGTACTGCTACATAACGTTATACGTTATATCGTTATGCTACATAACGTTACACATTGTATCGTAATGCAACATAACGTTATACGTTATATCGTACTGCTACATAACGTTATACGTTGTATCGTACTGCTACATAACGTTATACGTTGTATCGTAATGCTACATAACGTTATACGTTATATCGTAATGCTACATAACGTTATACGTTATATCGTAATGATACATAACGTTATAAGCTATATCGTACTGCTACATAACGTTATACGTTATAACGTATTACCATATAACGTTATACATTACATCGTAATGCTACATAACGTTATACGTTATATCGCAATGCTACATAACGTTATACGTTATATCGTAATGCTACATAACGTTATACGTTATATCGTAATGCTACATACCGTTATACGTTATAACGTATTACCATATAACGTTATACGTTACATCGTAATGTTACATAGCGATATACGTCATATCGTAATGCTACATAACGTTATACGTTATATCGTAATGCTACATAACGTTATAAGCTATATCGTACTGCTACATAACGTTATACGTTACAATGTATTACCATATAACGTTATACATTACATCGTAATGCTACATAACGTTATACGTTGTATCGTTATGCTACATAACGTTATACATTGTATCGTAATGCAACATAACGTTATACGTTATATCGTACTGCTACATAACGTTATACGTTGTATTGTAATGCTACATAACGTTATACGTTATATCGTAATGCTACATAACGTTATGCGTTATATCGTAATGATACATAACGTTATACGTTATATCGTAATGCTACATAACGTTATACGTTATATCGTAATGCTACATAACGTTATGCGTTCTAACGTATTACCATATAACGTTATACATTACATCGTAATGCTACATAACGTTTTACGTTATATCGCAATGCTACATAACGTTATACGTTATATCGTAATGCTACATAACGTTATACGTTATATCGTAATGCTACATGACGTTATACGTTACATCGTAATGCTACATAACGTTATACGTTATATCTTACTGCTACATAACGTTGTACGTTATATCATAATGCTACATAACGTTATACGTTATATCGCAATACTACATAACGTTATACGTTATATCGTAATGCTACATAACGTTATACGTTATATCGTAATGCTACATACCGTTATACGTTATAACGTATTACCATATAACGTTATACGTTACATCGTAATGTTACATAGCGATATACGTCATATCGTAATGCTACATATCGTTATACGTTATATCGTAATGCTACATAACGTTATAAGCTATATCGTACTGCTACATAACGTTATACGTTATAATGTATTACCATATAACGTTATACATTACATCGTAATGCAACATAACGTTATACGTTATATCGTTATGCTGCATAACGATATAACGTTATACATTACATCGTAATGCTACATAACGTTATACGTTATATCGTTATGCTACATAACGTTATACATTGTATCGTAATGCAACATAACGTTATACGTTATATCGTACTGCTACATAACGTTATACGTTGTATCGTAATGCTACATAACGTTATACGTTACATCGTAATGCTACATAACGTTATACGTTATATCGTAATGCTACATAACGTTATACGTTATATCGTAATGCTACATAACGTTATACGTTGTAACGTATTACCATATAACGTTATACGTTACAGCGTAATGTTACATAGCGATATACGTCATATCTTACTGATACATAACGTTGTACGTTATATCATAATGCTGCATAACGTTATACGTTATATCGTAATGCTACATAACGTTATACGTTATAACGTAATACTACATAACGTTATACGTTATAACGTAATACTATATAACGTTATACGTTATATCGTAATGCTACATAACGTTATACGTTATATCGTAATGCTACATAACGTTATACGTTATATCGTAATGCTACATAACGTTATACGTTATATCGTAATGCTACATAACGTTATACGTTATAAGTTATTACCATATAACGTTATATGTTACATCGTAATGCTACATAACGTTATACGTCATATCGTAATGCTACATAACGTTATACGTTATATCGTAATGCTACATAACGTTATACGTTATAACGTAATACTACATAACGTTATACGTTATAACGTAATACTATATAACGTTATACGTTATATCTTACTGCTACATAACGTTGTACGTTATATCATAATGCTACATAACGTTATACGTTATGTCGTACTGCTAGATAACGTTGTACGTTATATCATAATGCTACATAACGTTATACGTTATATCGTAATGCTACATAACGTTATACGTTATATCGTACTGCTACATAACGTTATACGTTGTATCGTAATGCTACATAACGTAGTACGTGGTATCGTAATGCTACATATCTTTATACGTTGTATCGTAATGCTACATAACGTTATACGTCATATCGTAATGCTACATAACGTTATACGTTATATCGTAATGCTACATAACGTTATAAGCTATATCGTACTGCTACATAACGTTATACGTTTTATCGTACTGCTACATAACGTTATACGTTATATCGTTATGCTACATAACGTTACACATTGTATCGTAATGCAACATAACGTTATACGTTATATCGTACTGCTACATAACGTTATACGTTGTATCGTACTGCTACATAACGTTATACGTTGTATCGTAATGCTACATAACGTTATACGTTATATCGTAATGCTACATAACGTTGTACGTTATATCGTAATGATACATAACGTTATAAACTACATCGTACTGCTACATAACGTTATACGTTATAACGTATTACCATATAACGTTATACATTACATCGTAATGCTACATAACGTTATACGTTATATCGTAATGCTACATAACGTTATACGTTATATCGTAATGCTACATACCGTTATACGTTATAACGTATTACCATATAACGTTATACGTTACATCGTAATGTTACATAGCGATATACGTCATATCGTAATGCTACATAACGTTATACGTTATATCGTAATGCTACATAACGTTATAAGCTATATCGTACTGCTACATAACGTTATACGTTATAATGTATTACCATATAACGTTATACATTACATCGTAATGCTACATAACGTTATACGTTATATCGTTATGCTACATAACGTTATACATTGTATCGTAATGCAACATAACGTTATACGTTATATCGTACTGCTACATAACGTTATACGTTGTATCGTAATGCTACATAACGTTATACGTTATATCGTAATGCTACATAACGTTATACGTTATATCGTAATGATACATTACGTTATACGTTATATCATAATGCTACATAACGTTATACGTTATATCGTAATGCTACATAACGTTATACGTTATAACGTAATACTACATAACGTTATACGTTATAACGTAATACTATATAACGTTATACGTTATATCGTAATGCTACATAACGTTATACGTTATATCGTAATGCTACATAACGTTATACGTTATATCGTACTGCTACATAACGTTATACGTTATATCGTAATGCTACATAACGTTATACGTCATATCGTAATGCTACATAACGTTATACGTTATATCGTAATGCTACATAACGTTATACGTTATAACGTAATACTACATAACGTTATACGTTATAACGTAATACTATATAACGTTATACGTTATATCGTAATGCTACATAACGTTATACGTTATATCGTAATGCTACATAACATTATACGTTATATCGTAATGCTACATACCGTTATACGTTATAACGTATTACCATATAACGTTATACGTTACATCGTAATGTTACATAGCGATATACGTCATATCGTAATGCTACATAACGTTATACGTTATATCGTAATGCTACATAACGTTATAAGCTATATGGTACTGCTACATAACGTTATACGTTATAATGTATTACCATATAACGTTATACATTACATCGTAATGCTACATAACGTTATACGTTATATCGTTATGCTACATAACGTTATACATTGTATCGTAATGCCACATAACGTTATACGTTATATCGTACTGCTACATAACGTTATACGTTGTATCGTAATGCTACATAACGTTATACGTTATATCGTAATGCTACATAACGTTATACGTTATATCGTAATGATACATAACGTTATACGTTATATCGTAATGCTACATAACGTTATACGTTATATCGTAATGCTACATAACGTTATACGTTCTAACGTATTACCATATAACGTTATACATTACATCGTAATGCTACATAACGTTTTACGTTATATCGCAATGCTACATAACGTTATACGTTATATCGTAATGCTACATAACGTTATACGTTATATCGTAATGCTACATGACGTTATACGTTACATCGTAATGCTACATAACGTTATACGTTATATCTTACTGCTACATAACGTTGTACGTTATATCATAATGCTACATAACGTTATACGTTATGTCGTACTGCTAGATAACGTTGTACGTTATATCATAATGCTACATAACGTTATACGTTATATCGTAATGCTGCATAACGTTATACGTTATATCGTAATGCTACATAACGTTATACGTTATATCGTAATGCTACATAACGTTATACGTTATATCGTAATGCTACATAACGTTATACGTTATATCGTAATGCTACATAACGTTATACGTTATATCGTACTGCTACATAACGTTATACGTTGTATCGTAATGCTACATAACGTAGTACGTGGTATCGTAATGCTACATAACTTTATACGTTGTATCGTAATGCTACATAACGTTATACGTCATATCGTAATGCTACATAACGTTATACGTTATATCGTAATGCTACATAACGTTATCAGCTATATCGTACTGCTACATAACGTTATACGTTTTATCGTACTGCTACATAACGTTATACGTTATATCGTTATGCTACATAACGTTACACATTGTATCGTAATGCAACATAACGTTATACGTTATATCGTACTGCTACATAACGTTATACGTTGTATCGTACTGCTACATAACGTTATACGTTGTATCGTAATGCTACATAACGTTATACGTTATATCGTAATGCTACATAACGTTATACGTTATATCGTAATCATACATAACGTTATAAGCTATATCGTACTGCTACATAACGTTATACGTTTATAACGTATTACCATATAACGTTATACATTACATCGTAATGCTGCATAACGTTATACGTTATATCGCAATGCTACATAACGTTATACGTTATATCGTAATGCTACATAACGTTATACGTTATATCGTAATGCTACATACCGTTATACGTTATAACGTATTACCATATAACGTTATACGTTACATCGTAATGTTACATAGCGATATACGTCATATCGTAATGCTACATAACGATATACGTTATATCGTAATGCTACATAACGTTATAAGCTATATCGTACTGCTACATAACGTTATACGTTATAATGTATTACCATATAACGTTATACATTACATCGTAATGTTACATAGCGATATACGTCATATCGTAATGCTACATAACGTTATACGTTATATCGTAATGCTACATAACGTTATAAGCTATATCGTACTGCTACATAACGTTATACGTTATAATGTATTACCATATAACGTTATACATTACATCGTAATGCTGCATAACGTTATACGTTATATCGCAATGCTACATAACGTTATAAGCTATATCGTACTGCTACATAACGTTATACGTTTTATCGTACTGCTACATAACGTTATACGTTATATCGTTATGCTACATAACGTTACACATTGTATCGTAATGCAACATAACGTTATACGTTATATCGTACTGCTACATAACGTTATACGTTGTATCGTACTGCTACATAACGTTATACGTTGTATCGTAATGCTACATAACGTTATACGTTATATCGTAATGCTACATAACGTTGTACGTTATATCGTAATGATACATAACGTTATAAGCTATATCGTACTGCTACATAACGTTATACGTTATAACGTATTACCATATAACGTTATACATTACATCGTAATGCTGCATAACGTTATACGTTATATCGCAATGCTACATAACGTTATACGTTATATCGTAATGCTACATAACGTTATACGTTATATCGTAATGCTACATACCGTTATACGTTATAACGTATTACCATATAACGTTATACGTTAAATCGTAATGTTACATAGCGATATACGTCATATCGTAATGCTACATAACGTTATACGTTATATCGTAATGCTACATAACGTTATAAGCTATATCGTACTGCTACATAACGTTATACGTTATAATGTATTACCATATAACGTTATACATTACATCGTAATGTTACATAGCGATACACGTCATATCGTAATGCTACATAACGTTATACGTTATATCGTAATGCTACATAACGTTATAAGCTATATCGTACTGCTACATAACGTTATACGTTATAATGTATTACCATATAACGTTATACATTACATCGTAATGCTACATAACGTTATACGTTATATCGTTATGCTACATAACGTTATACATTGTATCGTAATGCAACATAACGTTATACGTTATATCGTACTGCTACATAACGTTATACGTTGTATCGTAATGCTACATAACGTTATACGTTATATCGTAATGCTACATAACGTTATACGTTATATCGTAATGCTACATGACGTTATACGTTACATCGTAATGCTACATAACGTTATACGTTATATCTTACTGCTACATAACGTTGTACGTTATATCATAATGCTACATAACGTTATACGTTATGTCGTACTGCTAGATAACGTTGTACGTTATATCATAATGCTACATAACGTTATACGTTATATCGTAATGCTGCATAACGTTATACGTTATATCGTAATGCTACATAACGTTATACGTTATATCGTAATGCTACATAACGTTATACGTTATATCGTAATGCTACATAACGTTATACGTTATATCGTAATGCTACATAACGTTATACGTTATATCGTACTGCTACATAACGTTATACGTTGTATCGTAATGCTACATAACGTAGTACGTGGTATCGTAATGCTACATAGCTTTATACGTTGTATCGTAATGCTACATAACGTTATACGTCATATCGTAATGCTACATAACGTTATACGTTATATCGTAATGCTACATAACGTTATAAGCTATATCGTACTGCTACATAACGTTATACGTTTTATCGTACTGCTACATAACGTTATACGTTATATCGTTATGCTACATAACGATACACATTGTATCGTAATGCAACATAACGTTATACGTTATATCGTACTGCTACATAACGTTATACGTTGTATCGTACTGCTACATAACGTTATACGTTGTATCGTAATGCTACATAACGTTATACGTTATATCGTAATGCTACATAACGTTATACGTTATATCGTAATGATACATAACGTTATAAGCTATATCGTACTGCTACATAACGTTATACGTTATAACGTATTACCATATAACGTTATACATTACATCGTAATGCTACATAACGTTATACGTTATATCGCAATGCTACATAACGTTATACGTTATATCGTAATGCTACATAACGTTATACGTTATATCGTAATGCTACATACCGTTATACGTTATAACGTATTACCATATAACGTTATACGTTACATCGTAATGTTACATAGCGATATACGTCATATCGTAATGCTACATAACGTTATACGTTATATCGTAATGCTACATAACGTTATAAGCTATATCGTACTGCTACATAACGTTATACGTTATAATGTATTACCATATAACGTTATACATTACATCGTAATGCTACATAACGTTATACGTTATATCGTTATGCTACATAACGTTATACATTGTATCGTAATGCAACATAACGTTATACGTTATATCGTACTGCTACATAACGTTATACGTTGTATCGTAATGCTACATAACGTTATACGTTATATCGTAATGCTACATAACGTTATGCGTTATATCGTAATGATACATAACGTTATACGTTATATCGTAATGCTACATAACGTTATACGTTATATCGTAATGCTACATAACGTTATACGTTCTAACGTATTACCATATAACGTTATACATTACATCGTAATGCTACATAACGTTTTACGTTATATCGCAATGCTACATAACGTTATACGTTATATCGTAATGCTACATAACGTTATACGTTATATCGTAATGCTACATGACGTTATACGTTACATCGTAATGCTACATAACGTTATACGTTATATCTTACTGCTACATAACGTTGTACGTTATATCATAATGCTACATAACGTTATACGTTATATCGCAATGCTACATAACGTTATACGTTATATCGTATTGCTACATAACGTTATACGTTATATCGTAATGCTACATACCGTTATACGTTATAACGTATTACCATATAACGTTATACGTTACATCGTAATGTTACATAGCGATATACGTCATATCGTAATGCTACAGAACGTTATACGTTATATCGTAATGCTACATAACGTTATAAGCTATATCGTACTGCTACATAACGTTATACGTTATAATGTATTACCATATAACGTTATACATTACATCGTAATGCTACATAACGTTATACGTTATATCGTTATGCTGCATAACGATATAACGTTATACATTACATCGTAATGCTACATAACGTTATACGTTATATCGTTATGCTACATAACGTTATACATTGTATCGTAATGCAACATAACGTTATACGTTATATCGTACTGCTACATAACGTTATACGTTGTATCGTAATGCTACATAACGTTATACGTTACATCGTAATGCTACATAACGTTATACGTTATATCGTAATGCTACATAACGTTATACGTTATATCGTAATGCTACATAACGTTATACGTTGTAACGTATTACCATATAACGTTATACGTTACAGCGTAATGTTACATAGCGATATACGTCATATCTTACTGATACATAACGTTGTACGTTATATCATAATGCTACATAACGTTATACGTTATATCGTAATGCTACATAACGTTATACGTTATAACGTAATACTACATAACGTTATACGTTATAACGTAATACTATATAACGTTATACGTTATATCGTAATGCTACATAGCGTTATACGTTATATCGTAATGCTACATAACGTTATACGTTATATCGTAATGCTAAATAACGTTATACGTTATATCGTAATGCTACATAACGTTATACGTTATAATGTATTACCATATAACGTTATACATTACATCGTAATGCTACATAACGTTATACGTTATATCGTTATGCTACATAACGTTATACATTGTATCGTAATGCAACATAACGTTATACGTTATAACGTAATACTATATAACGTTATACGTTATATCGTAATGCTACATAACGTTATACGTTATATCGTAATGCTACATAACGTTATACGTTATATCGTAATGCTACATAACGTTATACGTTATATCGTACTGCTACATAACGTTATACGTTGTATCGTAATGCTACATAACGTAGTACGTGGTATCGTAATGCTACATAACTTTATACGTTGTATCGTAATGCTACATAACGTTATACGTCATATCGTAATGCTACATAACGTTATACGTTATATCGTAATGCTACATAACGTTATAAGCTATATCGTACTGCTACATAACGTTATACGTTTTATCGTACTGCTACATAACGTTATACGTTATATCGTTATGCTACATAACGTTACACATTGTATCGTAATGCAACATAACGTTATACGTTATATCGTACTGCTACATAACGTTATACGTTGTATCGTACTGCTACATAACGTTATACGTTGTATCGTAATGCTACATAACGTTATACGTTATATCGTAATGCTACATAACGTTATACGTTATATCGTAATGATACATAACGTTATAAACTATATCGTACTGCTACATAACGTTATACGTTATAACGTATTACCATATAACGTTATACATTACATCGTAATGCTACATAACGTTATACGTTATATCGTAATGCTACATAACGTTATACGTTATATCGTAATGCTACATACCGTTATACGTTATAACGTATTACCATATAACGTTATACGTTACATCGTAATGTTACATAGCGATATACGTCATATCGTAATGCTACATAACGTTATACGTTATATCGTAATGCTACATAACGTTATAAGCTATATCGTACTGCTACATAACGTTATACGTTATAATGTATTACCATATAACGTTATACATTACATCGTAATGCTACATAACGTTATACGTTATATCGTTATGCTACATAACGTTATACATTGTATCGTAATGCAACATAACGTTATACGTTATATCGTACTGCTACATAACGTTATACGTTGTATCGCAATGCTACATAACGTTATACGTTATATCGTAATGCTACATAACGTTATACGTTATATCGTAATCCTACATGACGTTATACGTTACATCGTAATGCTACATAACGTTATACGTTATATCTTACTGCTACATAACGTTGTACGTTATATCATAATGCTACATAACGTTATACGTTATGTCGTACTGCTAGATAACGTTGTACGTTATATCATAACGCTACATAACGTTATACGTTATGTCGTACTGCTACTTAACGTTATACGTTATATCGTAATGCTACATAACGTTATAAGCTATATCGTACTGTTACATAGCGTTATACGTTATAACGTATTACCATATAACGTTATACATTACATCGTAATGCTACATAACGTTATACGTTATATCGCAATGCTACATAACGTTATACGTTATATCGTAATGCTACATAACGTTATACGTTATATCGTAATGCTACATACCGTTATACGTTATAACGTATTACCATATAACGTTATACGTTACATCGTAATGTTACATAGCGATATACGTCATATCGTAATGCTACATAACGTTATACGTTACATCGTAATGCTACATAACGTTATAAGCTATATCGTACTGCTACATAACGTTATACGTTATAATGTATTACCATATAACGTTATACATTACATCGTAATGCTACATAACGTTATACGTTATATCGTTATGCTACATAACGTTATACATTGTATCGTAATGCAACATAACGTTATACGTTATATCGTACTGCTACATAACGTTATACGTTATATCGTAATGCTACATAACGTTATACGTTATATTGTAATGCTAGATAACGTTATACCTTATATGGTAATGCTACATATCGTTATACGTTATAACGTATTACCTTATAACGTTATTCGTTATATCGTAATGCTACATAACGTTATACGTTATATCGTAATGCTACATAACGTTATACGTTACAGCGTAATGTTACATAGCGATATACGTCATATCTTACTGATACATAATGTTGTACGTTATATCATAATGCTACATAACGTTATACGTTATATCGTAATGCTACATAACGTTATACGTTATAACGTAATACTACATAACGTTATACGTTATAACGTAATACTATATAACGTTATACGTTATATCGTAATGCTACATAACGTTATACGTTATATCGTAATGCTACATAACGTTATACGTTATATCGTAATGCTACATAACGTTATACGTTATATCGTAATGCTACATAACGTTATACGTTATATCGTAATGCTACATAACGTTATACGTTATAAGTTATTACCATATAACGTTATATGTTACATCGTAATGCTACATAACGTTATACGTCATATCGTAATGCTACATAACGTTATACGTTATATCGTAATGCTACATAACGTTATACGTTATAACGTATTACTACATAACGTTATACGTTATAACGTAATACTATATAACGTTATACGTTATATCGTAATGCAACATAACGTTATACGTTCTATCGTAATGCTACATAACGTTATACGTTATATCGTAATGCTACATAACGTTATACGTTATATCGTACTGCTACATAACGTTATACGTTGTATCGTAATGCTACATAACGTTACACGTTATATTGTAATGCTACATAACGTTATACGTTATATGGTAATGCTACATATCGTTATACGTTATAACGTATTACCTTATAACGTTATTCGTTATATCGTAATGCTACATAACGTTATACGTTATATCGTAATGCTACATAACGTTATACGTTATATCGTAATGCTACATAACGTTATACGTTATAACGTATTACCATATAACGTTATACGTTACATCGTAATGCTACATAACGTTATACGTTACATCGTAATGCTGGATAACGTTATACGTCATGTCGTAATGCTACATAACATTATACGTTATATCGTAATGCCACATAACGTTATACGCTATATCGTACTGCTAGATAACGTTATACGTTATATCGTAATGCTACACAACGTTATACGTTATATTGTAATGCTACATAACGTTATAAGTTATATGGTTATGCTACATAACGTTATACGTTATAATGTATTACCATATAACGTTATACATTATATCGTAATGCTACATAACGTTATACGTCATATCGTAATGCTACATAACGTTATACGTTATATCGTAATGCTACATAACGTTATAGGTTATATCTCACTGCTACATAACGTTATAAGTTATATCGTAATGCTACACAACGTTATACGTTATATTGTAAGGCTACATAACGTTATACGTTATATGGTAATGCTACATATCGTTATACGTTAAAACGTATTACCATATGACGTTATTCGTTATATGGTAATGCTACATAACGTTGTACGTTATAACGTATTACCATACAACGTTATAAGTTACATCGTAATGCTACATAACGTTATACGTCATATCGTAATGCTACATAACGTTATACGTTATATCTTTCTGCTACACAACGTTACACGTTATATTGTAATGCTACATAACGTTATACGTTATATGGTAATGCTACATATCGTTATACGTTATAACGTATTACCTTATAACGTTATACACTATATCGTAATGCTACATAACGTTATACGTTATATCGTAATGCTACATAACGTTATACGCTATATCGTAATGCTACATAACGTTATATGTTATATCGTAATGCCACACAATGTTATACGTTATAACGTATTACCATATAACGTTATACGTTATATAGTAATGCTACATAACGTTATACGTTATATCTTACTGCTACATAACGTTATGAGTTATATCGTAATGCTACATAACGTTATACGTTATGTCGGAATGCTACATAACGTTATACGTTATATCGTAATGCTACATGACGTTATACGTTATATCGTAATGCTACATAACGTTATACGTTATATCCTAATGCTACATAACGTTATACGCTGTATCGTAATGCTACATAGCGTTATACGTTATAACGTAATACTACATAACGTTATACGTTATATTGTAATGCTACATAACGTTATAAGTTATATGGTAATGCTACATAACGTTATACGTTATAATGTATTACCATATAACGTTATACATTATATCGTAATGCTACATAACGTTATACGTTATATCGTAATGCTACATAACGTTATACGTTATATCGTAATGCTACATAACGTTATACGTTATATCGTAATGCCGCACATCGTTATACGTTATAACGTAATACCATATAACGTTATACGTTATATAGTAATGCTACATAACGTTATACGTTATATCTTACTGCTACATAACGTTATGAGTTATATCGTAATGCTACATAACGTTATACGATATAACGTAATACTACATATCGTTATACGTTATAACGTAATACTACATACCGTTATACGTTATATTGTAATGCTACATAATGTTGTACGTTATATCGTAATGCTACATAACGTTATACGTTATATCGTAATGCTACATAACGTTATACGTTATAACGTATTACCATATAACGTTATACGTCATGTCGTAATGCTACATAACGTTATACGTTATATCGTAATGCCACATAACGTTATACGCTATATCGTACTGCTAGATAACGTTATACGTTATATCGTTATGCTACATAACGTTATACGTTATATCGTAATGCTACATAATGTTATACGTTATATCGTAATGCTACATAACGTTATACGTTATAACGTATTACCATATAACGTTATACGTTACATCGTAATGCTACATAACGTTATACGTTATATCGTAATGCTACACAACGTTATACGTCATATTGTAATGCTACATAACGTTATACGTTATATGGTAATGCTACATAACGTTATACGTTATAATGTATTACCATATAACGTTATACGTTATATCGTAATGCTACATAACGTTATACGTTATATCTTACTGCAACATAACGTTATGAGTTATATCGTAATGCTACATAACGTTATACGTTATGTCGGAGTGCTACATAACGTTATACGTTATATCGTAATGCTACATAATGTTATACGTTATATCGTAATGCTACATAACGTTATACGTTATAACGTATTACCATATAACGTTATACGTTACATCGTAATGCTACGTAGCGCTATACGTTATAACGTAATACTACATAACGTTATACGTTATATTGTAATGCTACATAACGTTATAAGTTATATGGTAATGCTACATAACGTTATACGTTATAATGTATTACCATATAACGTTATACATTATATCGTAATGCTACATAACGTTATACGTTATATCGTAATGCTACATAACGTTATACGTTATATCGTAATGCTACATAACGTTATACGTTATATCGTAATGCCACACATCGTTATACGTTATAACGTAATACCATATAACGTTATACGTTATATAGTAATGCTACATAACGTTATACGTTATATCTTACTGCTACATAACGTTATGAGTTATATCGTAATGCTACATAACGTTATACGATATAACGTAATACTACATATCGTTATACGTTATAACGTAATACTACATACCGTTATACGTTATATTGTAATGCTACATAATGTTGTACGTTATATCGTAATGATACTTAACGTTATACGTTATATCGTAATGCTACATAACGTTATACGTTATAACGTATTACCATATAACGTTATACGTCATGTCGTAATGCTACATAACGTTATACGTTATATCGTAATGCCACATAACGTTATACGCTATATCGTACTGCTAGATAACGTTATACGTTATATCGTTATGCTACATAACGTTATACGTTATATCGTAATGCTACATAATGTTATACGTTATATCGTAATGCTACATAACGTTATACGTTATAACGTATTACCATATAACGTTATACGTTACATCGTAATGCTACATAACGTTATACGTTATATCGTAATGCTACACAACGTTATACGTCATATTGTAATGCTACATAACGTTATACGTTATATGGTAATGCTACATATCGTTATACGTTATAACGTATTACCGTATAACGTTATTCGTTATATGGTAATGCTACATAACGTTGTACGTTATAACGTATTACCATATAATGTTATAAGTTACATCGTAATGCTACATAACGTTATACGTCATATCGTAATGCTACATAACGTTATACGTTATATCGTAATGCTACATAACGTTATACGCTATATCGTACTGCTACATAACGTTATACCTTATATCGTAATTCTACATAACGTTATACGTTGTATCGTAATGCTACATAACGTTATACGTTATATCGTAATGCTACATATCGTTATACGTTATAACCTAATACTACATAACGTTATACGTTATAACGTAATACTACATAACGTTATAAGTTATAACGTATTACCATATAACGTTATACGTTACATCGTAATGCTACATAACGTTATAAGTTATATCGTAATGCTACACAACGTTATACGTTATATTGTAAGGCTACATAACGTTATACGTTATATGGTAATGCTACATATCGTTATACGTTATAACGTATTACCATATGACGTTATTCGTTATATGGTAATGCTACATAACGTTGTACGTTATAACGTATTACCATACAACGTTATAAGTTACATCGTAATGCTACATAACGTTATACGTCATATCGTAATGCTACATAACGTTATACGTTATATCGTAATGCTACATAACGTTATAGGTTATATCTCACTGCTACATAACGTTATACGTTATATGGTAATGCTACATAACGTTATACGTTATATCGTAATGCTACATAACGTTATACGTTATATCTTTCTGCTACACAACGTTACACGTTATATTGTAATGCTACATAACGTTATACGTTATATGGTAATGCTACATATCGTTATACGTTATAACGTATTACCTTATAACGTTATTCGTTATATCGTAATGCTACATAACGTTATACGTTATATCGTAATGCTACATAACGTTATACGTTATATCGTAATGCTACATAACGTTATACGTTATAACGTATTACCATATAACGTTATACGTTACATCGTAATGCTACATGACGTTATACGTTACATCGTAATGCTGGATAACGTTATACGTCGTGTCGTAATGCTACATAACGTTATACGTTATATCGTAATGCCACATAACGTTATACGCTATATCGTACTGCTAGATAACGTTATACGTTATATCGTAATGCTACACAACGTTATACGTTATATTGTAATGCTACATAACGTTATATGTTATATGGTTATGATACATAACGTTATACGTTATAATGTATTACCATATAACGTTATACATTATATCGTAATGCTACATAACGTTATCCGCTATATCGTAATGCTACATAACGTTATACGTTATATCGTAATGCTACATAACGTTATACGTTATAACGTATTACCATATAACGTTATACGTTACATCGTAATGCTGGATAACGTTATACGTCATGTCGTAATGCTACATAACGTTATACGTTATATCGTAATGCCACATAACGTTATACGCTATATCGTACTGCTAGATAACGTTATACGTTATTTCGTAATGCTACATAACTTTATACGTTGTATCGCAATGCTACATAACGTTGTACGTTATATCGTAATGCTACAAAACGTTATACGTTATATCGTAATGCTACATAACGTTATACGTTATAACGTATTACCATATAACGTTATACGTTACATCGTAATGCTACATAACGTTATACGTTATATCGTAATGCTACACAACGTTATACGTCATATCGTAATGCTACAAAACGTTATACGTTATATTGTAATGCTACATAACGTTATACGTTATATGGTAATGCTACATATCGTTATACGTTATATCGTATTACCATATAACGTTATTCGTTATATCGTAATGCTACATAATGTTATACGTTATATCGTAATGCTACATAACGTTATACGTTATAACGTATTACCGTATAACGTTATTCGTTATATCGTAATTCTACATAATGTTATACGTTATATCTTACTGCTACATAACGTTATGAGTTAGATCGTAATGCTACATAACGTTATACGATATAACGTAATACTACATATCGTTATACGTTATAACGTAATACTACATACCGTTATACGTTATATTGTAATGCTACATAATGTTGTACGTTATATCGTAATGCTACTTAACGTTATACGTTATATCGTAATGCTACATAACGTTATACGTTATAACGTATTACCATATAACGTTATACGTCATGTCGTAATGCTACATAACGTTATACGTTATATCGTAATGCCACATAACGTTATACGCTATATCGTACTGCTAGATAACGTTACACGTTATATCGTTATGCTACATAACGTTATACGTTATATTGTATTACCATATAACGTTATTCGTTATATCGTAATGCTACATAATGTTATACGTTATATCTTACTGCTACACAACGTTATGAGTTATATCGTAATGCTACATAACGTTATACGATATAACGTAATACTACATATCGTTATACGTTATAACGTAATACTACATACCGTTATACGTTATATTGTAATGCTACATAATGTTGTACGTTATATCGTAATGCTACTTAACGTTATACGTTATATCGTAATGCTACATAACGTTATACGTTATATCGTAGTGCCACATAACGTTATACGCTATATCGTACTGCTAGATAACGTTATACGTTATATGGTAATGCTACATATCGTTATACGTTATATCGTATTACCATATAACGTTATTCGTTATATCGTAATGCTACATAATGTTATACGTTATATCTTACTGCTACATAACGTTATGAGTTATATCGTAATGCTACATAACGTTATACGATATAACGTAATACTACATATCGTTATACGTTATAACGTAATACTACATACCGTTATACGTTATATTGTAATGCTACATAATGTTGTACGTTATATCGTAATGCTACTTAACGTTATACGTTATATCGTAATGCTACATAACGTTATACGTTATAACGTATTACCATATAACGTTATACGTCATGTCGTAATGCTACATAACGTTATACGTTATATCGTAATGCCACATAACGTTATACGCTATATCGTACTGCTAGATAACGTTATACGTTATATCGTTATGCTACATAACGTTATACGTTATATCGTAATGCTACATAATGTTATACGTTATATCGTAATGCTACATAACGTTATACGTTATAACGTATTACCGTATAACGTTATACGTTACATCGTAATGCTACATAACGTTATACGTTATATCGTAATGCTACACAACGTTATACGTCATATTGTAATGCTAGATAACGTTATACGTTATATGGTAATGCTACATATCGTTATACGTTATAACGTATTACCGTATAACGTTATTCGTTATATGGTAATGCTACATAACGTTGTACGTTATAACGTATTACCATATAACGTTATAAGTTACATCGTAATGCTACATAACGTTATACGTCATATCGTAATGCTACATAACGTTATACGTTATATCGTAATGCTACATAACGTTATACGCTATATCGTACTGCTACATAACGTTATACCTTATATCGTAATTCTACATAACGTTATACGTTGTATCGTAATGCTACATAACGTTATACGTTATATCGTAATGCTACATAACGTTATACGTTATAACGTAATACTACATAACGTTATACGTTATAACGTAATACTACATAACGTTATAAGTTATAACGTATTACCATATAACGTTATACGTTACATCGTAATGCTACATAACGTTATAAGTTATATCGTAATGCTACACAACGTTATACGTTATATTGTAAGGCTACATAACGTTATACGTTATATGGTAATGCTACATATCGTTATACGTTACAACGTATTACCATATGACGTTATTCGTTATATGGTGATGCTACATAACGTTGTACGTTATAACGTATTACCATACAACGTTATAAGTTACATCGTAATGCTACATAACGTTATACGTCATATCGAAATGCTACATAACGTTATACGTTATATCGTAATGCTACATAACGTTATAGGTTATATCTCACTGCTACATAATCTTATACGTTATATGGTAATGCTACATAACGTTATACGTTATATCGTAATGCTACATAACGTTATACGGTATATCGTAATGCTACATAACGTTATACGTTATATCTTTCTGCTACACAACGTTACACGTTATATTGTAATGCTACATAACGTTATACGTTATATGGTAATGCTACATATCGTTATACGTTATAACGTATTACCTTATAACTTTATTCGTTATATCGTAATGCTACATAACGTTATACGTTATATCGTAATGCTACAAAACGTTATACGTTATATCGTAATGCTACATAACGTTATACGTTATAACGTATTACCATATAACGTTATACGTTACATCGTAATGCTACATAACGTTATACGTTACATCGTAATGCTGGATAACGTTATACGTCATGTCATAATGCTACATAACGTTATACGTTATATCGTAATGCCACATATCGTTATACGCTATATCGTACTGCTAGATAACGTTATACGTTATATCGTAATGCTACACAACGTTATACGTTATATTGTAATGCTACATAACGTTATATGTTATATGGTTATGCTACATAACGTTATACGTTATAATGTATTACCATATAACGTTATACATTATATCGTAATGCTACATAACGTTATCCGCTATATCGTAATGCTACATAACGTTATACGTTATATCGTAATGCTACATAACGTTATACGTTATAACGTATTACCATATAACGTTATACGTTACATCGTAATGCTGGATAACGTTATACGTCATGTCGTAATGCTACATAACGTTGTACGTTATATCGTAATGCCACATAACGTTATACGCTATATCGTACTGCTAGATAACGTTATACGTTATATCGTAATGCTACATAACTTTATACGTTGTATCGCAATGCTACATAACGTTGTACGTTATATCGTAATGCTACAAAACGTTATACGTTATATCGTAATGCTACATAACGTTATACGTTATAACGTATTACCATATAACGTTATACGTTACATCGTAATGCTACATAACGTTATACGTTATATCGTAATGCTACACAACGTTATACGTCATATTGTAATGCTACATAACGTTATACGTTATATGGTAATGCTACATATCGTTATACGTTATATCGTATTACCATATAACGTTATTCGTTATATCGTAATGCTACATAATGTTATACGTTATATCGTAATGCTACATAACGTTATACGTTATATCGTAATGCTACATAACGTTATACGTTATAACGTAATACTACATAACGTTATACGTTATAACGTAATACTATATAACGTTATACGTTATATCGTTATGCTACATAACGTTATACATTATATCGCAATGCTACATAACGTTATACGTTATATCGTAATGCTACATAACGTTATACGTTGTATCGTAATGCTACATAACGTTGTACGTTATATCGTAATGCTACATAACGTTATACGTTATATCGTAATGCTACATAACGTTATACGTTATAACGTATTACCATATAACGTTATACGTTATATCGTAATGCTACATAACGTTATAGGTTATATCTTACTGCTACATAACGTTATACGTTATATGGTAATGCTACATAACGTTATACGTTATATCGTAATGCTACATAACGTTATACGGTATATCGTAATGCTACATAACGTTATACGTTATATCTTTCTGCTACATAACGTTATACGTTATAACGTATTACCATATAACGTTATATGTTACATCGTAATGCTACATAACGTTATCCGTTATATCGTAATGCTACATAACGTTATACGTTATATCGTAATGCTACATAACGTTATACGTTATATCGTAATGCTACATAACGTTATACGTTATAACGTAATTCTACATAACGTTATACGTTATAACGTAATACTATATAACGTTATACGTTATATCGTTATGCTACATAACGTTATACATTATATCGTAATGCTACATAACGTTATACGTTATATCGTAATGCTACATAACGTTATACGTTGTATCGTAATGCTACATAACGTTGTACGTTATATCGTAATGCTACATAACGTTATACGTTATATCGTAATGCTACGTAACGTTATACGTTATAACGTATTACCATATAACGTTATACATTATATCGTAATGCTACATAACGTTATACGTTATATCGTAATGCTACATAACGTTATACGTTATAACGTATTACCATATGACGTTATACGTTATATCGTAATGCTACATAACGTTATAGGTTATATCTTACTGCTACATAACGTTATACGTTATATCGTATTGCTACATAACGTTATACGTTATATCGTAATGCTGCACAACGTTATACGTTATAACGTATTACCATATAACGTTATACGTTATATCGTAATGCTACATAACGTTATACGTTATATTGTAATGCTACATAACGTTATACGTTATATCGTAATACTACATAACGTTATACGTTATAACGTAATACTATATAACGTTATACGTTATATCGTTATGCTACATAACGTTATACGTTATATCGAAATGCTACACAACGTTACACGTTATATTGTAATGCTACATAACGTTATACGTTATATGGTAATGCTACATATCGTTATACGTTATAACGTATTACCATATAACGTTATTCGTTATATCGTAATGCTACATAACGTTATACGTTATATCGTAATGCTACATAACGTTATACGTTACATCGTAATGCTACATAACGTTATACGTTATAACGTATTACCATATAACGTTATACGTTACATCGTAATGCTACATAACGTTATCCGTTATATCGTAATGCTACATAATGTTATACGTTATATCGTAATGCTACATAACGTTATACGTTTAAACGTATTACGATATAACGTTATACGTTACATCGTAATGCTAGATAACGTTATACGCTATATCGTACTGCTAGATAACGTTATACGTTATATTGTAATGCTACATAACGTTATACGTTATATGGTAATGCTACATATCGTTATACGTTATAACGTATTACCATATAACGTTATACGTTATAACGTATTACCATATAACGTTATTCGTTATATCGTAATGCTACATAACGTTATACGTTATATCGTAATGCTACATAACGTTATACGTTATATAGTAATGCTACATAACGTTATACGTTATAACGTATTACCATATAACGTTATACGTTACATCGTAATGCTACATAACGTTATCCGTTATATCGTAATGCTACATAATGTTATACGTTATATCGTAATGCTACATAACGTTATACGTTTAAACGTATTACGATATAACGTTATACGTTACATCGTAATGCTAGATAACGTTATACGCTATATCGTACTGCTAGATAACGTTATACGTTATATCGTAATGCTACATAACGTTATACGTTGTATCGTAATGCTACATAACGTTGTACGTTATATCGTAATGCTATATAACGTTATACGTTATATCGTAATGCTACATAACGTTATACGTTATAACGTATTACCATATAACGTTATACGTTATATCGTAATGCTACATAACGTTATAGGTTATATCTTACTGCTACATAACGTTATACGTTATATCGTAATGCTACATAACGTTATACGTTATATCGTAATGCTGCACAACGTTATACGTTATAACGTATTACCATATAACGTTATACGTTATATCGTAATGCTACATAACGTTATACGTTATATCGTAATGCTACATAACGTTATAGGTTATATCTTACTGCTACATAACGTTATACGTTATATGGTAATGCTACATAACGTTATACGTTATATCGTAATGCTACATAACGTTATACGGTATATCGTAATGCTACATAACGTTATACGTTATATCGTAATGCTACATAACGTTATACGTTATATCGTAATGCTACATAACGTTATACGTTATAACGTAATTCTACATAACGTTATACGTTATAACGTAATACTATATAACGTTATACGTTATATCGTTATGCTACATAACGTTATACATTATATCGTAATGCTACATAACGTTATACGTTATATCGTAATGCTACATAACGTTATACGTTATATCGTAATGCTACATAACGTTATACGGTATATCGTAATGCTACATAACGTTATACGTTATATCTTTCTGCTACATAACGTTATACGTTATAACGTATTACCATATAACGTTATATGTTACATCGTAATGCTACATAACGTTATCCGTTATATCGTAATGCTACATAACGTTATACGTTATATCGTAATGCTACATAACGTTATACGTTATATCGTAATGCTACATAACGTTATACGTTATAACGTAATTCTACATAACGTTATACGTTATAACGTAATACTATATAACGTTATACGTTATATCGTTATGCTACATAACGTTATACATTATATCGTAATGCTACATAACGTTATACGTTATATCGTAATGCTACATAACGTTATACGTTGTATCGTAATGCTACATAACGTTGTACGTTATATCGTAATGCTACATAACGTTATACGTTATATCGTAATGCTACGTAACGTTATACGTTATAACGTATTACCATATAACGTTATACATTATATCGTAATGCTACATAACGTTATACGTTATATCGTAATGCTACATAACGTTATACGTTATAACGTATTACCATATGACGTTATACGTTATATCGTAATGCTACATAACGTTATAGGTTATATCTTACTGCTACATAACGTTATACGTTATATCGTAATGCTACATAACGTTATACGTTATATCGTAATGCTGCACAACGTTATACGTTATAACGTATTACCATATAACGTTATACGTTATATCGTAATGCTACATAACGTTATACGTTATATCGTAATGCTACATAACGTTATACGTTATATCGTAATACTACATAACGTTATACGTTATAACGTAATACTATATAACGTTATACGTTATATCGTTATGCTACATAACGTTATACGTTATATCGAAATGCTACACAACGTTACACGTTATATTGTAATGCTACATAACGTTATACGTTATATGGTAATGCTACATATCGTTATACGTTATAACGTATTACCATATAACGTTATTCGTTATATCGTAATGCTACATAACGTTATACGTTATATCGTAATGCTACATAACGTTATACGTTACATCGTAATGCTACATAACGTTATACGTTATAACGTATTACCATATAACGTTATACGTTACATCGTAATGCTACATAACGTTATCCGTTATATCGTAATGCTACATAATGTTATACGTTATATCGTAATGCTACATAACGTTATACGTTTAAACGTATTACGATATAACGTTATACGTTACATCGTAATGCTAGATAACGTTATACGCTATATCGTACTGCTAGATAACGTTATACGTTATATTGTAATGCTACATAACGTTATACGTTATATGGTAATGCTACATATCGTTATACGTTATAACGTATTACCATATAACGTTATACGTTATAACGTATTACCATATAACGTTATTCGTTATATCGTAATGCTACATAACGTTATACGTTATATCGTAATGCTACATAACGTTATACGTTATATAGTAATGCTACATAACGTTATACGTTATAACGTATTACCATATAACGTTATACGTTACATCGTAATGCTACATAACGTTATCCGTTATATCGTAATGCTACATAATGTTATACGTTATATCGTAATGCTACATAACGTTATACGTTTAAACGTATTACGATATAACGTTATACGTTACATCGTAATGCTAGATAACGTTATACGTTATATCGTAATGCTACATAACGTTATACGTTGTATCGTAATGCTACATAACGTTGTACGTTATATCGTAATGCTACATAACGTTATACGTTATATCGTAATGCTACATAACGTTATACGTTATAACGTATTACCATATAACGTTATACGTTATATCGTAATGCTACATAACGTTATAGGTTATATCTTACTGCTACATAACGTTATACGTTATATCGTAATGCTACATAACGTTATACGTTATATCGTAATGCTGCACAACGTTATACGTTATAACGTATTACCATATAACGTTATACGTTATATCGTAATGCTACATAACGTTATACGTTATATCGTAATGCTACATAACGTTATAGGTTATATCTTACTGCTACATAACGTTATACGTTATATGGTAATGCTACATAACGTTATACGTTATATCGTAATGCTACATAACGTTATACGGTATATCGTAATGCTACATAACGTTATACGTTATATCTTTCTGCTACACAACGTTACACGTTATATTGTAATGCTACATAACGTTATACGTTATATGGTAATGCTACATATCGTTATACGTTATAACGTATTACCTTATAACGTTATTCGTTATATCGTAATGCTACATAACGTTATACGTTATATCGTAATGCTACATAACGTTATACGTTATATCGTAATGCTACATAACGTTATACGTTATAACGTATTACCATATAACGTTATACGTTACATCGTAATGCTACATAACGTTATACGTTACATCGTAATGCTGGATAACGTTATACGTCATGTCGTAATGCTACATAACGTTATACGTTATATCGTAATGCCACATAACGTTATATGCTATATCGTACTGCTAGATAACGTTTTACGTTATATCGTAATGCTACACAACGTTATACGTTATATTGTAATGCTACATAACGTTATAAGTTATATGGTTATGCTACATAACTTTATACGTTATAATGTATTACCATATAACGTTATACATTATATCGTAATGCTACATAACGTTATCCGCTATATCGTAATGCTACATAACGTTATACGTTATATCGTAATGCTACATAACGTTATACGTTATAACGTATTACCATATAGCGTTATACGTTACATCGTAATGCTGGATAACGTTATACGTCATGTCGTAATGCTACATAACGTTATACGTTATATCGTAATGCCACATAACGTTATACGCTATATCGTACTGCTAGATAACGTTATACGTTATATCGTAATGCTACATAACGTTATACGTTGTATCGTAATGCTACATAACGTTGTACGTTATATCGTAATGCTACAAAACGTTATACGTTATATCGTAATGCTACATAACGTTATACGTTATAACGTATTACCATATAACGTTATACGTTACATCGTAATGCTACATAACGTTATACGTTATATCGTAATGCTACACAACGTTATACGTCATATTGTAATGCTACATAACGTTATACGTTATATGGTAATGCTACATATCGTTATACGTTATAACGTATTACCATATAACGTTATTCGTTATATGGTAATGCCACATAACGTTATACGCTATATCGTACTGCTAGATAACGTTATACGTTATATCGTAATGCTACATAACGTTATACGTTGTATCGTAATGCTACATAACGTTGTACGTTATATCGTAATGCTACAAAACGTTATACGTTATATTGTAATGCTACATAACGTTATACGTTATATGGTAATGCTACATATCGTTATACGTTATATCGTATTACCATATAACGTTATTCGTTATATCGTAATGCTACATAATGTTATACGTTATATCGTAATGCTACATTACGTTATACGTTATATCGTAATGCTACATAACGTTATACGTTATAACGTAATACTACATAACGTTATACGTTATAACGTAATACTATATAACGTTATACGTTATATCGTTATGCTACATAACGTTATACATTATATCGCAATGCCACATAACGTTATACGTTATATCGTAATGCTACATAACGTTATACGTTGTATCGTAATGCTACATAACGTTGTACGTTATATCGTAATGCTACATAACGTTATACGTTATATCGTAATGCTACATAACGTTATACGTTATAACGTATTACCATATAACGTTATACGTTATATCGTAATGCTACATAACGTTATAGGTTATATCTTACTGCTACATAACGTTATACGTTATATGGTAATGCTACATAACGTTATACGTTATATCGTAATGCTACATAACGTTATACGTTATATCGTAATGCTGCACAACGTTATACGTTATATCTTTCTGCTACATAACGTTATACGTTATAACGTATTACCATATAACGTTATATGTTACATCGTAATGCTACATAACGTTATCCGTTATATCGTAATGCTACATAACGTTATACGTTATATCGTAATGCTACATAACGTTATACGTTATATCGTAATGCTACATAACGTTATACGTTATAACGTAATCCTACATAACGTTATACGTTATAACGTAATACTATATAACGTTATACGTTATATCGTTATGCTACATAACGTTATACATTATATCGTAATGCTACATAACGTTATACGTTATATCGTAATGCTACATAACGTTATACGTTGTATCGTAATGCTACATAACGTTGTACGTTATATCGTAATGCTACATAACCTTATACGTTATATCGTAATGCTACGTAACGTTATACGTTATAACGTATTACCATATAACGTTATACATTATATCGTAATGCTACATAACGTTATACGTTATATCGTAATGCTACATAACGTTATACGTTATAACGTATTACCATATGACGTTATACGTTATATCGTAATGCTACATAACGTTATAGGTTATATCTTACTGCTACATAACGTTATACGTTATATCGTAATGCTACATAACGTTATACGTTATATCGTAATGCTGCACAACGTTATACGTTATAACGTATTACCATATAACGTTATACGTTATATCGTAATGCTACATAACTTTATACGTTATATCGTAATGCTACATAACGTTATACGTTATATCGTAATGCTACATAACGTTATACGTTATAACGTAATACTACATAACGTTATACGTTATAACGTAATACTATATAACGTTATACGTTATATCGTTATGCTACATAACGTTATACGTTATATCGTAATGCTACACAACGTTACACGTTATATTGTAATGCTACATAACGTTATAGGTTATATGGTAATGCTACATATCGTTATACGTTATAACGTATTACCATATAACGTTATACGTTACATCGTAATGCTACATAACGTTATCCGTTATATCGTAATGCTACATAATGTTATACGTTATATGGTAATGCTACATAACGTTATACGTTTAAACGTATTACGATATAACGTTATACGTTACATCGTAATGCTAGATAACGTTATACGCTATATCGTACTGCTAGATAACGTTATACGCTATATCGTACTGCTAGATAACGTTATACGTTATATCGTAATGCTACATAACGTTATACGTTGTATCGTAATGCTACATAACGTTGTACGTTATATCGTAATGCTACATAACGTTATACGTTATATCGTAATGCTACATAACGTTATACGTTATAACGTATTACCATATAACGTTATACGTTATATCGTAATGCTACATAACGTTATAGGTTATATCTTACTGCTACATAACGTTATACGTTATATCGTAATGATACATAACGTTATACGTTATATCGTAATGATACATAACGTTATACGTTATATCGTAATGCTACATAACGTTATACGTTATAACGTATTACCATATAACGTTATACGTTACATCGTAATGCTGGATAACGTTATACGTCATGTCGTAATGCTACATAACGTTATACGTTATATCGTAATGCCACATAACGCTATTCGTTATATGGTAATGCCACATAACGTTATACGCTATATCGTACTGCTAGATAACGTTATACGTTATATCGTAATGCTACTTAACGTTATACGTTGTATCGTAATGCTACATAACGTTGTACGTTATATCGTAATGCTACAAAACGTTATACGTTATATTGTAATGCTACATAACGTTATACGTTATATGGTAATGCTACATATCGTTATACGTTATATCGTATTACCATATAACGTTATTCGTTATATCGTAATGCTACATAATGTTATACGTTATATCGTAATGCTACATAACGTTATACGTTATATCGTAATGCTACATAACGTTATACGTTATAACGTAATACTACATAACGTTATACGTTATAACGTAATACTATATAACGTTATACGTTATATCGTTATGCTACATAACGTTATACATTATATCGTAATGCTACATAACGTTGTACGTTATATCGTAATGCTACATAACGTTATACGTTATATCGTAATGCTACATAACGTTATACCTTATATCGTAATGCTACATAACGTTATACGTTACATCGTAATGCTATATAACGTTATACGTTACACCTTACAGCTACATAACGTTATACGTTATAACGTAATACTATATAACGTTATACGTTATATCGTTATGCTACATAACGTTATACATTATATCGTAATGCTACATAACGTTATACGTTATATCGTAATGCTACATAACGTTATACGTTGTATCGTAATGCTACATAACGTTGTACGTTATATCGTAATGCTACATAACCTTATACGTTATATCGTAATGCTACGTAACGTTATACGTTATAACGTATTACCATATAACGTTATACATTATATCGTAATGCTACATAACGTTATACGTTATATCGTAATGCTACATAACGTTATACGTTATATCGTAATGCCACATAACGTTATACGCTATATCGTACTGCTAGATAACGTTATACGTTATATCGTAATGCTACATAACGTTATACGTTGTATCGTAATGCTACATAACGTTGTACGTTATATCGTAATGCTACAAAACGTTATACGTTATATCGTAATGCTACATAACGTTATACGTTATAACGTATTACCATATAACGTTATACGTTACATCGTAATGCTACATAACGTTATACGTTATATCGTAATGCTACACAACGTTATACGTCATATTGTAATGCTACATAACGTTATACGTTATATGGTAATGCTACATATCGTTATACGTTATAACGTATTACCATATAACGTTATTCGTTATATGGTAATGCCACATAACGTTATACGCTATATCGTACTGCTAGATAACGTTATACGTTATATCGTAATGCTACATAACGTTATACGTTGTATCGTAATGCTACATAACGTTGTACGTTATATCGTAATGCTACAAAACGTTATACGTTATATTGTAATGCTACATAACGTTATACGTTATATGGTAATGCTACATATCGTTATACGTTATATCGTACTACCATATAACGTTATTCGTTATATCGTAATGCTACATAATGTTATACGTTATATCGTAATGCTACATTACGTTATACGTTATATCGTAATGCTACATAACGTTATACGTTATAACGTAATACTACATAACGTTATACGTTATAACGTAATACTATATAACGTTATACGTTATATCGTTATGCTACATAACGTTATACATTATATCGCAATGCCACATAACGTTATACGTTATATCGTAATGCTACATAACGTTATACGTTGTATCGTAATGCTACATAACGTTGTACGTTATATCGTAATGCTACATAACGTTATACGTTATATCGTAATGCTACATAACGTTATACGTTATAACGTATTACCATATAACGTTATACGTTATATCGTAATGCTACATAACGTTATAGGTTATATCTTACTGCTACATAACGTTATACGTTATATCGTAATGCTACATAACGTTATACGTTATATCGTAATGCTACATAACGTTATACGTTATATCGTAATGCTGCACAACGTTATACGTTATATCTTTCTGCTACATAACGTTATACGTTATAACGTATTACCATATAACGTTATATGTTACATCGTAATGCTACATAACGTTATCCGTTATATCGTAATGCTACATAACGTTATACGTTATATCGTAATGCTACATAACGTTATACGTTATATCGTAATGCTACATAACGTTATACGTTATAACGTAATCCTACATAACGTTATACGTTATAACGTAATACTATATAACGTTATACGTTATATCGTTATGCTACATAACGTTATACATTATATCGTAATGCTACATAACGTTATACGTTATATCGTAATGCTACATAACGTTATACGTTGTATCGTAATGCTACATAACGTTGTACGTTATATCGTAATGCTAGATAACCTTATACGTTATATCGTAATGCTACGTAACGTTATACGTTATAACGTATTACCATATAACGTTATACATTATATCGTAATGCTACATAACGTTATACGTTATATCGTAATGCTACATAACGTTATACGTTATAACGTATTACCATATGACGTTATACGTTATATCGTAATGCTACATAACGTTATAGGTTATATCTTACTGCTACATAACGTTATACGTTATATCGTAATGCTACATAACGTTATACGTTATATCGTAATGCTGCACAACGTTATACGTTATAACGTATTACCATATAACGTTATACGTTATATCGTAATGCTACATAACTTTATACGTTATATCGTAATGCTACATAACGTTATACGTTATATCGTAATGCTACATAACGTTATACGTTATAACGTAATACTACATAACGTTATACGTTATAACGTAATACTATATAACGTTATACGTTATATCGTTATGCTACATAACGTTATACGTTATATCGTAATGCTACACAACGTTACACGTTATATTGTAATGCTACATAACGTTATACGTTATATGGTAATGCTACATATCGTTATACGTTATAACGTATTACCATATAACGTTATACGTTACATCGTAATGCTACATAACGTTATCCGTTATATCGTAATGCTACATAATGTTATACGTTATATGGTAATACTACATAACGTTATACGTTTAAACGTATTACGATATAACGTTATACGTTACATCGTAATGCTAGATAACGTTATACGCTATATCGTACTGCTAGATAACGTTATACGCTATATCGTACTGCTAGATAACGTTATACGTTATATCGTAATGCTACATAACGTTATACGTTGTATCGTAATGCTACATAACGTTGTACGTTATATCGTAATGCTACATAACGTTATACGTTATATCGTAATGCTACATAACGTTATACGTTATAACGTATTACCATATAACGTTATACGTTATATCGTAATGCTACATAACGTTATAGGTTATATCTTACTGCTACATAACGTTATACGTTATATCGTAATGATACATAACGTTATACGTTATATCGTAATGATACATAACGTTATACGTTATATCGTAATGCTACATAACGTTATACGTTATAACGTATTACCATATAACGTTATACGTTACATCGTAATGCTGGATAACGTTATACGTCATGTCGTAATGCTACATAACGTTATACGTTATATCGTAATGCCACATAATGCTATTCGTTATATGGTAATGCCACATAACGTTATACGCTATATCGTACTGCTAGATAACGTTATACGTTATATCGTAATGCTACTTAACGTTATACGTTGTATCGTAATGCTACATAACGTTGTACGTTATATCGTAATGCTACAAAACGTTATACGTTATATTGTAATGCTACATAACGTTATACGTTATATGGTAATGCTACATATCGTTATACGTTATATCGTATTACCATATAACGTTATTCGTTATATCGTAATGCTACATAATGTTATACGTTATATCGTAATGCTACATAACGTTATACGTTATATCGTAATGCTACATAACGTTATACGTTATAACGTAATACTACATAACGTTATACGTTATAACGTAATACTATATAACGTTATACGTTATATCGTTATGCTACATAACGTTATACATTATATCGTAATGCTACATAACGTTGTACGTTATATCGTAATGCTACATAACGTTATACGTTATATCGTAATGCTACATAACGTTATACCTTATATCGTAATGCTACATAACGTTATACGTTACATCGTAATGCTATATAACGTTATACGTTACACCTTACAGCTACATAACGTTATACGTTATAACGTAATACTATATAACGTTATACGTTATATCGTTATGCTACATAACGTTATACATTATATCGTAATGCTACATAACGTTATACGTTATATCGTAATGCTACATAACGTTATACGTTGTATCGTAATGCTACATAACGTTGTACGTTATATCGTAATGCTACATAACCTTATACGTTATATCGTAATGCTACGTAACGTTATACGTTATAACGTATTACCATATAACGTTATACATTATATCGTAATGCTACATAACGTTATACGTTATATCGTAATGCTACATAACGTTATACGTTATAACGTATTACCATATGACGTTATACGTTATATCGTAATGCTACATAACGTTATAGGTTATATCTTACTGCTACATAACGTTATACGTTATATCGTAATGCTACATAACGTTATACGTTATATCGTAATGCTGCACAACGTTATACGTTATAACGTATTACCATATAACGTTATACGTTATATCGTAATGCTACATAACTTTATACGTTATATCGTAATGCTACATAACGTTATACGTTATATCGTAATGCTACATAACGTTATACGTTATATCGTAATGCTGCACAACGTTATACGTTATAACGTATTACCATATAACGTTATACGTTATATCGTAATGCTACATAACTTTATACGTTATATCGTAATGCTACATAACGTTATACGTTATATCGTAATGCTACACAACGTTACACGTTATATTGTAATGCTACATAACGTTATACGTTATATGGTAATGCTACATATCGTTATACGTTATAACGTATTACCATATAACGTTATACGTTACATCGTAATGCTACATAACGTTATCCGTTATATCGTAATGCTACATAATGTTATACGTTGTATGGTAATGCTACATAACGTTATACGTTTAAACGTATTACGATATAACGTTATACGTTACATCGTAATGCTAGATAACGTTATACGCTATATCGTACTGCTAGATAACGTTATACGCTATATCGTACTGCTAGATAACGTTATACGTTATATCGTAATGCTACATAACGTTATACGTTGTATCGTAATGCTACATAACGTTGTACGTTATATCGTAATGCTACATAACGTTATGCGTTATATCGTAATGCTACATAACGTTATACGATATAACGTATTACCATATAACGTTATACGTTATATCGTAATGCTACATAACGTTATAGGTTATATCTTACTGCTACATAACGTTATACGTTATATCGTAATGATACATAACGTTATACGTTATATCGGAATGATACATAACGTTATACGTTATATCGTAATGCTACATAACGTTATACGTTATAACGTATTACCATATAACGTTATACGTTACATCGTAATGCTGGATAACGTTATACGTCATGTCGTAATGCTACATAACGTTATACGTTATATCGTAATGCCACATAACGCTATTCGTTATATGGTAATGCCACATAACGTTATACGCTATATCGTACTGCTAGATAACGTTATACGTTATATCGTAATGCTACTTAACGTTATACGTTGTATCGTAATGCTACATAACGTTGTACGTTATACCGTAATGCTACAAAACGTTATACGTTATATTGTAATGCTACATAACGTTATACGTTATATGGTAATGCTACATATCGTTATACGTTATATCGTATTACCATATAACGTTATTCGTTATATCGTAATGCTACATAATGTTATACGTTATATCGTAATGCTACATAACGTTATACGTTATATCGTAATGCTACATAACGTTATACGTTATAACGTAATACTACATAACGTTATACGTTATAACGTAATACTATATAACGTTATACGTTATATCGTTATGCTACATAACGTTATACATTATATCGTAATGCTACATAACGTTGTACGTTATATCGTAATGCTACATAACGTTATACGTTATATCGTAATGCTACATAACGTTATACCTTATATCGTAATGCTACATAACGTTATACGTTACATCGTAATGCTATATAACGTTATACGTTACACCTTACAGCTACATAACGTTATACGTTATATCGTAACGCTACATAACGTTATACGTTATATCGTAATGCTACATAACGTTATACGTTATATCTTTCTGCTACATAACGTTATACGTTATATCGTAATGATACATAACGTTATACGTTATATCGTAATGATACATAACGTTATACGTTATATCGTAATGCTACATAACGTTATACGTTATAACGTATTACCATATAACGTTATACGTTACATCGTAATGCTGGATAACGTTATACGTCATGTCGTAATGCTACATAACGTTATACGTTATATCGTAATGCCACATAACGCTATTCGTTATATGGTAATGCCACATAACGTTATACGCTATATCGTACTGCTAGATAACGTTATACGTTATATCGTAATGCTACTTAACGTTATACGTTGTATCGTAATGCTACATAACGTTGTACGTTATATCGTAATGCTACAAAACGTTATACGTTATATTGTAATGCTACATAACGTTATACGTTATATGGTAATGCTACATATCGTTATACGTTATATCGTATTACCATATAACGTTATTCGTTATATCGTAATGCTACATAATGTTATACGTTATATCGTAATGCTACATAACGTTATACGTTATATCGTAATGCTACATAACGTTATACGTTATAACGTAATACTACATAACGTTATACGTTATAACGTAATACTATATAACGTTATACGTTATATCGTTATGCTACATAACGTTATACATTATATCGTAATGCTACATAACGTTGTACGTTATATCGTAATGCTACATAACGTTATACGTTATATCGTAATGCTACATAACGTTATACGTTATAACGTATTACCATATAACGTTATACGTTATATCGTAATGCTACATAACGTTATAGGTTATATCTTACTGCTACATAACGTTATACGTTATATGGTAATGCTACATAACGTTATACGTTATATCGTAATGCTACATAACGTTATACGGTATATCGTAATGCTACATAACGTTATACGTTATATCTTTCTGCTACATAACGTTATACGTTATAACGTATTACCATATAACGTTATATGTTACATCGTAATGCTACATAACGTTATCCGTTATATCGTAATGCTACATAACGTTATACGTTATATCGTAATGCTACATAACGTTATACGTTATATCGTAATGCTACATAACGTTATACGTTGTATCGTAATGCTACAAAACGTTATACGTTATATCGTAATGCTACATAACGTTATACGTTATAACGTATTACCATATAACGTTATACGTTACATCGTAATGCTACATAACGTTATACGTTGTATCGTAATGCTACATAACGTTGTACGTTATATCGTAATGCTACAAAACGTTATACGTTATATTGTAATGCCACATAACGTTATACGTTATATGGTAATGCTACATATCGTTATAGGTTATATCGTATTACCATATAACGTTATTCGTTATATCGTAATGCTACATAATGTTATACGTTATATCGTAATGCTACATAACGTTATACGTTATATCGTAATGCTACATAACGTTATACGTTATATCGTAATGCCACATAACGTTATACGCTATATCGTACTGCTTGAAAACGTTATACGTTATATCGTAATGCTACGTAACGTTATACGTTGTATCGTAATGCTACATAACGTTGTACGTTATATCGTAATGCTACAAAACGTTATACGTTATATCGTAATGCTACATAACGTTATACGTTATAACGTATTACCATATAACGTTATACGTTACATCGTAATGCTACATAACGTTATACGTTATATCGTAATGCTACACAACGTTATACGTCATATTGTAATGCTACATAACGTTATACGTTATATGGTAATGCTACATATCGTTATACGTTATAACGTATTACCATATAACGTTATTCGTTATATGGTAATGCCACATAACGTTATACGCTATATCGTACTGCTAGATAACGTTATACGTTATATCGTAATGCTACATAACGTTATACGTTGTATCGTAATGCTACATAACGTTGTACGTTATATCGTAATGCTACAAAACGTTATACGTTATATTGTAATGCTACATAACGTTATACGTTATATGGTAATGCTACATATCGTTATACGTTATATCGTATTACCATATAACGTTATTCGTTATATCGTAATGCTACATAATGTTATACGTTATATCGTAATGCTACATAACGTTATACGTTATATCGTAATGCTACATAACGTTATACGTTATATGGTAATGCTACATATCGTTATACGTTATAACGTATTACCATATAACGTTATTCGTTATATGGTAATGCCACATAACGTTATACGTTATAACGTAATACTATATAACGTTATACGTTATATCGTTATGCTACATAACGTTATACATTATATCGTAATGCTACATAACGTTATACGTTATATCGTAATGCTACATAACGTTATACGTTGAATTGGAATGCTACATAACGTTGTACGTTATATCGTAATGCTACATAACGTTATACGTTATATCGTAATGCTACATAACGTTATACGTTATAACGTATTACCATATAACGTTATACGTTATATCGTAATGCTACATAACGTTATAGGTTATATCTTACTGCTACATAACGTTATACGTTATATGGTAATGCTACATAACGTTATACGTTATATCGTAATGCTACATAACGTTATACGGTATATCGTAATGCTACATAACGTTATACGTTATATCTTTCTGCTACATAACGTTATACGTTATAACGTATTACCATATAACGTTATATGTTACATCGTAATGCTACATAACGTTATCCGTTATATCGTAATGCTACATAACGTTATACGTTATAACGTAATCCTACATAACGTTATACGTCATAACGTAATACTATATAACGTTATACGTTATATCGTTATACTACATAACGTTATACATTATATCGTAATGCTACATAACGTTATACGTTATATCGTAATGCTACACAACGTTATAAGTTATAACGTATTACCATATAACGTTATACGTTATATCGTAATGCTACATAACGTTATAGGTTATATCTTACTGCTACATAACTTTATACGTTATATCGTAATGCTACATAAAGTTATACGTTATATCGTAATGCTGCACAACCTTATACGTTATAACGTATTACCATATAACGTTACACGTTATATCGTAATGCTACATAACGTTATACGTTATATCGTAATGCTACATAACGTTATACGTTTAAACGTATTACCATATAACGTTATACGTTACATCGTAATGCTAGATAACGTTATACGTCATATCGTAATGCTACATAACGTTATACGTTATATCGTAATGCCACATAACGTTATACGTTATATCGTAATGCTACATAACGTTATATGTTATAACGTATTACCATATAACGTTATACGTTATATCGTAATGCTACATAACGTTATACGTTGTATCGTAATGCTACAAAACGTTATACGTTATATCGTAATGCTACATAACGTTATACGTTATAACGTATTACCATATAACGTTATACGTTACATCGTAATGCTACATAACGTTATACGTTGTATCGTAATGCTACATAACGTTGTACGTTATATCGTAATGCTACAAAACGTTATACGTTATATTGTAATGCCACATAACGTTATACGTTATATGGTAATGCTACATATCGTTATAGGTTATATCGTATTACCATATAACGTTATTCGTTATATCGTAATGCTACATAATGTTATACGTTATATCGTAATGCTACATAACGTTATACGTTATATCGTAATGCTACATAACGTTATACGTTATATCGTAATGCCACATAACGTTATACGCTATATCGTACTGCTTGAAAACGTTATACGTTATATCGTAATGCTACGTAACGTTATACGTTGTATCGTAATGCTACATAACGTTGTACGTTATATCGTAATGCTACAAAACGTTATACGTTATATCGTAATGCTACATAACGTTATACGTTATAACGTATTACCATATAACGTTATACGTTACATCGTAATGCTACATAACGTTATACGTTATATCGTAATGCTACACAACGTTATACGTCATATTGTAATGCTACATAACGTTATACGTTATATGGTAATGCTACATATCGTTATACGTTATAACGTATTACCATATAACGTTATTCGTTATATGGTAATGCCACATAACGTTATACGCTATATCGTACTGCTAGATAACGTTATACGTTATATCGTAATGCTACATAACGTTATACGTTGTATCGTAATGCTACATAACGTTGTACGTTATATCGTAATGCTACAAAACGTTATACGTTATATTGTAATGCTACATAACGTTATACGTTATATGGTAATGCTACATATCGTTATACGTTATATCGTATTACCATATAACGTTATTCGTTATATCGTAATGCTACATAATGTTATACGTTATATCGTAATGCTACATAACGTTATACGTTATATCGTAATGCTACATAACGTTATACGTTATAACGTAATACTACATAACGTTATACGTTATAACGTAATACTATATAACGTTATACGTTATATCGTTATGCTACATAACGTTATACATTATATCGTAATGCTACATAACGTTATACGTTATATCGTAATGCTACATAACGTTATACGTTGAATTGGAATGCTACATAACGTTGTACGTTATATCGTAATGCTACATAACGTTATACGTTATATCGTAATGCTACATAACGTTATACGTTATAACGTATTACCATATAACGTTATACGTTATATCGTAATGCTACATAACGTTATAGGTTATATCTTACTGCTACATAACGTTATACGTTATATGGTAATGCTACATAACGTTATACGTTATATCGTAATGCTACATAACGTTATACGGTATATCGTAATGCTACATAACGTTATACGTTATATCTTTCTGCTACATAACGTTATACGTTATAACGTATTACCATATAACGTTATATGTTACATCGTAATGCTACATAACGTTATCCGTTATATCGTAATGCTACATAACGTTATACGTTATAACGTAATCCTACATAACGTTATACGTCATAACGTAATACTATATAACGTTATACGTTATATCGTTATACTACATAACGTTATACATTATATCGTAATGCTACATAACGTTATACGTTATATCGTAATGCTACACAACGTTATAAGTTATAACGTATTACCATATAACGTTATACGTTATATCGTAATGCTACATAACGTTATAGGTTATATCTTACTGCTACATAACTTTATACGTTATATCGTAATGCTACATAAAGTTATACGTTATATCGTAATGCTGCACAACCTTATACGTTATAACGTATTACCATATAACGTTACACGTTATATCGTAATGCTACATAACGTTATACGTTATATCGTAATGCTACATAACGTTATACGTTTAAACGTATTACCATATAACGTTATACGTTACATCGTAATGCTAGATAACGTTATACGTCATATCGTAATGCTACATAACGTTATACGTTATATCGTAATGCCACATAACGTTATACGTTATATCGTAATTCTACATAACGTTATACGTTATAACGTATTACCATATAACGTTATACGTTATATCGTAATGCTACATAACGTTATAGGTTATATCTTACTGCTACATAACGTTATACGTTATATGGTAATGCTTCATAACGTTATACGTTATATCGTAATGCTACATAACGTTATACGTTATATCGTAATGCTACATAACGTTATACGGTATATCGTAATGCTACATAACGTTATACGTTATATCTTTCTGCTACATAACGTTATACTTTATAACGTATTACCATATAACGTTATATGTTACATCGTAATGCTACATAACGTTATCCGTTATATCGTAATGCTACATAACGTTATACGTTATATCGTAATGCTACATAACGTTATACGTTATATCGTAATGCTACATAACGTTATACGTTATAACGTAATCCTACATAACGTTATACGTTATAACGTAATACTATATAACGTTATACGTTATATCGTTATGCTACATAACGTTATACATTATATCGTAATGCTACATAACGTTATACGTTATATTGTAATGCTACATAACGTTATACGTTGTATCGTAATGCTACATAACGTTGTACGTTATATCGTAATGCTACATAACGTTATACGTTATATCGTAATGCTACGTAACGTTATACGTTACATCGTAATGCTACATAACGTTATCCGTTATATCGTAATGCTACATAATGTTATACGTTATATCGTAATGCTACATAACGTTATACGTTTAAACGTATTACGATATAACGTTATACGTTACATCGTAATGCTATATAACGTTATACGCTATATCGTACTGCTAGATAACGTTATACGTTATATCGTAATGCTACATAACGTTATACGTTGTATCGTAATGCTACATAACGTTGTACGTTATATCGTAATGCTACATAACGTTATACGTTATATCGTAATGCTACATAACGTTATACGTTATAACGTATTACCATATAACGTTATACGTTATATCGTAATGCTACATAACGTTATAGGTTATATCTTTCTGCTACACAACGTTACACGTTATATTGTAATGCTACATAACGTTATACGTTATATGGTAATGCTACATATCGTTATACGTTATAACGTATTACCTTATAACGTTATTCGTTATATCGTAATGCTACATAACGTTATTCGTTATATCGTAATGCTACATAACGTTATACGTTATATCGTAATGCTACATAACGTTATACGTTATAACGTATTACCATATAACGTTATACGTAACATCGTAATGCTACATAACGTTATACGTTACATCGTAATGCTGGATAACGTTATACGTCATGTCGTAATGCTACATAACGTTATACGTTATATCGTAATGCCACATAACGTTATACACTATATCCTACTGCTAGATAACGTTATACGTTATATCGTAATGCTACACAACGTTATACGTTATATTGTAATGCTACATAACGTTATAAGTTATATGGTTATGCTACATAACGTTATACGTTATAATGTATTACCATATAACGTTATACATTATATCGTAATGCTACATAACGTTATCCGCTATATCGTAATGCTACATAACGTTATACGTTATATCGTAATGCTACATAACGTTATACGTTATAACGTATTACCATATAACGTTATACGTTACATCGTAATGCTGGATAACGTTATACGTCATGTCGTAATGCTACATAACGTTATACGTTATATCGTAATGCCACATAACGTTATACGCTATATCGTACTGCTAGATAACGTTATACGTTATATCGTAATGCTACATAACGTTATACGTTGTATCGTAATGCTACATAACGTTGTACGTTATATCGTAATGCTACAAAACGTTATACGTTATATCGTAATGCTACATAACGTTATACGTTATAACGTATTACCATATAACGTTATACGTTACATCGTAATGCTACATAACGTTATACGTTATATCGTAATGCTACACAACGTTATACGTCATATTGTAATGCTACATAACGTTATACGTTATATGGTAGTGCTACATATCGTTATACGTTATAACGTATTACCATATAACGTTATTCGTTATATGGTAATGCCACATAACGTTATACGTTATATCGTAATGCTACTTAACGTTATACGTTGTATCGTAATGCTACATAACGTTGTACGTTACATCGTAATGCTACAAAACGTTATACGTTATATTGTAATGCTACATAACGTTATACGTTATATGGTAATGCTACATATCGGTATACATTATATCGTAATGCTACATAACGTTGTACGTTATATCGTAATGCTACATAACGATATACGTTATATCGTAATGCTACATAACGTTATACGTTATAACGTATTACCATATAACGTTATACGTTATATCGTAATGCTACATTACGTTATAGGTTATATCTTACTGCTACATAACGTTATACATTATATGGTAATGCTACATAACGTTATACGTTATATCGTAATGCTACATAACGTTATACGGTATATCGTAATGCTACATAACGTTATACGTTATATCTTTCTGCTACATAACGTTATACGTTATAACGTATTACCATATAACGTTATATGTTACATCGTAATGCTACATAACGTTATCCGTTATATCGTAATGCTACATAACGTTATACGTTATATCGTAATGCTACATAACGTTATACGTTATATCGTAATGCTACATAACGTTATACGTTATAACGTAATCCTACATAACGTTATACGTTATAACGTAATACTATATAACGTTATACGTTATATCGTTATGCTACATAACGTTATACCTTATATCGTAATGCTACATAACGTTATACGTTATATCGTAATGCTGCACAACCTTATACGTTATAACGTATTACCATATAACGTTATACGTTATATCGTAATGCTACATAACGTTATACGTTATATCGTAATGCTGCACAACCTTATACGTTATAACGTATTACCATATAACGTTATACGTTATATCGTAATGCTACATAACGTTATACGTTATATCGTAATGCTACATAACGTTATACGTTTAAACGTATTACCATATAACGTTATACGTTACATCGTAATGCTAGATAACGTTATACGTCATATCGTAATGCTACATAACGTTATACGTTATATCGTAATGCCACATAACGTTATACGCTATATCGTACTGCTAGATAACGTTATACGTTATATCGTAATGCTACATAACGTTATACGTTGTATCGTAATGCTACATAACGTTATACGTTATATCGTAATGCTACATAACGTTATACGGTATATCGTAATGCTACATAACGTTATACGTTATATCGTAATGCTACATGACGTTATACGTTATATCGTAATGCTACATAACGTTATCCGTTATATCGTAATGCTACATAACGTTATACGTTATATCGTAATGCTACATAACGTTATACGTTATATCGTAATGCTATATAACGTTATACGTTATAACGTAATACTAGATAACGTTATACGTTATATCGTAATGCTACACAACGTTACACGTTATATTGTAACGCTACATAACGTTATACGTTGTATCGTAATGCTACATAACGTTGTACGTTATATCGTAATGCTACATAACGTTATACGTTATATCGTAATGCTACATAACGTTATACGTTATAACGTATTACCATATAACGTTATACGTTATATCGTAATGCTACATAACGTTATAGGTTATATCTTACTGCTACATAACGTTATACGTTATATGGTAATGCTACATAACGTTATACGTTATACCGTAATGCTACATAACGTTATACGGTATATCGTAATGCTACATAACGTTATACGTTATATCTTTCTGCTACATAACGTTATACCTAATAACGTATTACCATATAACGTTATATGTTACATCGTAATGCTACATAACGTTATCCGTTATATCGTAATGCTACATATCGTTATACGTTATATCGTAATGCTACATAACGTTATACGTTTAAACGTATTACCATATAACGTTATACGTTACATCGTAATGCTAGATAACGTTATACGTCATATCGTAATGCTACATAACGTTATACGTTATATCGTAATGCCACATAACGTTATACGCTATATCGTACTGCTAGATAACGTTATACGTTATATCGTAATGCTACATAACGTTATACGTTGTATCGTAATGCTACATAACGTTGTACGTTATATCGTAATGCTACTTAACGTTACACGTTATACCGTAATGCTACACAACGTTATACGTTATAACGTATTACCATATAACGTTATACGTTATATCGTAATGCTACATAACGTTATAGGTTATATCTTACTGCTATATAACGTTATACGTTATATCGTAATGCTACATAACGTTATACGTTATATCGTAATGCTGCACAACCTTATACGTTATAACGTATTACCATATAACGTTATACGTTATATCGTAATGCTACATAACGTTATACGTTGTATCGTAATGCTACATAACGTTGTACGTTATAACGTAATACTATATAACGTTATACGTTATATCGTTATGCTACATAACGTTATACGTTATATCGTAATGCTACATATCGTTATACGTTATATCGTAATGCTACATAACGTTATACGTTTAAACGTATTACCATATAACGTTATACGTTACATCGTAATGCTAGATAACGTTATACGTTGTATCGTAATGCTACATAACGTTGTACGTTATATCGTAATGCTACATAACGTTATACGTTATATAGTAATGCTACATAACGTTATACGTTATAACGTAATACTATATAACGTTATACGCTATATCGTACTGCTAGATAACGTTATACGTTATATCGTAATGCTACATAACGTTATACGTTGTATCGTAATGCTACATAACGTTATACGTTATATCGTAATGCTACATAACGTTATACGGTATATCGTAATGCTACATAACGTTATACGTTATATCGTAATGCTACATGACGTTATACGTTATATCGTAATGCTACATAACGTTATCCGTTATATCGTAATGCTACATAACGATATACGTTATATCGTAATGCTACATAACGTTATACGTTATATCGTAATGCTATATAACGTTATACGTTATAACGTAATACTAGATAACGTTATACGTTATATCGTAATGCTACACAACGTTACACGTTATATTGTAACGCTACATAACGTTATACGTTGTATCGTAATGCTACATAACGTTGTACGTTATATCGTAATGCTACATAACGTTATACGTTATATCGTAATGCTACATAACGTTATACGTTATAACGTATTACCATATAACGTTATACGTTATATCGTAGTGCTACATAACGTTATAGGTTATATCTTACTGCTACATAACGTTATACGTTATATGGTAATGCTACATAACGTTATACGTTATACCGTAATGCTACATAACGTTATACGGTATATCGTAATGCTACATAACGTTATACGTTATATCTTTCTGCTACATAACGTTATACCTAATAACGTATTACCATATAACGTTATATGTTACATCGTAATGCTACATAACGTTATCCGTTATATCGTAATGCTACATATCGTTATACGTTATATCGTAATGCTACATAACGTTATACGTTTAAACGTATTACCATATAACGTTATACGTTACATCGTAATGCTAGATAACGTTATACGTCATATCGTAATGCTACATAACGTTATACGTTATATCGTAATGCCACATAACGTTATACGCTATATCGTACTGCTAGATAACGTTATACGTTATATCGTAATGCTACATAACGTTATACGTTGTATCGTAATGCTACATAACGTTGTACATTATATCGTAATGCTACATAACGTTACACGTTATACCGTAATGCTACACAACGTTATACGTTATAACGTATTACCATATAACGTTATACGTTATATCGTAATGCTACATAACGTTATAGGTTATATCTTACTGCTATATAACGTTATACGTTATATCGTAATGCTACATAACGTTATACGTTATATCGTAATGCTGCACAACCTTATACGTTATAACGTATTACCATATAACGTTATACGTTATATCGTAATGCTACATAACGTTATACGTTGTATCGTAATGCTACATAACGTTGTACGTTATATCGTAATGCTACATAACGTTATACGTTATATAGTAATGCTACATAACGTTATACGTTATAACGTAATACTATATAACGTTATACGTTATATCGTTATGCTACATAACGTTATACGTTATATCGTAATGCTACATATCGTTATACGTTATATCGTAATGCTACATAACGTTATACGTTTAAACGTATTACCATATAACGTTATACGTTACATCGTAATGCTAGATAACGTTATACGTCATATCGTAATGCTACATAACGTTATACGTTATATCGTAATGCCACATAACGTTATACGCTATATCGTACTGCTAGATAACGTTATACGTTATATCGTAATGCACACACTCTATCAGATTTGTATCGTAATGCTACATAACGTTGTACGTTATATCGTAATGCTACATAACGTTACACGTTATACCGTAATGCTACACAACGTTATACGTTATAACGTATTACCATATAACGTTATACGTTATATCGTAATGCTACATAACGTTATAGGTTATATCTTACTGCTACATAACGTTATACGTTATATCGTAATGCTACATAACGTTATACGTTATATCGTAATGCTACATAACGTTATACGTTTAAACGTATTACCATATAACGTTATACGTTACATCGTAATGCTAGATAACGTTATACGTCATATCGTAATGCTACATAACGTTATACGTTATATCGTAATGCCACATAACGTTATACGCTATATCGTACTGCTAGATAACGTTATACGTTATATCGTAATGCTACATAACGTTATACGTTGTATCGTAATGCTACATAACGTTATACGTTATATCGTAATGCTACATAACGTTATACGTTATATCGTAATGCTACATAACGTTATACGTTATATCGTAATGCTACATAACGTTATACGTTATAACGTATTACCATATAACGTTATACGTTACATCGTAATGCTACATAACGTTATACGTTATATCGTAATGCTACATAACGTTATACGTTATATGGTAATGCTACATATCGTTATACGTTATAACGTATTACCATATAACGTTATACGTTACATCGTAATGCTACATAACGTTATACGTTATGACGTAATGCTACATAACGTTATACGTTATAACGTAATACTACATAACGTTATATGTTATAACGTAATACTATATAACGTTATACGTTATATCGTTATGCTACATAACGTTATACGTTATATCGTAATGCTACACAACGTTATACGTTATATTGTAATGCTACATAACGTTATACGTTATATGGTAATGCTACATATCGTTATACGTTATAACGTATTACCATATAACGTTATTCGTTATATCGTAATGCTACATAACGTTATACGTTATATCGTAATGCTACATAACGTTATACGTTATATCGTAATGCTACATAACGTTATACGTTATAACGTAATGCTACATAACGTTATACGTTATAACGTAATACTACATAACGTTATATGTTATAACGTAATACTATATAACGTTATACGTTATATCGTTATGCTACATAACGTTATACGTTATATCGTAATGCTACATAACGTTATACGTTACATCGTAATGCTATATAACGTTATACGTTACACCTTACAGCTACATAACGTTATACGTTATATCGTAACGCTACATAACGTTATACGTTATATCGTAATGCTACATAACGTTATACGTTATATCTTACTGCTACATAACGTTATACGTTATATCGTAATGCTACATAAAGTTATACGTTATATCGTAATTCTGCACAACCTTATACGTTATAACGTATTACCATATAACGTTATACGTTATATCGTAATGCTACATAACGTTATACGTTATATCGTAATGCTACATAACGTTATACGTTTAAACGTATTACCATATAACGTTATACGTTACATCGTAATGCTAGATAACGTTATACGTCATATCGTAATGCTACATAACGTTATACGTTATATCGTAATGCCACATAACGTTATACGCTATATCGTACTGCTAGATAACGTTATACGTTATATCGTAATGCTACATAACGTTATACGTTATATCGTAATGCTACATAACGTTATACGTTATAACGTATTACCATATAACGTTTTACGTTATATCGTAATGCTACATAACGTTATACTTTATATCGTAATGCTACATAACGTTATACGGTATATCGTAATGCTACATAACGTTGTACGTCATATCGTAATGCTACATGACGTTATACGTTATATCGTAATGCTACATAACGTTATCCGTTATATCGTAATGCTACATAACGTTATACGTTATATCGTAATGCTACATAACGTTATACGTTATATCGTAATGCTACATAACGTTATACGTTATAACGTAATACTAGATAACGTTATACGTTATAACGTAATACTATATAACGTTATACGTTATATCGTTATGCTACATAACGTTATACGTTATATCGTAATGCTACACAACGTTACACGTTATATTGTAATGCTACATAACGTTATACGTTGTATCGTAATGCTACATAACGTTGTACGTTATATCGTAATGCTACATAACGTTATACGTTATATCGTAATGCTACATAACGTTGTACGTTATATCGTAATGCTACATAACGTTATACGTTATATAGTAATGCTACATAATGTTATACGTTATAACGTATTACCATATAACGTTATACGTTATATCGTAATGCTACATAACGTTATAGGTTATATCTTACTGCTACATAACGTTATACGTTATATCGTAATGCTACATAACGTTATACGTTATATCGTAATGCTACATAACGTTATACGTTATAACGTATTACCATATAACGTTATACGTTACATCGTAATGCTACATAACGTTATACGTTATATCGTAATGCTACATAACGTTATACGTTATATGGTAATGCTACATATCGTTATACGTTATAACGTATTACCATATAACGTTATACGTTATATCGTAATGCTACATAACGTTATACGTTGTATCGTAATGCTACATAACGTTGTACGTTATATCGTAATGCTACATAACGTTATACGTTATATCGTAATGCTACATAACGTTATACGTTATAACGTATTACCATATAACGTTTTACGTTATATCGTAATGCTACATAACGTTATACGTTATATCGTAATGCTACATAACGTTATACGTTATATCGTTATGCTACATAACGTTATACGTTATATCGTAATGCTACACAACGTTATACGTTATATTGTAATGCTACATAACGTTATACGTTATATGGTAATGCTACATATCGTTATACGTTATAACGTATTACCATATAACGTTATTCGTTATATTGTAATGCTACATAACGTTATACGTTATATGGTAATGCTACATATCGTTATACGTTATAACGTATTACCATATAACGTTATTCGTTATATCGTAATGCTACATAACGTTATACGTTATATCGTAATGCTACATAACGTTATTCGTTATATCGTAATGCTACATAACGTTATACGTTATAACGTAATGCTACATAACGTTATACGTTATAACGTAATACTACATAACGTTATATGTTATAACGTAATACTATATAACGTTATACGTTATATCGTTATGCTACATAACGTTATACGTTATATCGTAATGCTACATAACGTTATACGTTACATCGTAATGCTATATAACGTTATACGTTACACCTTACAGCTACATAACGTTATACGTTATATCGTAACGCTACATAACGTTATACGTTATATCGTAATGCTACATAACGTTATACGTTATATCTTACTGCTACATAACGTTGTACGTTATATCGTAATGCTACATAACGTTATACGTTATATAGTAATGCCACATAACGTTATACGTTATAACGTATTACCATATAACGTTATACGTTATATCGTAATGCTACATAACGTTATACGTTATATCTTACTGCTACATAACGTTATACGTTATATCGTAATGCTACATAACGTTATACGTTATATCGTAATGCTACATAACGTTATACGTTATAACGTATTACCATATAACGTTATACGTTACATCGTAATGCTACATAACGTAATACGTTATAACGTATTACCATATAACGTTTTACGTTATATCGTAATGCTACATAACGTTATACGTTATATCGTAATGCTACATAACGTTATACGGTATATCGTAATGCTACATAACGTTATACGTTATATCGTAATGCTACATGACGTTATACGTTATATCGTAATGCTACATAACGTTATCCGTTATATCGTAATGCTACATAACGTTATACGTTATATCGTAATGCTACATAACGTTATACGTTATATCGTAATGCTACATAACGTTATACGTTATAACGTAATACTAGATAACGTTATACGTTATAACGTAATACTATATAACGTTATACGTTATATCGTTATGCTACATAACGTTATACGTTATATCGTAATGCTACACAACGTTACACGTTATATTGTAATGCTACATAACGTTATACGTTGTATCGTAATGCTACATAACGTTGTACGTTATATCGTAATGCTACATAACGTTATACGTTATATCGTAATGCTACATAACGTTGTACGTTATATCGTAATGCTACATAACGTTATACGTTATACAGTAATGCCACATAACGTTATACGTTATAACGTATTACCATATAACGTTATACGTTATATCGTAATGCTACATAACGTTATAGGTTATATCTTACTGCTACATAACGTTATACGTTATATCGTAATGCTACATAACGTTATACGTTATATCGTAATGCTACATAACGTTATACGTTATAACGTATTACCATATAACGTTATACGTTACATCGTAATGCTACATAACGTTATACGTTATATCGTAATACTACATATCGTTATACGTTATAACGTATTACCATATAACGTTATACGTTACATCGTAATGCTACATAACGTTATACGTTATAACGTAATGCTACATAACGTTATACGTTATAACGTAATACTACATAACGTTATATGTTATAACGTAATACTATATAACGTTATACGTTATATCGTTATGCTACATAACGTTATACGTTATATCGTAATGCTACACAACGTTATACTTTATATTGTAATGCTACATAACGTTATACGTTATATGGTAATGCTACATATCGTTATACGTTATAACGTATTACCATATAACGTTATTCGTTATATCGTAATGCTACATAACGTTATACGTTATATCGTAATGCTACATAACGTTATACGTTATATCGTAATGCTACATAACGTTATACGTTATATCGTAATGCTACATAACGTTATACGTTATAACGTAATGCTACATAACGTTATACGTTATAACGTAATACTACATAACGTTATATGTTATAACGTAATACTATATAACGTTATACGTTACACCTTACAGCTACATAACGTTATACGTTATATCGTAACGCTACATAACGTTATACGTTATATCGTAATGCTACATAACGTTATACGTTATATCTTACTGCTACATAACGTTGTACGTTATATCGTAATGCTACATAACGTTATACGTTATATCGTTATGCTACATAACGTTATACGTTATATCGTAATGCTACATAACGTTATACGTTACATCGTAATGCTATATAACGTTATACGTTACACCTTACAGCTACATAACGTTATACGTTATATCGTAACGCTACATAACGTTATACGTTATATCGTAATGCTACATAACGTTATACGTTATATCTTACTGCTACATAACGTTGTACGTTATATCGTAATGCTACATAACGTTATACGTTATATAGTAATGCCACATAACGTTATACGTTATAACGTATTACCATATAACGTTATACGTTATATCGTAATGCTACATAACGTTATACGTTATATCTTACTGCTACATAACGTTATACGTTATATCGTAATGCTACATAACGTTATACGTTATATCGTAATGCTACATAACGTTATACGTTATAACGTATTACCATATAACGTTATACGTTACATCGTAATGCTACATAACGTAATACGTTATAACGTATTACCATATAACGTTTTACGTTATATCGTAATGCTACATAACGTTATACGTTATATCGTAATGCTACATAACGTTATACGGTATATCGTAATGCTACATAACGTTATACGTTATATCGTAATGCTACATGACGTTATACGTTATATCGTAATGCTACATAACGTTATCCGTTATATCGTAATGCTACATAACGTTATACGTTATATCGTAATGCTACATAACGTTATACGTTATATCGTAATGCTACATAACGTTATACGTTATAACGTAATACTAGATAACGTTATACGTTATAACGTAATACTATATAACGTTATACGTTATATCGTTATGCTACATAACGTTATACGTTATATCGTAATGCTACACAACGTTACACGTTATATTGTAATGCTACATAACGTTATACGTTGTATCGTAATGCTACATAACGTTGTACGTTATATCGTAATGCTACATAACGTTATACGTTATATCGTAATGCTACATAACGTTGTACGTTATATCGTAATGCTACATAACGTTATACGTTATACAGTAATGCCACATAACGTTATACGTTATAACGTATTACCATATAACGTTATACGTTATATCGTAATGCTACATAACGTTATAGGTTATATCTTACTGCTACATAACGTTATACGTTATATCGTAATGCTACATAACGTTATACGTTATATCGTAATGCTACATAACGTTATACGTTATAACGTATTACCATATAACGTTATACGTTACATCGTAATGCTACATAACGTTATACGTTATATCGTAATACTACATATCGTTATACGTTATAACGTATTACCATATAACGTTATACGTTACATCGTAATGCTACATAACGTTATACGTTATAACGTAATGCTACATAACGTTATACGTTATAACGAAATACTACATAACGTTATATGTTATAACGTAATACTATATAACGTTATACGTTATATCGTTATGCTACATAACGTTATACGTTATATCGTAATGCTACACAACGTTATACTTTATATTGTAATGCTACATAACGTTATACGTTATATGGTAATGCTACATATCGTTATACGTTATAACGTATTACCATATAACGTTATTCGTTATATCGTAATGCTACATAACGTTATACGTTATATCGTAATGCTACATAACGTTATACGTTATATCGTAATGCTACATAACGTTATACGTTATAACGTAATGCTACATAACGTTATACGTTATAACGTAATACTACATAACGTTATATGTTATAACGTAATACTATATAACGTTATACGTTATATCGTTATGCTACATAACGTTATACGTTATATCGTAATGCTACATAACGTTATACGTTACATCGTAATGCTATATAACGTTATACGTTATATCGTAATGCTACATAACGTTATACGTTATATCGTAATGCTACATAACGTTATACGTTTAAACGTATTACCATATAACGTTATACGTTACATCGTAATGCTAGATAACGTTATACGTCATATCGTAATGCTACATAACGTTATACGTTATATCGTAATGCCACATAACGTTATACGCTATATCGTACTGCTAGATAACGTTATACGTTATATCGTAATGCTACATAACGTTATACGTTGTATCGTAATGCTACATAACGTTGTACGTCATATCGTAATGCTACATAACGTTATACGTTATATCGTAATGCTACATAACGTTATACGTTATATCGTAATGCTACATAACGTTATACGTTTAAACGTATTACCATATAACGTTATACGTTACATCGTAATGCTAGATAACGTTATACGTCATATCGTAATGCTACATAACGTTATACGTTATATCGTAATGCCACATAACGTTATACGCTATATCGTACTGCTAGATAACGTTATACGTTATATCGTAATGCTACATAACGTTATACGTTGTATCGTAATGCTACATAACGTTGTACGTCATATCGTAATGCTACATAACGTTATACGTTATATCGTAATGCTACATAACGTTATACGTTATAACGTATTACCATATAACGTTATACGTTATATCGTAATGCTACATAACGTTATTCGTTATATCGTAATGCTACATAACGTTATACGTTTAAACGTATTACCATATAACGTTATACGTTACATCGTAATGCTAGATAACGTTATACGTCATATCGTAATGCTACATAACGTTATACGTTATATCGTAATGCCACATAACGTTATACGCTATATCGTACTGCTAGATAACGTTATACGTTATATCGTAATGCTACATAACGTTATACGTTGTATCGTAATGCTACATAACGTTGTACGTCATATCGTAATGCTACATAACGTTATACGTTATATCGTAATGCTACATAACGTTATACGTTATAACGTATTACCATATAACGTTATACGTTATATCGTAATGCTACATAACGTTATACGTTATATCGTAATGCTACATAACGTTATACGTTTAAACGTATTACCATATAACGTTATACGTTACATCGTAATGCTAGATAACGTTATACGTCATATCGTAATGCTACATAACGTTATACGTTATATCGTAATGCCACATAACGTTATACGCTATATCGTACTGCTAGATAACGTTATACGTTATATCGTAATGCTACATAACGTTATACGTTGTATCGTAATGCTACATAACGTTGTACGTCATATCGTAATGCTACATAACGTTATACGTTATATCGTAATGCTATATAACGTTATACGTTATAACGTAATACTAGATAACGTTATACGTTATATCGTAATGCTACACAACGTTACACGTTATATTGTAACGCTACATAACGTTATACGTTGTATCGTAATGCTACATAACGTTGTACGTTATATCGTAATGCTACATAACGTTATACGTTATATCGTAATGCTACATAACGTTATACGTTATAACGTATTACCATATAACGTTATACGTTATATCGTAGTGCTACATAACGTTATAGGTTATATCTTACTGCTACATAACGTTATACGTTATATGGTAATGCTACATAACGTTATACGTTATACCGTAATGCTACATAACGTTATACGGTATATCGTAATGCTACATAACGTTATACGTTATATCTTTCTGCTACATAACGTTATACCTAATAACGTATTACCATATAACGTTATATGTTACATCGTAATGCTACATAACGTTATCCGTTATATCGTAATGCTACATATCGTTATACGTTATATCGTAATGCTACATAACGTTATACGTTTAAACGTATTACCATATAACGTTATACGTTACATCGTAATGCTAGATAACGTTATACGTCATATCGTAATGCTACATAACGTTATACGTTATATCGTAATGCCACATAACGTTATACGCTATATCGTACTGCTAGATAACGTTATACGTTATATCGTAATGCTACATAACGTTATACGTTGTATCGTAATGCTACATAACGTTGTACATTATATCGTAATGCTACATAACGTTACACGTTATACCGTAATGCTACACAACGTTATACGTTATAACGTATTACCATATAACGTTATACGTTATATCGTAATGCTACATAACGTTATAGGTTATATCTTACTGCTATATAACGTTATACGTTATATCGTAATGCTACATAACGTTATACGTTATATCGTAATGCTGCACAACCTTATACGTTATAACGTATTACCATATAACGTTATACGTTATATCGTAATGCTACATAACGTTATACGTTGTATCGTAATGCTACATAACGTTGTACGTTATATCGTAATGCTACATAACGTTATACGTTATATAGTAATGCTACATAACGTTATACGTTATAACGTAATACTATATAACGTTATACGTTATATCGTTATGCTACATAACGTTATACGTTATATCGTAATGCTACATATCGTTATACGTTATATCGTAATGCTACATAACGTTATACGTTTAAACGTATTACCATATAACGTTATACGTTACATCGTAATGCTAGATAACGTTATACGTCATATCGTAATGCTACATAACGTTATACGTTATATCGTAATGCCACATAACGTTATACGCTATATCGTACTGCTAGATAACGTTATACGTTATATCGTAATGCTACATAACGTTATACGTTGTATCGTAATGCTACATAACGTTGTACGTTATATCGTAATGCTACATAACGTTACACGTTATACCGTAATGCTACACAACGTTATACGTTATAACGTATTACCATATAACGTTATACGTTATATCGTAATGCTACATAACGTTATAGGTTATATCTTACTGCTACATAACGTTATACGTTATATCGTAATGCTACATAACGTTATACGTTATATCGTAATGCTACATAACGTTATACGTTTAAACGTATTACCATATAACGTTATACGTTATATCGTAATGCTAGATAACGTTATACGTCATATCGTAATGCTACATAACGTTATACGTTATATCGTAATGCCACATAACGTTATACGCTATATCGTACTGCTAGATAACGTTATACGTTATATCGTAATGCTACATAACGTTATACGTTGTATCGTAATGCTACATAACGTTATACGTTATATCGTAATGCTACATAACGTTATACGTTATATCGTAATGCTACATAACGTTATACGTTATATCGTAATGCTACATAACGTTATACGTTATAACGTATTACCATATAACGTTATACGTTACATCGTAATGCTACAAAACGTTATACGTTATATCGTAATGCTACATAACGTTATACGTTATATGGTAATGCTACATATCGTTATACGTTATAACGTATTACCATATAACGTTATACGTTACATCGTAATGCTACATAACGTTATACGTTATGACGTAATGCTACATAACGTTATACGTTATAACGTAATACTACATAACGTTATATGTTATAACGTAATACTATATAACGTTATACGTTATATCGTTATGCTACATAACGTTATACGTTATATCGTAATGCTACACAACGTTATACGTTATATTGTAATGCTACATAACGTTATACGTTATATGGTAATGCTACATATCGTTATACGTTATAACGTATTACCATATAACGTTATACGTTATATCGTAATGCTACATAACGTTATACGTTATATCGTAATGCTACATAACGTTATACGTTATAACGTAATGCTACATAACGTTATACGTTATAACGTAATACTACATAACGTTATATGTTATAACGTAATACTATATAACGTTATACGTTATATCGTTATGCTACATAACGTTATACGTTATATCGTAATGCTACATAACGTTATACGTTACATCGTAATGCTATATAACGTTATACGTTACACCTTACAGCTACATAACGTTATACGTTATATCGTAATGCTACATAACGTTATACGTTATATCGTAATGCTACATAACGTTATACGTTATATCTTACTGCTACATAACGTTATACGTTATATCGTAATGCTACATAAAGTTATACGTTATATCGTAATTCTGCACAACCTTATACGTTATAACGTATTACCATATAACGTTATACGTTATATCGTAATGCTACATAACGTTATACGTTATATCGTAATGCTACATAACGTTATACGTTTAAACGTATTACCATATAACGTTATACGTTACATCGTAATGCTAGATAACGTTATACGTCATATCGTAATGCTACATAACGTTATACGTTATATCGTAATGCCACATAACGTTATACGCTATATCGTACTGCTAGATAACGTTATACGTTATATCGTAATGCTACATAACGTTATACGTTATATCGTAATGCTACATAACGTTATACGTTATAACGTATTACCATATAACGTTTTACGTTATATCGTAATGCTACATAACGTTATACTTTATATCGTAATGCTACATAACGTTATACGGTATATCGTAATGCTACATAACGTTGTACGTCATATCGTAATGCTACATGACGTTATACGTTATATCGTAATGCTACATAACGTTATCCGTTATATCGTAATGCTACATAACGTTATACGTTATATCGTAATGCTACATAACGTTATACGTTATATCGTAATGCTACATAACGTTATACGTTATAACGTAATACTAGATAACGTTATACGTTATAACGTAATACTATATAACGTTATACGTTATATCGTTATGCTACATAACGTTATACGTTATATCGTAATGCTACACAACGTTACACGTTATATTGTAATGCTACATAACGTTATACGTTGTATCGTAATGCTACATAACGTTGTACGTTATATCGTAATGCTACATAACGTTATACGTTATATCGTAATGCTACATAACGTTGTACGTTATATCGTAATGCTACATAACGTTATACGTTATATAGTAATGCTACATAACGTTATACGTTATAACGTATTACCATATAACGTTATACGTTATATCGTAATGCTACATAACGTTATAGGTTATATCTTACTGCTACATAACGTTATACGTTATATCGTAATGCTACATAACGTTATACGTTATATCGTAATGCTACATAACGTTATACGTTATAACGTATTACCATATAACGTTATACGTTACATCGTAATGCTACATAACGTTATACGTTATATCGTAATGCTACATAACGTTATACGTTATATGGTAATGCTACATATCGTTATACGTTATAACGTATTACCATATAACGTTATACGTTATATCGTAATGCTACATAACGTTATACGTTGTATCGTAATGCTACATAACGTTGTACGTTATATCGTAATGCTACATAACGTTATACGTTATATCGTAATGCTACATAACGTTATACGTTATAACGTATTACCATATAACGTTTTACGTTATATCGTAATGCTACATAACGTTATACGTTATATCGTAATGCTACATAACGTTATACGTTATATCGTTATGCTACATAACGTTATACGTTATATCGTAATGCTACACAACGTTATACGTTATATTGTAATGCTACATAACGTTATACGTTATATGGTAATGCTACATATCGTTATACGTTATAACGTATTACCATATAACGTTATTCGTTATATTGTAATGCTACATAACGTTATACGTTATATGGTAATGCTACATATCGTTATACGTTATAACGTATTACCATATAACGTTATTCGTTATATCGTAATGCTACATAACGTTATACGTTATATCGTAATGCTACATAACGTTATTCGTTATATCGTAATGCTACATAACGTTATACGTTATAACGTAATGCTACATAACGTTATACGTTATAACGTAATACTACATAACGTTATATGTTATAACGTAATACTATATAACGTTATACGTTATATCGTTATGCTACATAACGTTATACGTTATATCGTAATGCTACATAACGTTATACGTTACATCGTAATGCTATATAACGTTATACGTTACACCTTACAGCTACATAACGTTATACGTTATATCGTAACGCTACATAACGTTATACGTTATATCGTAATGCTACATAACGTTATACGTTATATCTTACTGCTACATAACGTTGTACGTTATATCGTAATGCTACATAACGTTATACGTTATATAGTAATGCCACATAACGTTATACGTTATAACGTATTACCATATAACGTTATACGTTATATCGTAATGCTACATAACGTTATACGTTATATCTTACTGCTACATAACGTTATACGTTATATCGTAATGCTACATAACGTTATACGTTATATCGTAATGCTACATAACGTTATACGTTATAACGTATTACCATATAACGTTATACGTTACATCGTAATGCTACATAACGTAATACGTTATAACGTATTACCATATAACGTTTTACGTTATATCGTAATGCTACATAACGTTATACGTTATATCGTAATGCTACATAACGTTATACGGTATATCGTAATGCTACATAACGTTATACGTTATATCGTAATGCTACATGACGTTATACGTTATATCGTAATGCTACATAACGTTATCCGTTATATCGTAATGCTACATAACGTTATACGTTATATCGTAATGCTACATAACGTTATACGTTATATCGTAATGCTACATAACGTTATACGTTATAACGTAATACTAGATAACGTTATACGTTATAACGTAATACTATATAACGTTATACGTTATATCGTTATGCTACATAACGTTATACGTTATATCGTAATGCTACACAACGTTACACGTTATATTGTAATGCTACATAACGTTATACGTTGTATCGTAATGCTACATAACGTTGTACGTTATATCGTAATGCTACATAACGTTATACGTTATATCGTAATGCTACATAACGTTGTACGTTATATCGTAATGCTACATAACGTTATACGTTATACAGTAATGCCACATAACGTTATACGTTATAACGTATTACCATATAACGTTATACGTTATATCGTAATGCTACATAACGTTATAGGTTATATCTTACTGCTACATAACGTTATACGTTATATCGTAATGCTACATAACGTTATACGTTATATCGTAATGCTACATAATCTGATAGAGTGTGT
>CAKXZU010000180.1:0-188882 GCA_936014575.1 Bombus lapidarius
TTATAACGTATAACGTTATGTAGCATTACGATATAACGTGTAACGTTATGTAGCATTACGATATAACGTATAACGTTACATAGTATTACGTTATAACGTATAACGTTATGTAGCATTACGATATAACGTATAACGTTATATGGTAATACGTTATAACGTATAACGTTATGTAGCATTACGATATAACGCATAACGTTATGTAGCATTACGATGTAACGTATAACGTTTTGTAGCATAACGATATAACGTATAACGTTATATGGTATTACGTTACAACGTATAACGTTATGTAGCATTACGATATAACGTATAACGTTATGTAGCATAACGATATAACGTATAACGTTATATGCTAATACGTTATAACGTATAACGTTATATGGTAATACGTTATAACGTATAACGTTATGTAGCATTACGATATATCGTATAACGATATGTAGCATAACGATATAACGTATAACGTTATACAGTATTATGTTATAACGTATAACGTTATGTAGCATTACGATATAACGTATAACGTTATGTAGCATTACGATATAACGTATAACGTTATGTAGCATTACGATATAACGTATAACGTTATGTAGCATAACGATATAACGTATAACGTTACATAGTATTTCGTTATAACGTATAACGTTATGTAGCATAACGATATAACGTATAACGTTTTATGGTAATACGTTATAACGCATAACGTTATGTAGCATTACGATTTAACGTATAACGTTATATAGTATTACGTTATAACGTATAACGTTATGTAGTATTATGTTATAACGTATAACGATATGTAGCATTACGATATAATGTATAACGTTATATGGTAATACGTTATAACGTATAACGTTATGTAGCATAACGATATAACGTATAACGTTATACAGTACTATGTTATAACGTATAACGTTATGTAGCATTACGATATAACGTATAACGTTATACAGTACTATGTTATAACGTATAACGTTATGTAGCATTACGATATAACGTATAACGTTATGTAGCATTACGATATAACGTATAACGTTATGTAGCATTACGATATAACGTATAACGTTATGTAGCATAACGATATAACGTATAACGTTACATAGTATTTCGTTATAACGTATAACGTTATGTAGCATAACGATATAACGTATAACGTTTTATGGTAATACGTTATAACGCATAACGTTATGTAGCATTACGATTTAACGTATAACGTTATATAGTATTACGTTATAACGTATAACGTTATGTAGCATAACGATATAACGTATAACGTTATACAGTACTATGTTATAACGTATAACGATATGTAGCATTACGATATAATGTATAACGTTATATGGTAATACGTTATAACGTAGAACGTTATGTAGCATTACGATATAACGTATAACGTTATGTAGCATTACGATATAACGTATAACGTTATGTAGCATAACGATATAACGTATAACGTTATATGCTAATACGTTATAACGTATAACGTTATGTAGCATTACGATATAACGTATAACGTTATGTAGCATTACGATGTAACGTATAACAGTATGTAGCAATACGATATAACGTATAACGTTATATGGTAATACGTTATAACGTATAACTTTATGTAGCATTACGATATAACGTATAACGTTATATGGCATTACGATATAACGTATAACGCTATATAGTATTACGTTATAACGTATAACGTTATGTAGTATTACGTTATAACGTATAACGTTATGTAGCATTACGATATAGTGTATAATGTTATGTAGCATATCGATATAACGTATAACGTTATATAGTATTACGTTATAATGTATAATGTTATGTAGCATTACGATATAACGTATAAGGTTATGTAGCATAACGATATAACGTATAGCGTTATGTAGAATTACGATATAACGTATAACGTTATATAGTATTACGTTATAACGTATAACGTTATGTAGTATTACGTTATAACGTATAACGTTATGTAGCATTACGATATAATGTATAACGTTATGTAGCATAACGATATAACGTATAACGGTATATAGTATTACGTTATAACGTATAACGTTATGTAGCATTACGTTATAACGTATAACGTTATGTAGTATTACGTTATACCGTATAACGTTATGTAGTATTACGTTATAACGTATAACGTTATGTAGTATTATGTTATAACGTATAACGATATGTAGCATTACGATATAACGTGTAACGTTATGTAGCATAACGATATAACGTATAACGTTATACAGTACTATGTTATAACGTATAACGATATGTAGCATTACGATATAATGTATAACGTTATATGGTAATACGTTATAACGTATAACGTTATGTAGCATTACGATATAACGTATAACGTTTTGTAGCATTACGATATAACGTATAACGTTATGTAGCATAACGATATAACGTATAACGTTATATGCTAATACGTTATAACGTATAACGTTATGTAGCATTACGATATAACGTATAACGTTATGTAGCATTACGATGTAACGTATAACAGTATGTAGCAATACGATATAACGTATAACGTTATATGGTAATACGTTATAACGTATAACTTTATGTAGCATTACGATATAACGTATAACGTTATATGGCATTACGATATAACGTATAACGCTATATAGTATTACGTTATAACGTATAACGTTATGTAGTATTACGTTATAACGTATAACGTTATGTAGCATTACGATATAATGTATAATGTTATGTAGCATATCGATATAACGTATAACGTTATATAGTATTACGTTATAATGTATAATGTTATGTAGCATTACGATATAACGTATAAGGTTATGTAGCATAACGATATAACGTATAGCGTTATGTAGAATTACGATATAACGTATAACGTTATATAGTATTACGTTATAACGTATAACGTTATGTAGTATTACGTTATAACGTATAACGTTATGTAGCATTACGATATAATGTATAACGTTATGTAGCATAACGATATAACGTATAACGGTATATAGTATTACGTTATAACGTATAACGTTATGTAGCATTACGTTATAACGTATAACGTTATGTAGTATTACGTTATACCGTATAACGTTATGTAGTATTACGTTATAACGTATAACGTTATGTAGTATTATGTTATAACGTATAACGATATGTAGCATTACGATATAATGTATAACGTTATATGGTAATACGTTATAACGTATAACGTTATGTAGCATAACGATATAACGTATAACGTTATACAGTACTATGTTATAACGTATAACGATATGTAGCATTACGATATAATGTATAACTTTATATGGTAATACGTTATAACGTATAACGTTATGTAGCATTACGATATAACGTATAACGTTATGTAGCATTACGATATAACGTATAACGTTATGTAGCATAAAGATATAACGTATAACGTTATACAGTACTATGTTATAACGTATAACGTTATGTAGCATTACGATATAACGTATAACTTTATACAGTACTATGTTATAACGTATAACGTTATGTAGCATAACGATATAACGTATAACGTTATACAGTATGACGTTATAACGTATAACGTTATGTATCATTACGATATAACGTATAACGTTATGTAGAATTACGATATAACGTATAACGTTATATAGTATTACGTTATAACGTATAACGTTATGTAGTATTACGTTATAACGTATAACGTTATGTAGCATTATGATATATCGTATAACGATATGTAGCATAACGATATAACGTATAACGTTATACAGTATTATGTTATAACGTATAACGTTATGTAGCATTACGATATAACGTATAAGGTTATGTAGCATAACGATATATTGTATAACGTTATACAGTATTATGTTATAACGTATAACGTTATGTAGCATTACGATATAACGTATAACGTTATGTAGCATAACGATATAACGTATAACGTTATACAGTACTATGTTATAACGTATAACGTTATGTAGCATTACGATATAACGTATAACGTTATACAGTACTATGTTATAACGTATAACGTTATGTAGCATTACGATATAACGTATAACGTTATGTAGCATTACGATATAACGTATAACGTTATGTAGCATTACGATATAACGTATAACGTTATGTAGCATAACGATATAACGTATAACGTTACATAGTATTTCGTTATAACGTATAACGTTATGTAGCATAACGATATAACGTATAACGTTTTATGGTAATACGTTATAACGCATAACGTTATGTAGCATTACGATTTAACGTATAACGTTATATAGTATTACGTTATAACGTATAACGTTATGTAGTATTACGTTATAACATATAACGCTATGTAGCATTACGATATAACGTATAACGTTATGTAGCATAACGATATAACGTATAACGTTATACAGTACTATGTTATAACGTATAACGTTATGTAGCATTACGATATAACGTATAACGTTATACAGTACTATGTTATAACGTATAACGTTATGTAGCATTACGATATAACGTATAACGTTATGTAGCATTACGATATAACGTATAACGTTATGTAGCATTACGATATAACGTATAACGTTATGTAGCATAACGATATAACGTATAACGTTATACAGTACTATGTTATAACGTATAACGATATGTAGCATTACGATATAATGTATAACGTTATATGGTAATACGTTACAACGTATAACGTTATGTAGCATTACGATATAACGTATAACGTTATGTAGCATTACGATATAACGTATAACGTTATGTAGCATAACGATATAACGTATAACGTTATATGCTAATACGTTATAACGTATAACGTTATGTAGCATTACGATATAACGTATAACGTTATGTAGCATTACGATGTAACGTATAACATTATGTAGCAATACGATATAACGTATAACGTTATATGGTAATACGTTATAACGTATAGCTTTATGTAGCATTACGATATAATTATAACGTTATATGGCATTACGATATAACGTATAACGCTATATAGTATTACGTTATAACGTATAACGTTATGTAGTATTACGTTATAACGTATAACGTTACATAGTATTTCGTTATAACGTATAACGTTATGTAGCATAACGATATAACGTATAACGTTTTATGGTAATACGTTATAACGCATAACGTTATGTAGCGTTACGATTTAACGTATAACGTTATATAGTATTACGTTATAACGTATAACGTTATGTAGTATTATGTTATAACGTATAACGATATATAGCATTACGATATAATGTATAACGTTATATGGTAATACGTTATAACGTATAACGTTATGTAGCATAACGATATAACGTATAACGTTATACAGTACTATGTTATAACGTATAACGTTATGTAGCATTACGATATAACGTATAACGTTATACAGTACTATGTTATAACGTATAACGTTATGTAGCATTACGATATAACGTATAACGTTATGTAGCATTACGATATAACGTATAACGTTATGTAGCATTACGATATAACGTATAACGTTATGTAGCATAACGATATAACGTATAACGTTACATAGTATTTCGTTATAACGTATAACGTTATGTAGCATAACGATATAACGTATAACGTTTTATGGTAATACGTTATAACGCATAAAGTTATGTAGCATTACGATTTAACGTATAACGTTACATAGTATTTCGTTATAACGTATAACGTTATGTAGTATTACGTTATACCGTATAACGTTATGTAGTATTACGTTATAACGTATAACGTTATGTAGTATTATGTTATAACGTATAACGATATGTAGCATTACGATATAATGTATAACGTTATATGGTAATACGTTATAACGTATAACGTTATGTAGCATAACGATATAACGTATAACGTTATACAGTACTATGTTATAACGTATAACGATATGTAGCATTACGATATAATGTATAACGTTATATGGTAATACGTTATAACGTATAACGTTATGTAGCATTACGATATAACGTATAACGTTATGTAGCATTACGATATAACGTATAACGTTATGTAGCATAACGATATAACGTATAACGTTATATGCTAATACGTTATAACGTATAACGTTATGTAGCATTACGATATAACGTTTAACGTTATGTAGCATTACGATGTAACGTATAACATTATGTAGCAATACGATATAACGTATAACGTTATATGGTAATACGTTATAACGTATAACTTTATGTAGCATTACGATATAATTATAACGTTATATGGCATTACGATATAACGTATAACGCTATATAGTATTACGTTATAACGTATAACGTTATGTAGTATTACGTTATAACGTATAACGTTACATAGTATTTCGTTATAACGTATAACGTTATGTAGCATAACGATATAACGTATAACGTTTTATGGTAATACGTTATAACGCATAACGTTATGTAGCATTACGATTTAACGTATAACGTTATATAGTATTACGTTATAACGTATAACGTTATCTAGTATTATGTTATAACGTATAACGATATGTAGCATTACGATATAATGTATAACGTTATATGGTAATACGTTATAACGTATAACGTTATGTAGCATAACGATATAACGTATAACGTTATACAGTACTATGTTATAACGTATAACGTTATGTAGCATTACGATATAACGTATAACGTTATACAGTACTATGTTATAACGTATAACGTTATGTAGCATTACGATATAACGTATAACGTTATGTAGCATCACGATATAACGTATAACGTTATGTAGCATTACGATATAACGTATAACGTTATGTAGCATAACGATATAACGTATAACGTTACATAGTATTTCGTTATAACGTATAACGTTATGTAGCATAACGATATAACGTATAACGTTTTATGGTAATACGTTATAACGCATAACGTTATGTAGCATTACGATTTAACGTATAACGTTATATAGTATTACGTTATAACGTATAACGTTATGTAGCATAACGATATAACGTATAACGTTATACAGTACTATGTTATAACGTATAACGATATGTAGCATTACGATATAATGTATAACGTTATATGGTAATACGTTATAACGTATAACGTTATGTAGCATTACGATATAACGTATAACGTTATGTAGCATTACGATGTAACGTATAACAGTATGTAGCAATACGATATAACGTATAACGTTATATGGTAATACGTTATAACGTATAACTTTATGTAGCATTACGATATAACGTATAACGTTATGTAGCATTACGATATAACGTATAACGTTATGTAGCATAACGATATAACGTATAACGTTATGTAGCATTACGATGTAACGTATAACATTATGTAGCAATACGATATAACGTATAACGTTATATGCTAATACGTTATAACGTATAACGTTATGTAGCATTACGATATAACGTATAACGTTATGTAGCATTACGATATAACGTATAACGTTATACAGTACTATGTTATAACGTATAACGATATGTAGCATTACGATATAATGTATAACGTTATATGGTAATACGTTATAACGTATAACGTTATGTAGCATTACGATATAACGTATAACGTTATGTAGCATTACGATATAATTATAACGTTATATGGCATTACGATATAACGTATAACGCTATATAGTATTACGTTATAACGTATAACGTTATGTAGTATTACGTTATAACGTATAACGTTACATAGTATTTCGTTATAACGTATAACGTTATGTAGCATAACGATATAACGTATAACGTTTTATGGTAATACGTTATAACGCATAACGTTATGTAGCATTACGATTTAACGTATAACGTTATATAGTATTACGTTATAACGTATAACGTTATGTAGTATTATGTTATAACGTATAACGATATGTAGCATTACGATATAATGTATAACGTTATATGGTAATACGTTATAACGTATAACGTTATGTAGCATAACGATATAACGTATAACGTTATACAGTACTATGTTATAACGTATAACGTTATGTAGCATTACGATATAACGTATAACGTTATACAGTACTATGTTATAACGTATAACGTTATGTAGCATTACGATATAACGTATAACGTTATGTAGCATTACGATATAACGTATAACGTTATGTAGCATTACGATATAACGTATAACGTTATGTAGCATAACGATATAACGTATAACGTTACATAGTATTTCGTTATAACGTATAACGTTATGTAGCATAACGATATAACGTATAACGTTTTATGGTAATACGTTATAACGCATAACGTTATGTAGCATTACGATTTAACGTATAACGTTATATAGTATTACGTTATAACGTATAACGTTATGTAGCATAACGATATAACGTATAACGTTATACAGTACTATGTTATAACGTATAACGATATGTAGCATTACGATATAATGTATAACGTTATATGGTAATACGTTATAACGTATAACGTTATGTAGCATTACGATATAACGTAGAACGTTATGTAGCATTACGATGTAACGTATAACAGTATGTAGCAATACGATATAACGTATAACGTTATATGGTAATACGTTATAACGTATAACTTTATGTAGCATTACGATATAACGTATAACGTTATATGGCATTACGATATAACGTATAACGCTATATAGTATTACGTTATAACGTATAACGTTATGTAGTATTACGTTATAACGTATAACGTTATGTAGCATTACGATATAATGTATAATGTTATGTAGCATATCGATATAACGTATAACGTTATATAGTATTACGTTATAATGTATAATGTTATGTAGCATTACGATATAACGTATAAGGTTATGTAGCATAACGATATAACGTATAACGTTATACAGTTTGACGTTATAACGTATAACGTTATGTATCATTACGATATAACGTATAACGTTATGTAGCATTACGATATAACGTATAACGTTATGTAGCATTACGATATAACGTATAACGTTATGTAGCATAACGATATAACGTATAACGTTATATGGTAATACGTTATAACGTATAACGTTATGTAGCATTACGATATAACGTATAACGTTATGTAGCATTACGATATAACGTGTAACGTTATGTAGCATAACGATATAACGTATAACGTTATATGGTATTACGTTATAACGTATAACGTTATGTAGCATTACGATATATCGTATAACGATATGTAGCATAACGATATAACGTATAACGTTATACAGTATTATGTTATAACGTATAACGTTATGTAGCATTACGATATAACGTGTAACGTTATGTAGCATAACGATATAACGTATAACGTTATATGGTATTACGTTATAACGTATAACGTTATATGGTATTACGTTATAACGTATAACGTTATGTAGCATTACGATATAACGTATAACGTTATGTAGCATAACGATATAACATATAACGTTATATGCTAATATGTTATAACGTATAACGTTATATGGTAATACGTTATAACGTATAACGTTATGTAGCATTACGATATAACGCATAACGTTATGTAGCATTACGATGTAACGTATAACGTTATGTAGCATTACAATATAACGTATAATGTTATATGGTAATACGTTATAACGTATAACGTTATGTAGCATTACGATATAACGTATAACGTTATGTAGCATTACGATATAACGTATAACGTTATGTAGCATTACGATATAACGTATAACGTTATGTAGCATTATGATATAACGTATAACGTTATATGGTAATACGTTATAACGTATAACGTTATGTAGCATTACGATATAACGTCTAACGTTATGTAGCATTACGATATATCGTATAACGTTATGTAGTATTACGTTATAACGTATAACGTTATGTAGCATTACGATATAACGTATAACGTTATATAGTATTACGTTATAACGTATAACGTTATGTAGCATTACGATATAACGTATAACGTTATATAGTATTACGTTATAAGGTATAACGTTATGTAGTATTACGTTATAACGTATAACGTTATGTAGCATTACGATATAACGTAAAACGTTATATAGTATTACGTTATAACGTATAACGTTATATAGTATTACGTTATAGCGTATAACGTTATGTAGCATTACGATATAACGTATAACAATATGTAGCATTACGATATAACGTATAACGTTATATAGTATTACGTTATAACGTATAACTTTATATAGTATCACGTTATAACGTATAACGTTATGTAGTATTACGTCGTAACGTATAACGTTATGTAGTATTACGTTATAACGTATAACGTTATGTAGCATTACGATATATCGTATAACGATATGTAGCATAACGATATAACGTATATCGTTATACAGTATTATGTTATAACGTATAACGTTATGTAGCATTACGATATAACGTATAAGGTTATGTAGCATAACGATATAATGTATAACGTTATACAGTATTATGTTATAACGTATAACGTTATGTAGCATTACGATATAACGTATAACGTTATGTAGCATTACAATATAACGCATAACGTTATATGCTAATACGTTATAACGTATAACGTTATATGGTAATACGTTATAACGTATAACGTTATGTAGCATTACGATATAACGTATAACGTTATGTAGCATTACGATATAACGTGTAACGTTATGTAGCATAACGATATAACGTATAACGTTATATGGTATTACGTTATAACGTATAACGTTATGTAGCATTACGATATAACGTATAACGATATGTAGCATAACGATATAACGTATAACGTTATACAGTATTATGTTATAACGTATAACGTTATGTAGCATTACGATATAACGTGTAACGTTATGTAGCATAACGATATAACGTATAACGTTATATGGTATTACGTTATAACGTATAACGTTATATGGTATGACGTTATAACGTATAACGTTATGTAGCATTACGATATAACGTATAACGTTATGTAGCATAACGATATAACGTATAACGTTATATGCTAATATGTTATAACGTATAACGTTATATGGTAATACGTTATAACGTATAACGTTATGTAGCATTACGATATAACGCATAACGTTATGTAGCATTACGATGTAACGTATAACGTTATGTAGCATTACAATATAACGTATAATGTTATATGGTAATACGTTATAACGTATAACGTTATGTAGCATTACGATATAACGTATAACGTTATGTAGCATTACGATATAACGTATAACGTTATGTAGCATTACGATATAACGTATAACGTTATGTAGCATTACGATATAACGTATAACGTTATGTAGCATTACGATATAACGTATAACGTTATATGGTAATACGTTATAACGTATAACGTTATGTAGCATTACGATATAACGTCTAACGTTATGTAGCATTACGATATATCGTATAACGTTATGTAGTATTACGTTATAACGTATAACGTTATGTAGCATTACGATATAACGTATAACGTTATATAGTATTACGTTATAACGTATAACGTTATGTAGCATTACGATATAACGTATAACGTTATATAGTATTACGTTATAAGGTATAACGTTATGTAGTATTACGTTATAACGTATAACGTTATGTAGCATTACGATATAACGTAAAACGTTATACAGTATTACGTTATAACGTATAACGTTATATAGTATTACGTTATAGCGTATAACGTTATGTAGCATTACGATATAACGTATAACGTTATGTAGCATTACGATATAACGTATAACGTTATATAGTATTACGTTATAACGTATAACTTTATATAGTATCACGTTATAACGTATAACGTTATGTAGTATTACGTCGTAACGTATAACGTTATGTAGTATTACGTTATAACGTATAACGTTATGTAGCATTACGATATATCGTATAACGATATGTAGCATAACGATATAACGTATAACGTTATACAGTATTATGTTATAACGTATAACGTTATGTAGCATTACGATATAACGTATAAGGTTATGTAGCATAACGATATAATGTATAACGTTATACAGTATTATGTTATAACGTATAACGTTATGTAGCATTACGATATAACGTATAACGTTATGTAGCATAACGATATAACGTCTTACGTTATATAGTATTACGTTATAACGTATAAACGTTATGTAGCATTACGATATAAAGTATAACGTTATGTAGCATTACGATATAACGTATAACGTTATGTAGCATAACGATATAACGTATAACGTTACATAGTATTTCGTTATAACGTATAACGTTATGTAGCATTACGATATAACGTATAACGTTATGTAGCATTACGATATAAAGTATAACGTTATGTAGCATTACGATATAACGTATAACGTTATGTAGCATAACGATATAACGTATAACGTTACATAGTATTTCGTTATAACGTATAACGTTATGCAGCATTACGTTATAACGTATAACGTTATGCAGCATTACGTTATAACGTATAACGTTATGTAGCATAACGATATAACGTATAGCGTTATATGGTAATACGTTATAACGCATAACGTTATGTAGCATTACGATTTAACGTATAACGTTATATAGTATTACGTTATAACGTATAACGTTATGTAGTATTATGTTATAACGTATAACGATATGTAGCATTACGATATAATGTATAACGTTATATGGTAATACATTATAACGTATAACGTTATGTAGCATTACGATATAACGTATAACGTTATGTAGCATAACGATATAACGTATAACGTTATACAGTACTATGTTATAACGTATAACGTTATGTAGCATTACGATATAACGTATAACGTTATACAGTACTATGTTATAACGTATAACGTTATGTAGCATTACGATATAACGTATAACGTTATGTAGCATTACGATATAACGTATAACGTTATGTAGCATTACGATATAACGTATAACGTTATGTAGCATAATGATATAACGTATAACGTTACATAGTATTTCGTTATAACGTATAACGTTATGTAGCATTACGATATAACGTATAACGTTATGTAGCATTACGATATAAAGTATAACGTTATGTAGCATTACGATATAACGTATAACATTATGTAGCATAACGATATAACGTATAACGTTACATAGTATTTCGTTATAACGTATAACGTTATGCAGCATTACGTTATAACGTATAACGTTATGCAGCATTACGTTATAACGTATAACGTTATGTAGCATAACGATATAACGTATAGCGTTATATGGTAATACGTTATAACGCATAACGTTATGTAGCATTACGATTTAACGTATAACGTTATATAGTATTACGTTATAACGTATAACGTTATGTAGTATTATGTTATAACGTATAACGATATGTAGCATTACGATATAATGTATAACGTTATATGGTAATACATTATAACGTATAACGTTATGTAGCATTACGATATAACGTATAACGTTATGTAGCATTACGATATAACGTATAACGTTATGTAGCATAACGATATAACGTATAACGTTATATGCTAATACGTTATAACGTATAACGTTATGTAGCTTTACGATATAACGTATAACGTTATGTAGCATTACGTTGCAACGTATAACGTTATGTAGCATTACGATATAACGTATAACGTTATATGGTAATACGTTATAACGTATAACTTTATGTAGCATTACGATATAACGTATAACGTTATATGGCATTACGATATAACTTATAACGTTATATAGTATTACGTTATAACGTATAACATTATGTAGTATTACGTTATAACGTATAACGTTATGTAGCATTACGATATAATGTATAACGTTATGTAGCATATCGATATAACGTATAACGTTATATAGTATTACGTTATAATGTATAATGTTATGTAGCATTACGATATAACGTATAACGTTATGTAGCATAACGATATAACGTATAACGTTATACAGTATGACGTTATAACGTATAACGTTATGTATCATTACGATATAACGTATAACGTTATGTAGAATTACGATATAACGTATAACGTTATATAGTATTACGTTATAACGTATAACGTTATGTAGTATTACGTTATAACGTATAACGTTATTTAGCATTACGATATAATGTATAACGTTATGTAGCATTACGATATAACGTATAACGTTATGTAGCATAACGATATAACGTATAACGTTATACAGTGCTACGTTATAACGTATAACGTTATGTAGCATTACGATATAACGTATAACGTTATTTAGCATAACGATATAACGTATAACGTTATATAGTATTACGTTATAACGTATAACGTTATGTAGTATTACGTTATAACATATAACGTTAAGTAGTATTACGTTATACCGTATAACGTTATATAGTATTACGTTATAACGTATAACGTTATGTAGCATTACGATATAACGTATAACGTTAAGTAGCATTACTATATAACGTATAACGTTATATAGTATTACGTTATAACGTATAACGTTATGTAGCCTTACGTTATAACGTATAACGTTATGTAGCATTACGATATAACGCATAACGTTATATAGTATTACGTTATAACGTATAACGTTATGTAGCATTACGTTATAACGTATAACGTTATGTAGCATTACGATATAACGCATAACGTTATGTAGCATTACGAAATAACGTATAACGTTATGTAGCATTACGATATAACGTATAACGTTATGTAGCATTACGATATAACCTATAACGTTATGTAGCATAACGATATAACGTATAACGTTACATAATATTACGTTATAACGTATAACGTTATGTAGCATTACGATATAACGTATAATGTTATGTAGCATTACGATATAACGTATAACGTTATGTAGCATTACGATATAACGTATAACGTTATGTAGCATAACGATATAACGTATAACGTTATATGGTAATACGTTATAACGTATAACGTTATATGGTAATACGTTATAACTTATAACGTTATGTAGTATTACGTTATATCGTATAACGTTATGTAGCATTACGATATAATGTATATCGTTATGTAGCATTACGATGTAACGTATAACGTTATGTAGCATTACGATATAACGTATAACGTTATATAGTATTACGTTATAACGTATAACGTTATATAGTATTACGTTATAACGTATAACGTTATGTAGCCTTACGTTATAACGTATAACGTTATGTAGCATTACGATATAACGCATAACGTTATACAGTATTACGTTATAACGTATAACGTTATGTAGCATTACGTTATAACGTATAACGTTATGTAGCATTACGATATAACGCATAACGTTATGTAGCATTACGAAATAACGTATAACGTTATGTAGCATTACGATATAACGTATAACGTTATGTAGCATTACGATATAACCTATAACGTTATGTAGCATAACGATATAACGTATAACGTTACATAATATTACGTTATAACGTATAACGTTATGTAGCATTACGATATAACGTATAACGTTATGTAGCATTACGATATAACGTATAACGTTATTTAGCATTACGATATAATGTATAACGTTATGTAGCATTACGATATAACGTATAACGTTATGTAGCATAACGATATAACGTATAACGTTATACAGTGCTACGTTATAACGTATAACGTTATGTAGCATTACGATATAACGTATAACGTTATTTAGCATAACGATATAACGTATAACGTTATATAGTATTACGTTATAACGTATAACGTTATGTAGTATTACGTTATAACATATAACGTTATGTAGTATTACGTTATACCGTATAACGTTATATAGTATTACGTTATAACGTATAACGTTATGTAGCATTACGATATAACGTATAACGTTAAGTAGCATTACTATATAACGTATAACGTTATATAGTATTACGTTATAACGTATAACGTTATGTAGCCTTACGTTATAACGTATAACGTTATGTAGCATTACGATATAACGCATAACGTTATTTAGTATTACGTTATAACGTATAACATTATGTAGCATTACGTTATAACGTATAACGTTATGTAGCATTACGATATAACGCATAACGTTATGTAGCATTACGAAATAACGTATAACGTTATGTAGCATTACGATATAACGTATAACGTTATGTAGCATTACGATATAACCTATAACGTTATGTAGCATAACGATATAACGTATAACGTTACATAATATTACGTTATAACGTATAACGTTATGTAGCATTACGATATAACGTATAACGTTATGTAGCATTACGATATAACTTATAACGTTATGTAGCATTACGATATAACGTATAACGTTATGTAGCATAACGATATAACGTATAACGTTATATGGTAATACGTTATAACGTATAACGTTATATGGTAATACGTTATAACTTATAACGTTATGTAGCATTACGATATAACCTATAACGTTATGTAGCATAACGATATAACGTATAACGTTACATAATATTACGTTATAACGTATAACGTTATGTAGCATTACGATATAACGTATAACGTTATGTAGCATTACGATATAACGTATAACGTTATTTAGCATTACGATATAATGTATAACGTTATGTAGCATTACGATATAACGTATAACGTTATGTAGCATAACGATATAACGTATAACGTTATACAGTGCTACGTTATAACGTATAACGTTATGTAGCATTACGATATAACGTATAACGTTATTTAGCATAACGATATAACGTATAACGTTATATAGTATTACGTTATAACGTATAACGTTATGTAGTATTACGTTATAACATATAACGTTATGTAGTATTACGTTATACCGTATAACGTTATATAGTATTACGTTATAACGTATAACGTTATGTAGCATTACGATATAACGTATAACGTTAAGTAGCATTACTATATAACGTATAACGTTATATAGTATTACGTTATAACGTATAACGTTATGTAGCCTTACGTTATAACGTATAACGTTATGTAGCATTACGATATAACGCATAACGTTATATAGTATTACGTTATAACGTATAACGTTATGTAGCATTACGTTATAACGTATAACGTTATGTAGCATTACGATATAACGCATAACGTTATGTAGCATTACGAAATAACGTATAACGTTATGTAGCATTACGATATAACGTATAACGTTATGTAGCATTACGATATAACCTATAACGTTATGTGGCATAACGATATAACGTATAACGTTACATAATATTACGTTATAACGTATAACGTTATGTAGCATTACGATATAACGTATAACGTTATGTAGCATTACGATATAACGTATAACGTTATGTAGCATTACGATATAACGTATAACGTTATGTAGCATAACGATATAACGTATAACTTTATATGGTAATACGTTATAACGTATAACGTTATATGGTAATACGTTATAACTTATAACGTTATGTAGTATTACGTTATAACGTATAACGTTATGTAGCATTACGATATAATGTATATCGTTATGTAGCATTACGATGTAACGAATAACGTTATGTAGCATTTCGATATAACGTATAACGTTATGTACCATAACCATATAACGCATAACGTTATGGAGCATTACGATATAACGTATCACGTTATGTAGCATAACGATATAACGGAGAACGTTATGTAGCATTACGATATAACGTATAACGTTATGTAGCATTACGATATAACGTATAACGGTATGTAGCAATACGATATAACGTATAACGTTATATAGTATTACGTTATAACGTATAACGTTATGTAGTATTACGTTATAACGTATAACGTTATGTGGTAATACGTTACAACGTATAACGTTATGCAGCATTACTATATAACGTCTAATGTTATGTAGCATTACGATATAACGTATAACGTTATGTAGTATTACGTTATACCGCATAACGTTATGTAGCATTACCATATAACGTATAGCGTCATGTAGCTTTACGATATAACGTATAACGATATATGGTAATACGTTATAACGTATAACGCTATGTAACATTACGATATAACGTATAACGTTATGTAGCATTACGATGTAACGTATAACGTTATGTAGCATTACGATATAACGTATAACGTTATATAGTATCACGTTATAAGGTATAACGTTATGTAGTATTACGATATAATGTATAACGTTATGTAGCATTACGATATAACGTATAACGTTATATGGTCATACGTTATAACGTATAACGCTATGCAGCATTACGATATAACGAATAACGTTATATGGTAATACGTTATAACGTATAGCGTTATATGGTAATACGTTATAACTTATAACGTTATGTAGTATTACGTTATATCGTATAACGTTATGTAGCATTACGATATAATGTATATCGTTATGTAGCATTACGATGTAACGTATAACGTTATGTAGCATTACGATATAACGTATAACGTTATATAGTATTACGTTATAACGTATAACGTTATATAGTATTACGTTATAACGTATAACGTTATGTAGCCTTACGTTATAACGTATAACGTTATGTAGCATTACGATATAACGCATAACGTTATACAGTATTACGTTATAACGTATAACGTTATGTAGCATTACGTTATAACGTATAACGTTATGTAGCATTACGATATAACGCATAACGTTATGTAGCATTACGAAATAACGTATAACGTTATGTAGCATTACGATATAACGTATAACGTTATGTAGCATTACGATATAACCTATAACGTTATGTAGCATAACGATATAACGTATAACGTTACATAATATTACGTTATAACGTATAACGTTATGTAGCATTACGATATAACGTATAACGTTATGTAGCATTACGATATAACGTATAACGTTATTTAGCATTACGATATAATGTATAACGTTATGTAGCATTACGATATAACGTATAACGTTATGTAGCATAACGATATAACGTATAACGTTATACAGTGCTACGTTATAACGTATAACGTTATGTAGCATTACGATATAACGTATAACGTTATTTAGCATAACGATATAACGTATAACGTTATATAGTATTACGTTATAACGTATAACGTTATGTAGTATTACGTTATAACATATAACGTTATGTAGTATTACGTTATACCGTATAACGTTATATAGTATTACGTTATAACGTATAACGTTATGTAGCATTACGATATAACGTATAACGTTAAGTAGCATTACTATATAACGTATAACGTTATATAGTATTACGTTATAACGTATAACGTTATGTAGCCTTACGTTATAACGTATAACGTTATGTAGCATTACGATATAACGCATAACGTTATTTAGTATTACGTTATAACGTATAACATTATGTAGCATTACGTTATAACGTATAACGTTATGTAGCATTACGATATAACGCATAACGTTATGTAGCATTACGAAATAACGTATAACGTTATGTAGCATTACGATATAACGTATAACGTTATGTAGCATTACGATATAACCTATAACGTTATGTAGCATAACGATATAACGTATAACGTTACATAATATTACGTTATAACGTATAACGTTATGTAGCATTACGATATAACGTATAACGTTATGTAGCATTACGATATAACTTATAACGTTATGTAGCATTACGATATAACGTATAACGTTATGTAGCATAACGATATAACGTATAACGTTATATGGTAATACGTTATAACGTATAACGTTATATGGTAATACGTTATAACTTATAACGTTATGTAGCATTACGATATAACCTATAACGTTATGTAGCATAACGATATAACGTATAACGTTACATAATATTACGTTATAACGTATAACGTTATGTAGCATTACGATATAACGTATAACGTTATGTAGCATTACGATATAACGTATAACGTTATTTAGCATTACGATATAATGTATAACGTTATGTAGCATTACGATATAACGTATAACGTTATGTAGCATAACGATATAACGTATAACGTTATACAGTGCTACGTTATAACGTATAACGTTATGTAGCATTACGATATAACGTATAACGTTATTTAGCATAACGATATAACGTATAACGTTATATAGTATTACGTTATAACGTATAACGTTATGTAGTATTACGTTATAACATATAACGTTATGTAGTATTACGTTATACCGTATAACGTTATATAGTATTACGTTATAACGTATAACGTTATGTAGCATTACGATATAACGTATAACGTTAAGTAGCATTACTATATAACGTATAACGTTATATAGTATTACGTTATAACGTATAACGTTATGTAGCCTTACGTTATAACGTATAACGTTATGTAGCATTACGATATAACGCATAACGTTATATAGTATTACGTTATAACGTATAACGTTATGTAGCATTACGTTATAACGTATAACGTTATGTAGCATTACGATATAACGCATAACGTTATGTAGCATTACGAAATAACGTATAACGTTATGTAGCATTACGATATAACGTATAACGTTATGTAGCATTACGATATAACCTATAACGTTATGTGGCATAACGATATAACGTATAACGTTACATAATATTACGTTATAACGTATAACGTTATGTAGCATTACGATATAACGTATAACGTTATGTAGCATTACGATATAACGTATAACGTTATGTAGCATTACGATATAACGTATAACGTTATGTAGCATAACGATATAACGTATAACTTTATATGGTAATACGTTATAACGTATAACGTTATATGGTAATACGTTATAACTTATAACGTTATGTAGTATTACGTTATAACGTATAACGTTATGTAGCATTACGATATAATGTATATCGTTATGTAGCATTACGATGTAACGAATAACGTTATGTAGCATTTCGATATAACGTATAACGTTATGTACCATAACCATATAACGCATAACGTTATGGAGCATTACGATATAACGTATCACGTTATGTAGCATAACGATATAACGGAGAACGTTATGTAGCATTACGATATAACGTATAACGTTATGTAGCATTACGATATAACGTATAACGGTATGTAGCAATACGATATAACGTATAACGTTATATAGTATTACGTTATAACGTATAACGTTATGTAGTATTACGTTATAACGTATAACGTTATGTGGTAATACGTTACAACGTATAACGTTATGCAGCATTACTATATAACGTCTAATGTTATGTAGCATTACGATATAACGTATAACGTTATGTAGTATTACGTTATACCGCATAACGTTATGTAGCATTACCATATAACGTATAGCGTCATGTAGCTTTACGATATAACGTATAACGATATATGGTAATACGTTATAACGTATAACGCTATGTAACATTACGATATAACGTATAACGTTATGTAGCATTACGATGTAACGTATAACGTTATGTAGCATTACGATATAACGTATAACGTTATATAGTATCACGTTATAAGGTATAACGTTATGTAGTATTACGATATAATGTATAACGTTATGTAGCATTACGATATAACGTATAACGTTATATGGTCATACGTTATAACGTATAACGCTATGCAGCATTACGATATAACGAATAACGTTATATGGTAATACGTTATAACGTATAGCGTTATGTAGCATTACGATATAACGTATAACGTTATATGGTAATACGTTATAACGTATAACGTTATGTAGCATTACGATATAACGTACAACGTTGTGTAGCATTACGATATAACGTATAACGTTATATGGTAATACGTTATAACGTATAACGTTATGTAGCATTACGATATAACGTACAACGTTGTGTAGCATTACGATATAATGTATAACGATATGGTAATACGTTATAACGTATTACGTTATGTATCATTACTATATTACGTACAACGTTGTGTAGCATTACGATATAACGTATAAAGTTATATACTATTACGTTATAACGTATAACGTTATGTAGTATTACGTTATAACGTCTAACGTTATGTAGCATTACGATATAATGTATAACGTTATATGGTAATACGTTATAACGTATAACGTTATGTAGCATTACTATATAACGTCTAACGTTATGTAGCATTACGATATAACGTATAACGTTATGTAGCAATACGATATAACGTATAACGTTATATAGTATTACGTTATAACGTATAACGTTATGTAGTATTACGTTATAACGTATAACGTTATGTGGTAATACTTTATAACGTATAACGTTATGTAGCATTACTGCATAACGTCTAACGTTATGTAGCATTACGATATAACGTATAACGTTATGTAGTATTACGTTATACCGCATAACGTTATGTAGCATTACCATATAACGTATAACGTCATGTAGCATTACGATATAACGTATAACGATATATAGTAATACGTTATAACGTATAACGCTATGTAACATTACGATATAACGTATAACGTTATGTAGCATTACGATGTAACGTATAACGTTATGTAGCATTACGATATAACGTATAACGTTATATAGTGTCACGTTATAAGGTATAACGTTATGTAGTATTACGATATAATGTATAACGTTATGTAGCATTACGATATAACGTATAACGTTATATGGTAATACGCTATAACGTATAACTTTATGTAGCATTACGATATAACGTATAACGTTATGTAGCATAACGATATAACGTATAACGATATACAGTATTATGTTATAACGTATAACGTTATGTAGCATTACGAAATAACGTATAACGTTATGTAGCATTACGATATATCGTATAACGTTATGTAGCATAACGGTATAACGTATAACGTTATTCAGTATTATGTTATAACGTATAACGTTATGTAGCATTACGATATAACGTATAACGTTATGTAGCATAACGATATAACGTATAACGTTATACAGTATTATGTTATAACGTATAACGTTATGTAGCATTACGAAATTACGTATAACGTTATGTACTATTACGTTGTAACATATAACCTTATGTAGTATTACCTTATAACGTATATCGTTATGTATCATTACGTTATAACGCATTACGCTATGTAGCATTACGATATAACGCATAACGTTATATGGTCATACGTTATAACGTATAACGCTATGTAGCATTACGATATAACGTATAACGTTATGTAGCATTACGATATAACGTATAACGTTATGTAGCATAACGATATAACGTATAACGTTATATGGTAATACGTTATAACGTATAACGTTATATGGTAATACGTTATAACTTATAACGTTATGTAGCATTACGATATAACCTATAACGTTATGTAGCATAACGATATAACGTATAACGTTACATAATATTACGTTATAACGTATAACGTTATGTAGCATTACGATATAACGTATAACGTTATGTAGCATTACGATATAACGTATAACGTTATTTAGCATTACGATATAATGTATAACGTTATGTAGCATTACGATATAACGTATAACGTTATGTAGCATAACGATATAACGTATAACGTTATACAGTGCTACGTTATAACGTATAACGTTATGTAGCATTACGATATAACGTATAACGTTATTTAGCATAACGATATAACGTATAACGTTATATAGTATTACGTTATAACGTACAACGTTATGTAGTATTACGTTATAACATATAACGTTATGTAGTATTACGTTATACCGTATAACGTTATATAGTATTACGTTATAACGTATAACGTTATGTAGCATTACGATATAACGTATAACGTTAAGTAGCATTACTATATAACGTATAACGTTATATAGTATTACGATATAACGCATAACGTTATGTAGCATTACGAAATAACGTATAACGTTATGTAGCATTACGATATAACGTATAACGTTATGTAGCATTACGATATAACCTATAACGTTATGTAGCATAACGATATAACGTATAACGTTACATAATATTACGTTATAACGTATAACGTTATGTAGCATTACGATATAACGTATAACGTTATGTAGCATTACGATATAACGTATAACGTTATGTAGCATTACGATATAACGTATAACGTTATGTAGCATAACGATATAACGTATAACGTTATATGGTAATACGTTATAACGTATAACGTTATATGGTAATACGTTATAACTTATAACGTTATGTGGTAATACGTTACAACGTATAACGTTATGTAGCATTACTATATAACGTCTAATGTTATGTAGCATTACGATATAACGTATAACGTTATGTAGTATTACGTTATACCGCATAACGTTATGTAGCATTACCATATAACGTATAACGTCATGTAGCTTTACGATATAACGTATAACGATATATGGTAATACGTTATAACGTATAACGCTATGTAACATTACGATATAACGTATAACGTTATGTAGCATTACGATGTAACGTATAACGTTATGTAGCATTACGATATAACGTATAACGTTATATAGTATCACGTTATAAGGTATAACGTTATGTAGTATTACGATATAATGTATAACGTTATGTAGCATTACGATATAACGTATAACGTTATGTGGTAATACGTTACAACGTATAACGTTATGTAGCATTACTATATAACGTCTAATGTTATGTAGCATTACGATATAACGTATAACGTTATGTAGTATTACGTTATACCGCATAACGTTATGTAGCATTACCATATAACGTATAACGTCATGTAGCTTTACGATATAACGTATAACGATATATGGTAATACGTTATAACGTATAACGCTATGTAACATTACGATATAACGTATAACGTTATGTAGCATTACGATGTAACGTATAACGTTATGTAGCATTACGATATAACGTATAACGTTATATAGTATCACGTTATAAGGTATAACGTTATGTAGTATTACGATATAATGTATAACGTTATGTAGCATTACGATATAACGTATAACGTTATATGGTCATACGTTATAACGTATAACGCTATGTAGCATTACGATATAACGAATAACGTTATATGGTAATACGTTATAACGTATAGCGTTATGTAGCATTACGATATAACGTATAACGTTATATGGTAATACGTTATAACGTATAACGTTATGTAGCATTACGATATAACGTACAACGTTGTGTAGCATTACGATATAACGTATAACGTTATATGGTAATACGTTATAACGTATAACGTTATGTAGCATTACGATATAACGTACAACGTTGTGTAGCATTACGATATAATGTATAACGATATGGTAATACGTTATAACGTATTACGTTATGTATCATTACTATATAACGTACAACGTTGTGTAGCATTACGATATAACGTATAAAGTTATATACTATTACGTTATAACGTATAACGTTATGTAGTATTACGTTATAACGTCTAACGTTATGTAGCATTACGATATAATGTATAACGTTATATGGTAATACGTTATAACGTATAACGTTATGTAGCATTACTATATAACGTCTAACGTTATGTAGCATTACGATATAACGTATAACGTTATGTAGCAATACGATATAACGTATAACGTTATATAGTATTACGTTATAACGTATAACGTTATGTAGTATTACGTTATAACGTATAACGTTATGTGGTAATACTTTATAACGTATAACGTTATGTAGCATTACTGCATAACGTCTAACGTTATGTAGCATTACGATATAACGTATAACGTTATGTAGTATTACGTTATACCGCATAACGTTATGTAGCATTACCATATAACGTATAACGTCATGTAGCATTACGATATAACGTATAACGATATATAGTAATACGTTATAACGTATAACGCTATGTAACATTACGATATAACGTATAACGTTATGTAGCATTACGATGTAACGTATAACGTTATGTAGCATTACGATATAACGTATAACGTTATATAGTGTCACGTTATAAGGTATAACGTTATGTAGTATTACGATATAATGTATAACGTTATGTAGCATTACGATATAACGTATAACGTTATATGGTAATACGTTATAACGTATAACTTTATGTAGCATTACGATATAACGTATAACGTTATGTAGCATAACGATATAACGTATAACGATATACAGTATTATGTTATAACGTATAACGTTATGTAGCATTACGAAATAACGTATAACGTTATGTAGCATTACGATATATCGTATAACGTTATGTAGCATAACGGTATAACGTATAACGTTATTCAGTATTATGTTATAACGTATAACGTTATGTAGCATTACGATATAACGTATAACGTTATGTAGCATAACGATATAACGTATAACGTTATACAGTATTATGTTATAACGTATAACGTTATGTAGCATTACGAAATTACGTATAACGTTATGTACTATTACGTTGTAACATATAACCTTATGTAGTATTACCTTATAACGTATATCGTTATGTATCATTACGTTATAACGCATTGCGCTATGTAGCATTACGATATAACGCATAACGTTATATGGTCATACGTTATAACTTATAACGCTATGTAGCATTACGATATAACGAATAACGTTATATGGTAATACGTTATAACGTATAACGTTATGTAGTATTACGTTATAACGTATAACGTTATGTAGTATTACGTTATAACGTATAACGTTATGTAGCATTACGATATAATGTATAACGTTATATGGTAATACGTTATAACGTATAACGTTATGTAGCATTACGATATAACGTACAACGTTGTGTAGCATTACGATATAACGTATAACGTTATATAGTATTACGTTATAACGTATAACGTTATGTAGTATTACGTTATAACGTCTAACGTTATGTAGCATTACGATATAATGTATAACGTTATATGGTAATACGTTATAACGTATAACGTTATGTAGCATTACGAAATAACGTCTAACGTTATGTAGCATTACGATATAACGTGTAACGTTATGTAGCATAACGATATAACGTATAACGTTATATGGTATTACGTTATAACGTATAACGTTATGTAGTATTACGTTATAACATATAACGTTATGTAGTATTACGTTATACCGTATAACGTTATGTAGCATTACGATATAACGTATAACGTCATGTAGCATTACGATATAACGTATAACGATATATGGTAATACGTTATAACGTATAACGCTATGTATCATTACGATATAACGTATAACGTTATATGGTAATACGTTATAACGTATAACGTTATGTAGCATAACGATATAACGTATAACGTTATACAGTATTATGTTATAACGTATAACGTTATGTAGCATTACGATATAACGTACAACGTTATATGGTAATACGTTATAACGTATAACGTTATGTATCATTACGTTATAACGTTTTACGCTATATAGCATTACGATATAACGTATAACGTTATATGGTCATACGTTATAACGTATAACGCTATGTAGCATTACGATGTAGCGTATAACGTTATGTAGCATTACGATATAACGTATAACGTTATATGGTAATACGTTATAACGTATAACGTTATGTAGCATTACGATGTAACGTATAACGTTATGTAGCATTACGATGTAACGTATAACGTTATGTAGCATTACGATATAACGTATAACGTTATATAGTATCACGTTATAACGTATAACGTTATGTAGTATTACGATATAACGTATAACGTTATGCATCATTACGATATAACGTATAACGTTATATGGTAATACGTTATAACGTAACACGTTATGTAGCATTACGATATAACGTATAACGTCATGTAGCATTACGATATATCGTATAACGATATATGGTAATACGTTATAACGTATAACGCTATGTAACATTACGATATAACGTATAACGTTATATGGTCATACGTTATAACGTATAACGCTATGTAGCATTACGATATAACGTATAACGTTATATGGTCATACGTTATAACGTATATCGCTATGTAGCATTACGATATAACGAATAACGTTATATGGTAATACGTTATAACGTATAACGTTATATGGTAATACGTTATAACGTAACACGTTATGTAGCATTACGATATAACGTATAACGTCATGTAGCATTACGATATAACGTATAACGTTATATGGTCATACGTTATAACGTATAACGCTATGTAGCATTACGATATAACGAATAACGTTATATGGTAATACGTTATAACTTATAGCGTTATGTAGCATTACGATATAACGTATAACGTTATATGGTAATACGTTATAACGTATAACGTTATGTAGCATTACGATATAACGTACAACGTTGTGTAGCATTACGATATAACGTATAACGTTATGTAGCATTACGATATCACGTACAACGTTGTGTAGCATTACGATATAATGTATAACGTTATATGGTAATACGTTATAACGTATAACGTTATGTAGCATTACTATATAACGTACAACGTTGTGTAGCATTACGATATAACGTATAACGTTATATACTATTACGTTATAACGTATAACGTTATGTAGTATTACGTTATAAGGTCTAACGTTATGTAGCATTACGATATAATGTATAACGTTATATGGTAATACGTTATAACGTATAACGTTATGTAGCATTACGATATAACGTACAACGTTGTGTAGCATTACGATATAACGTATAACGTTATGTACTATTACGATATCACGTACAACGTTATGTAGCATTACGATATAACGTATAACGTCATGTAGCATTACGATATAACGTATAACGTTATATGGTCATACGTTATAACGTATAACGCTATGTAGCATTACGATATAACGAATAACGTTATATGGTAATACGTTATAACTTATAGCGTTATGTAGCATTACGATATAACGTATAACGTTATATGGTAATACGTTATAACGTATAACGTTATGTAGCATTACTATATAACGTCTAACGTTATGTAGCATTACGATATAACGTATAACGTTATGTAGCAATACGATATAACGTATAACGTTATATAGTATTACGTTATAACGTATAACGTTATGTAGTATTACGTTATAACGTATAACGTTATGTGGTAATACTTTATAACGTATAACGTTATGTAGCATTACTGCATAACGTCTAACGTTATGTAGCATTACGATATAACGTATAACGTTATGTAGTATTACGTTATACCGCATAACGTTATGTAGCATTACCATATAACGTATAACGTCATGTAGCATTACGATATAACGTATAACGATATATAGTAATACGTTATAACGTATAACGCTATGTATCATTACGATATAACGTATAACGTTATGTAGCATTACGATGTAACGTATAACGTTATGTAGCATTACGATATAACGTATAACGTTATATAGTGTCACGTTATAAGGTATAACGTTATGTAGTATTACGATATAATGTATAACGTTATGTAGCATTACGATATAACGTATAACGTTATATGGTAATACGTTATAACGTATAACTTTATGTAGCATTACGATATAACGTATAACGTTATGTAGCATAACGATATAACGTATAACGATATACAGTATTATGTTATAACGTATAACGTTATGTAGCATTACGAAATAACGTATAACGTTATGTAGCATTACGATATATCGTATAACGTTATGTAGCATAACGGTATAACGTATAACGTTATTCAGTATTATGTTATAACGTATAACGTTATGTAGCATTACGATATAACGTATAACGATATGTAGCATAACGATATAACGTATAACGTTATACAGTATTATGTTATAACGTATAACGTTATGTAGCATTACGAAATTACGTATAACGTTATGTACTATTACGTTGTAACATATAACCTTATGTAGTATTACCTTATAACGTGTATCGTTATGTATCATTACGTTATAACGCATTACGCTATGTAGCATTACGATATAACGCATAACGTTATATGGTCATACGTTATAACGTATAACGCTATGTAGCATTACGATATAACGAATAACGTTATATGGTAATACGTTATAACGTATAACGTTATGTAGTATTACGTTATAACGTATAACGTTATGTAGTATTACGTTATAACGTATAACGTTATGTAGTATTACGTTATAACGTATAACGTTATGTAGCATTACGATATAATGTATAACGTTATATGGTAATACGTTATAACGTATAACGTTATGTAGCATTACGATATAACGTACAACGCTGTGTAGCATTACGATATAACGTATAACGTTATATACTATTACGTTATAACGTATAACGTTATGTAGTATTACGTTATAACGTCTAACGTTATGTAGCATTACGATATAATGTATAACGTTATATGGTAATACGTTATAACGTATAACGTTATGTAGCATTACGAAATAACGTCTAACGTTATGTAGCATTACGATATAACGTGTAACGTTATGTAGCATAACGATATAACGTATAACGTTATATGGTATTACGTTATAACGTATAACGTTATGTAGTATTACGTTATAACATATAACGTTATGTAGTATTACGTTATACCGTATAACGTTATGTAGCATTACGATATAACGTATAACGTCATGTAGCATTACGATATAACGTATAACGATATATGGTAATACGTTATAACGTATAACGCTATGTAACATTACGATATAACGTATAACGTTATATGGTAATACGTTATAACGTATAACGTTATGTAGCATAACGATATAACGTATAACGTTATACAGTATTATTTTATAACGTATAACGTTATGTAGCATTACGAAATAACGTATAACGTTATGTACTATTACGTTATAACATATAACGTTATGTAGTATTACGTTATAACGTATAACGTTATGTAACATTACGATGTAACGTATAACGTTATGTAGTATTACGATATAACGTATAACGTTATATGGTAATACGTTATAACGTATAACGTTATGTATCATTACGTTATAACGTTTTACGCTATATAGCATTACGATATAACGTATAACGTTATATGGTCATACGTTATACCGTATAACGCTATGTAGCATTACGATGTAGCGTATAACGTTATGTAGCATTACGATATAACGTATAACGTTATATGGTAATACGTTATAACGTATAACGTTATGTAGCATTACGATATAACGTATAACGTTATGTAGCATTACGATGTAACGTATAACGTTATGTAGCATTACGATATAACGTATAACGTTATATAGTATCACGTTATAACGTATAACGTTATGTAGTATTACGATATAACGTATAACGTTATGTAACCTTACGATATAACGTATAACGTTATATGGTAATACGTTATAACGTAACACGTTATGTAGCATTACGATATAACGTATAACGTCATGTAGCATTACGATATATCGTATAACGATATATGGTAATACGTTATAACGTATAACGCTATGTAGCATTACGATATAACGTATAACGTTATATGGTCATACGTTATAACGTATATCGCTATGTAGCATTACGATATAACGAATAACGTTATATGGTAATGCGTTATAACGTATAACGTTATATGGTAATACGTTATAACGTAACACGTTATGTAGCATTACGATATAACGTATAACGTCATGTAGCATTACGATATAACGTATAACGATATATGGTAATACGTTATAACGTATAACGCTATGTAACATTACGATATAACGTATAACGTTATATGGTCATACGTTATAACGTATAACGCTATGTAGCATTACGATATAACGTATAACGTTATATGGTCATACGTTATAACGTATAACGCTATGTAGCATTACGATATAACGAATAACGTTATATGGTAATACGTTATAACGTATAACATTATGTAGTATTACGTTATAACATATAACGTTATGTAGTATTACGTTATAACGTATAACGTTATGTAGCATTACGATATAATGTATAACGTTATATGGTAATACGTTATAACGTATAATGTTATGTAGCATTACTATATAACGTCTAACGTTATGTAGCATTACGATATAACGTATTACGTTATGTAGCATTACGATATAACGTATAACGTTATATAGTATTACGTTATAACGTATAACGTTATCTAGCATTACGTTATAACGTATAACGTTATGTAGCATTACGATATAACGTCTAACGTTATGTAGCATTACGATATAACGTGTAACGTTATGTAGCATAACGATATAACGTAGAACGTTATATAGTATTACGTTATAACGTATAACGTTATGTAGTATTACGTTATAACATATAACGTTAAGTAGTATTACGTTATACCGTATAACGTTATGTAGCATTACGATAAAACGCATAACGTCATGTAGCATTACGATATAACGTATAACGTTATATGGTAATACGTTATAACGTATAACGTTATGTAGCATAACGATATAACGTATAACGTTATACAGTATTATGTTATAACGTATAACGTTATGTAGCATTACGAAATAACGTATAACGTTATATATTATTACGTTATAACGTATAACGTTATGTAGCATTACGATATAACGTATAACGTCATGTAGCTTTACGATATAACGTATAACGTTATATGGTAATACGTTATAACGTATAACGTTATGTAGCATAACGATATAACGTCTAACGTTATGTAGCATTACGATATAACGTGTAACGTTATGTAGCATAACGATATAACGTATAACGTTATATAGTATTACGTTATAACGTATAACGTTATGTAGCATTACGATATAACGTATAACGTTATATAGTATTACGTTATAACGTATAACGTTATGCAGTATTACGTTATAACGTATAACGTTATGTAGCATTACGAAATAACGTCTAACGTTATGTAGCATTACGATATAACGTGTAACGTTATGTAGCATAACGATATAACGTATAACGTTATATGGTATTATGTTATAACGTATAACGTCATGTAGTATTACGTTATAACATATAACGTTATGTAGTATTACGTTATACCGTATAACGTTATGTAGCATTACGATATAACGTATAACGTTATATAGTATCACGTTATAACGTATAACGTTATGTAGTATTACGATATAACGTATAACGTTATGTAACATTACGATGTAACGTATATCGTTATGTAGCATTATGATATAACGTATAGAGTTATATGGTAATACGTTATAACGTATAACGTTATGTAGCATTACGATATAACGTATAACGTCATGTAGCATTACGATATAACGTATAACGATATATGGTAATACGTTATAACGTATAACGCTATGTAACATTACGATATAACGTATAACGTTATATGGTAATACGTTATAACGTAACATGTTATGTAGCATTACGATATAACGTATAACGTCATGTAGCATTACGATATAACTTATAACGATATATAGTAATACGTTATAACGTATAACGTTATGTAGCATTACGATATAATGTATAACGTTATATGGTAATACGTTATAACGTATAACGTTATGTAGCATTACTATACAACGTCTAACGTTATGTAGCATTACGATATAACGTATAACGTTATATACTATTACGTTATAACGTATAACGTTATGTAGTATTACGTTATAACGTATAACGTTATGTAGCATTACGATATAATGTATAACGTTATATGGTAATACGTTATAACGTATAACGCTATGTAGCATTACGATGTAGCGTATAACGTTATGTAGCATTACTATATAACGTCTAACGTTATGTAGCATTACGATATAACGTATTACGTTATGTAGCATTACGATATAACGTATAACGTTATATAGTATTACGTTATAACGTATAACGTTATCTAGCATTACGTTATAACGTATAACGTTATGTAGCATTACTATATAACGTCTAATGTTATGTAGCATTACGATATAACGTATAACGTTATGTAGTATTACGTTATACCGCATAACGTTATGTAGCATTACCATATAACGTATAACGTCATGTAGCTTTACGATATAACGTATAACGATATATGGTCATACGTTATAACGTATAACGCTATGTAACATTACGATATAACGTATAACGTTATGTAGCATTACGATGTAACGTATAACGTTATGTAGCATTACGATATAACGTATAACGTTATATAGTATCACGTTATAAGGTATAACGTTATGTAGTATTACGATATAATGTATAACGTTATGTAGCATTACGATATAACGTATAACGTTATATGGTCATACGTTATAACGTATAACGCTATGTAGCATTACGATATAACGAATAACGTTATATGGTAATACGTTATAACGTATAGCGTTATGTAGCATTACGATATAACGTATAACGTTATGTAACATTACGATGTAACGTATAACGTTATGTAGCATTACGATATAACGTATAACGTTATATGGTAATACGTTATAACGTATAACGTTATGTAGCATTACGATATAATGTATAACGTTATATGGTAATACGTTATAACGTATAACGTTATGTAGCATTACTATATAACGTCTAACGTTATGTAGCATTACGATATAACGTATAACGTTATGTAGCATTACGATATAACGTATAACGTTATATAGTATTACGTTATAACGTATAACGTTGTGTAGCATTACGTTATAACGTATAACGTTATGTAGCATTACGATATAACGTCTAACGTTTTGTAGCATTACGATATAACGTGTAACGTTATGTAGCATAACGATATAACGTATAACGTTATATGGTAATACGTTATAACGTATAACGTTATGTAGCATTACGATATAATGTATAACGTTATATGGTAATACGTTATAACGTATAACGTTATGTAGCATTACTATATAACGTCTAACGTTATGTAGCATTACGATATAACGTATAACGTTATGTAGCATTACGATATAACGTATAACGATATATGGTAATACGTTATAACGTATAACGCTATGTAACATTACGATATAACGTATAACGTTATATGGTAATACGTTATAACGTAACACGTTATGTAGCATTACGATATAACGTATAACGTCATGTAGCATTACGATATAACTTATAACGATATATAGTAATACGTTATAACGTATAACGTTATGTAGCATTACGATATAATGTATAACGTTATATGGTAATACGTTATAACGTATAACGTTATGTAGCATTACTATATAACGTCTAACGTTATGTAGCATTACGATATAACGTATAACGTTATATACTATTACGTTATAACGTATAACGTTATGTAGTATTACGTTATAACGTATAACGTTATGTAGCATTACGATATAATGTATAACGTTATATGGTAATACGTTATAACGTATAACGCTATGTAGCATTACGATGTAGCGTATAACGTTATGTAGTATTACTATATAACGTCTAACGTTATGTAGCATTACGATATAACGTATTACGTTATGTAGCATTACGATATAACGTATAACGTTATGTAGTATTACGTTATACCGCATAACGTTATGTAGCATTACCATATAACGTATAACGTCATGTAGCTTTACGATATAACGTATAACGATATATGGTCATACGTTATAACGTATAACGCTATGTAACATTACGATATAACGTATAACGTTATGTAGCATTACGATGTAACGTATAACGTTATGTAGCATTACGATATAACGTATAACGTTATATAGTATCACGTTATAAGGTATAACGTTATGTAGTATTACGATATAATGTATAACGTTATGTAGCATTACGATATAACGTATAACGTTATATGGTCATACGTTATAACGTATAACGCTATGTAGCATTACGATATAACGAATAACGTTATATGGTAATACGTTATAACGTATAGCGTTATGTAGCATTACGATATAACGTATAACGTTATGTAACATTACGATGTAACGTATAACGTTATGTAGCATTACGATATAACGTATAACGTTATATGGTAATACGTTATAACGTATAACGTTATGTAGCATTACGATATAATGTATAACGTTATATGGTAATACGTTATAACGTATAACGTTATGTAGCATTACTATATAACGTCTAACGTTATGTAGCATTACGATATAACGTATAACGTTATGTAGCATTACGATATAACGTATAACGTTATATAGTATTACGTTATAACGTATAACGTTATGTAGCATTACGTTATAACGTATAACGTTATGTAGCATTACGATATAACGTCTAACGTTATGTAGCATTACGATATAACGTGTAACGTTATGTAGCATAACGATATAACGTATAACGTTATATAGTATTACGTTATAACGTATAACGTTATGTAGTATTACGTTATAACATATAACGTTATGTAGTATTACGTTATACCGTATAACGTTATGTAGCATTACGATATAACGCATAACGTCATGTAGCATTACGATATAACGTATAACGTTATATGGTAATACGTTATAACGTATAACGTTATGTAGCATAACGATATAACGTATAACGTTATACAGTATTATGTTATAACGTATAACGTTATGTAGCATTACGAAATAACGTATAACGTTATATATTATTACGTTATAACGTATAACGTTATGTAGCATTACGATATAACGTATAACGTCATGTAGCATTACGATATAACGTATAACGTTATATGGTAATACGTTATAACGTATAACGTTATGTAGCATAACGATATAACGTCTAACGTTATGTAGCATTACGATATAACGTGTAACGTTATGTAGCATAACGATATAACGTATAACGATATATGGTAATACGTTATAACTTATAACGCTATGTAACATTACGATATAACGTATAACGTTATATGGTAATAGGTTATAACGTAACACGTTATGTAGCATTACGATATAACGTGTAACGTTATGTAGCATAACGATATAACGTATAACGATATATGGTAATACGTTATAACTTATAACGCTATGTAACATTACGATATAACGTATAACGTTATATGGTAATAGGTTATAACGTAACACGTTATGTAGCATTACGATATAACGTATAACGTCATGTAGCATTACGATATAACGTATAACGTTATATGGTAATACGTTATAACGTATAACGTTATGTAGCATAACGATATAACGTATAACGTTATACTGTATTATGTTATAACGTATAACGTTATGTAGCATTACGAAATAACGTATAACGTTATGTACTATTACGTTATAACATATAACGTTATGTAGTATTACGTTATAACGTATAACGTTATGTAGTATTACGTTATAACGTATAACGTTATGTAGCATTACGATATAATGTATAACGTTATATGGTAATACGTTATAACGTATAACGTTATGTAGCATTACTATATAACGTCTAACGTTACGTAGCATTACGATATAACGTATAACGTTATGTAGCATTACGATATATCGTATAACGATATATGGTAATACGTTCTAACGTATAACGCTATGTAACATTACGATATAACGTATAACGTTATATGGTAATACATTATAACGTCTAACGTTATGTAGCATTACGATATAACGTGTAACGTTATGTAGCATAACGATATAACGTATAAAGTTATATAGTATTACGTTATAACGTATAACGTTATGTAGTATTACGTTATACCGTATAACGTTATGAAGCATTACGATATAACGTATAACGTCATGTAGCATTACGATATAACGAATAGCGTTATATGGTAATACGTTATAACGTATAGCGTTATGTAGCATTACGATATAACGTATAACGTTATGTAACATTACGATGTAACGTATAACGTTATATGGTAATACGTTACAACGTATAACGTTATGTAGCATTACGATATAACGTATAACGTTATGTAGCATTACGATGTAACGTATAACGTTATGTAGCATTACGATATAACGTATATCATTATATGGTGATACGTTATAACGTATAACGTTATGTAGCATTACGATATAACGTATAACGTGATGTAGCATTACGATGTAACGTATAACGTTATGTAGCATTACGATATAACGTATATCATTATATGGTGATACGTTATAACGTATAACGTTATGTAGCATTACGATATAACGTATAACGTTATGAAGCATTACGATGTAGCGTATAACGTTATGTAGCATTACGATATAACGTATAACGTTATGAAGCATTACGATGTAGCGTATAACGTTATGTAGCATTACGATATAACGTATAACGTTATATGGTAATACGTTATAATGTATAACGTTATGTAGCTTTACGATATAACGTATAACGTCATGTAGCATTACGATATAACGTATAACGTTATATGGTAATACGTTATAACGTATAACGCTATGTAACATTACGATATAACGTATAACGTTATATGGTAATACGTTATAACGTATAACGTTATGTAGCATTACGATATAACGTATAACGTTATGTAGCATTACGATATAACGTATAACGTTATGTAGCATTACGATATAACGTATAACGGTATATAGTATTACGTTATAACTTATAACGTTATGTAGTATTACGATATAACGTATAACGTTATGTAGCATTACGATATAACGTATAACGGTATATAGTATTACGTTATAACTTATAACGTTATGTAGTATTACGTTATACCGTATAACGTTATGTAGCATTACGATATAATGTATAACGTTATGTGTCATTGCGATATAACGTATAACGTTATATGGTAATACGTTATAACGTATAACGTTATGTAGCATTACGATATATCGTATAACGTTATGTAGTATTACGTTATAACGTATAACGTTATGTTGTATTACGTTATAACGTATAACGTTATGTAGCATAACGATATATCGTATAACGTTATATGATAATACGTTATAACGTATAACGCTATGTAACTTTACGATATAACGTATAACGTTGTATGGTAATACGATATGACGTATAACGTTATGTAGCATTACGATATAACGTATAACGTTATGTAGCATTACGATGTAACGTATAACGTTATGTAGCATTACGATATAACGTATAACGTTATGTAGCATAACGATATAACGTATAACGTTATATGGTAATACGTTATATCGTATAACGTTATATGGTAATACGTTATAACGTATAACGTTATGTAGCATTACAATATAACGTATAACGTTATGTAGCATTACGATGTAACGCATAACGTTATGTAGCATTACGATATAGCGTATAACGTTATATGGTAATACGTTATGACGTATAACGTTATGTAGTATTACGATATAACGTATAACGTTATATGGTAATACGTTATAACGTATAACGTTATGTAGCATTACGATATAACGTATAACATTATGTAGTATTACGTTATAACGTATAACGTTATGCAGCATTAAGATATAATGTATAACGTTATGTAGCATTACGATATAACGTATAACGTTATATGGTAATACGTTATATCGTATAACCTTATGTAGCAATACGATATAACGTTAACGTTATGTAGCATTACGTTATAACGTATTACGCTATATAGCATTACGATATAACGTATATCATTATATGGTGATACGTTATAACGTATAACGTTATGTAGCATTACGATATAACGTATAACGTTATATAGTATCACGTTATAACGTATAACGTTATGTAGCATTACGATATAATGTATAACGTTATGTAGCATTACGATATAACGTATAACGTTATATGGTAATACGTTATAACGTATAACGTTATGTAGCATTACGATATAATGTATAACGTTATGTAGCGTTACGATATAACGTATAACGTTATATGGTAATACGTTATAACGTATAACGTTATGTAGCATTACGATATAACGTATAACGTTATGTAGCATTACGATATAACGTATAACGTTATGTAGCATTACGATATAACGTATAACGGTATATAGTATTACGTTATAACTTATAACGTTATGTAGTATTACGATATAACGTATAACGTTATGTAGCATTACGATATAACGTATAACGGTATATAGTATTACGTTATAACTTATAACGTTATGTAGTATTACGTTATACCGTATAACGTTATGTAGCATTACGATATAATGTATAACGTTATGTGTCATTGCGATATAACGTATAACGTTATATGGTAATACGTTATAACGTATAACGTTATGTAGCATTACGATATAACGTATAACGTTATGTAGTATTACGTTATAACGTATAACGTTATGTTGTATTACGTTATAACGTATAACGTTATGTAGCATAACGATATATCGTATAACGTTATATGATAATACGTTATAACGTATAACGCTATGTAACTTTACGATATAACGTATAACGTTGTATGGTAATACGATATGACGTATAACGTTATGTAGCATTACGATATAACGTATAACGTTATGTAGCATTACGATGTAACGTATAACGTTATATAGCATTACGATATAACGTATAACGTTATGTAGCATAACGATATAACGTATAACGTTATATGGTAATACGTTATATCGTATAACGTTATATGGTAATACGTTATAACGTATAACGTTATGTAGCATTACAATATAACGTATAACGTTATGTAGCATTACGATGTAACGCATAACGTTATGTAGCATTACGATATAGCATATAACGTTATATGGTAATACGTTATGACGTATAACGTTATGTAGTATTACGATATAACGTATAACGTTATATGGTAATACGTTATAACGTATAACGTTATGTAGCATTACGATATAACGTATAACATTATGTAGTATTACGTTATAACGTATAACGTTATGCAGCATTAAGATATAATGTATAACGTTATGTAGCATTACGATATAACGTATAACGTTATATGGTAATACGTTATATCGTATAACCTTATGTAGCAATACGATATAACGTTAACGTTATGTAGCCTTACGTTATAACGTATTACGCTATATAGCATTACGATATAACGAATAACGATATATGGTAATACGTTATAACGTCTAGCGTTATGTAGCATTACGATATAACGTATAACGTTATGTAGCATTACGATGTAACGTATAACGTTATGTAGCATTACGATATAACGTACAACGTTATATGGTAATACGTTATAACGTATAACGTTATGTAGCATTACTATATAACGTCTAACGTTATGTAGCATTACGATATAACTTATAACGTTATGTATCATTACGATATAACGTATAACGTTATATGGTAATACGTTATAACGTATAACGCTATGTAACATTACGATATAACGTATAACGTTATATGGTAATACGTTATAACGTATAACGTTATGTAGCATAACGATATAACGTATAACGTTATACAGTATAATGTTATAACGTATAACGTTATGTAGAATTACGAAATAACGTATAACGTTATGTACTATTACGTTATAACATATAACGTTATGTAGTATTACGTTATAACGTATTACGCTATATAGCATTACGATATAACGTATAACGTTATATGGTCATACGTTATAACGTATAACGTTATATGGTAATACGTTATAACGTATAACGTTATGTAGTATTACGTTATAACGTATTACTCTATATAGCATTACGATATAGCGTATAACGTTATATGGTCATACGTTATAACGTATAACGTTATGTAGCATTACGATATAACGTATAACATTATATAGTATCACGTTATAACGTATAACGTTATGTAGTATTACGATATAATGTATAACGTTATGTAGCATTACGATATAACGTCTAACGTTATGTAGCATTACGATAAAACGTGTAACGTTATGTAGCATAACGATATAACGTATAACGTTATATAGTATTACGTTATAACGTATAACGTTATGTAGTATTACGTTAAACCGTATAACGTTATGTAGTATTACGATATAATGTATAACGTTATGTAGTATTACGATATAACGTATAACGTTATATGGTAATACGTTATAACGTATAACGTTATGTAGCATTACGATATAACGTATAACGTTATGTAGCATTACGATATAACGTATAACGGTATATAGTATTACGTTATAACGTATAACGTTATGTAGTATTACGTTATAACATAGAACGTTATGTAGTATTACGTTATACCGTATAACGTTATGTAGCATTACGATATAACGTATAACGTTATGTAGCATTACGATATAACGTATAACGTTATTAAGTATTACGTTATAACGTATAACGTTATGTTGTATTACGTTATAACGTATAACGTTATGTAGCATTACGATATATCGTATAACGTTATGTAGCATAACGATATAACGTAGAACGTTATACAGTATTATGTTGTAACGTATAACGGTATATAGTATTACGTTATAACGTATAACGTTATGTAGTATTACGTTATAACATAGAACGTTATGTAGTATTACGTTATACCGTATAACGTTTTGTAGCATTACGATATAACGTATAACGTTATGTAGCATTACGATATAACGTATAACGTTATGTAGCATTACGATATAACGTATAACGTTATATGGTAATACGTTACAACGTATAACGTTATGTAGCATTACTATATAACGTCTAACGATATGTAGCACTACGATATAACGTATAACGTTATGTAGTATTACGATATAACGTATAACGTTATATAGTATTACGCTATAACGTATAACGTTATGTAGTATTACGTTATAACATATAACGTTATGTAGTATTACGTTATACCGTATAACGTTATGTAGCATTACAATATAAGGTATAACGTCATGTAGTATTACGATATAACGTATAACGGTATATAGTATTACGTTATAACGTATAACGTTATGTAGTATTACGTTATAACATAGTACGTTATGTAGCATTACGATATAACGTATAACGTTATGTAGCATTACGATATAACGTGTAACGTTATGTAGCATAACGATATAACGTATAACGTTATATAGTATTACGTTATAACGTATAACGTTATGTAGTATTACGTTATAACATATAACGTTATGTAGTATTACGTTATACCGTATAACGTTATGTAGCATTACGATATAACGCATAACGTCATGTAGCATTACGATATGACGTATAACGTTATATGGTAATACGTTATAACGTATAACGTTATGTAGCATAACGATATAACGTATAACGTTATGTAGTATTACGTTATAACGTATAACGTTATGTAGCATTACGATATAATGTATAACGTTATATGGTAATACGTTATAACGTAACACGTTATGTAGCATTACGATATAACGTATAACGTCATGTAGCATTACGATATAACTTATAACGATATATAGTAATACGTTATAACGTATAACGTTATGTAGCATTACGATATAATGTATAACGTTATATGGTAATACGTTATAACGTATAACGTTATGTAGCATTACTATATAACGTCTAACGTTATGTAGCATTACGATATAACGTATAACGTTATATACTATTACGTTATAACGTATAACGTTATGTAGCATTACGATATAATGTATAACGTTATATGGTAATACGTTATAACGTATAACGTTATGTAGCATTACTATATAACGTCTAACGTTATGTAGCATTACGATATAACGTATAACGTTATATGGTAATACGTTACAACGTATAACGTTATGTAGCATTACTATATAACGTCTAACGATATGTAGCACTACGATATAACGTATAACGTTATGTAGTATTACGATATAACGTATAACGTTATGTAGCATTACGATATAACGTATAACGTTATATGGTAATATGTTATAACGTATAACGCTATGTAGCATTACTATATAACGTCTAACGTTATGTAGCATTACGATATAACGTATAACGGTATGTAGCAATACGATATAACGTATAACGTTATATAGTATTACGTTATAACGTATAACGTTATGTAGTATTACGTTATAACGTATAACGTTATGTGGTAATACGTTATAACGTATAACGTTATGTAGCATTACTATATAACGTCTAATGTTATGTAGCATTACGATATAACGTATAACGTTATGTAGTATTACGTTATACCGCATAACGTTATGTAGCATTACCATATAACGTATAACGTCATGTAGCTTTACGATATAACGTATAACGATATATGGTCATACGTTATAACGTATAACGCTATGTAACATTACGATATAACGTATAACGTTTTGTAGCATTACGATGTAACGTATAACGTTATGTAGCATTACGATATAACGTATAACGTTATATAGTATCACGTTATAAGGTATAACGTTATGTAGTATTACGATATAATGTATAACGTTATGTAGCATTACGATATAACGAATAACGTTATATGGTAATACGTTATAACGTATAACGTTATGTAGCATTACGATATAATGTATAACGTTATATGGTAATACGTTATAACGTATAACGTTATGTAGCATTACTATATAACGTCTAACGTTATGTAGCATTACGATATAACGTATAACGTTATGTAGCATTACGATATAACGTATAACGTTATGTAGCATTACGATATAACGCATAACGTTATATAGTATTACGTTATAACGTATAGCGTTATGTAGCATTACGTTATAACGTATAACGGTATGTAGCATTACGATATAACGTCTAACGTTATGTAGCATTACGATATAACGTGTAACGTTATATAGTATTACGTTATAACGTATAACGTTATGTAGTATTACGTTATAACATATAACGTTATGAAGTATTACGTTATACCGTATAACGTTATGTAGCATTACGATATAACGCATAACGTCATGTAGCATTACGATATAACGTATAACGTTATATGGTAATACGTTATAACGTATAACGTTATGTAGCATAACGATATAACATTTAACGTTATACAGTATTATGTTATAACGTATAACGTTATGTAGCATTACGAAATAACGTATAACGTTATATATTATTACGTTATAACGTATAACGTTATGTAGCATTACGATATAACGTATAACGTCATGTAGCATTACGATATAACGTATAACGTTATATGGTAATACGTTATAACGTATAACGTTATGTAGCATAACGATATAACGTCTAACGTTATGTAGCATTACGATATAACGTGTAACGATATGTAGCATAACGATATAACGTATAACGATATATGGTAATACGTTATAACGTATAACGCTATGTAACATTACGATATAACGTATAACGTTATATGGTAATACGTTATAACGTAACACGTTATGTAGCATTACGATATAACGTATAACGTCATGTAGCATTACAATATAACTTATAACGATATATGGTAATACGTTATAACGTATAACGCTATGTAACATTACGATATAACGTATAACGTTATATGGTCATACGTCATAACGTATAACGCTATGTAGCATTACGATATAACGTATAACGTTATATGGTCATACGTTATAACGTATAACGCTATGTAGCATTACGATATAACGTATAACGTTATATGGTCATACGATATAACGTATAACGTTATACAGTATTATGTTATAACGTATAACGTTATGTAGCATTACGAAATAACGTATAACGTTATGTACTATTACGTTATAACATATAACGTTATGTAGTATTACGTTATAACGTATAACGTTATGTAGCATTACGATATAATGTATAACGTTATATGGTAATACGTTATAACGTATAACGTTATGTAGCATTACTATATAACGTCTAACGTTACGTAGCATTACGATATAACGTATAACGTTATGTAGCATTACGATATAACGTATAACGATATATGGTAATACGTTCTAACGTATAACGCTATGTAACATTACGATATAACGTATAACGTTATATGGTAATACATTATAACGTCTAACGTTATGTAGCATTACGATATAACGTGTAACGTTATGTAGCATAACGATATAACGTATAACGTTATATAGTATTACGTTATAACGTATAACGTTATGTAGTATTACGTTATACCGTATAACGTTATGAAGCATTACGATATAACGTATAACGTCATGTAGCATTACGATATAACGTATATCATTATATGGTTATACGTTATAACGTATAACGTTATGTAGCATTACGATATAACGTATAACGTGATGTAGCATTACGATGTAACGTATAACGTTATGTAGCATTACGATATAACGTATAACGTTATGTAGCATTACGATATAACGTATAACGGTATATAATATTACGTTATAACTTATAACGTTATGTAGTATTACGATATAACGTATAACGTTATGTAGCATTACGATATAACGTATAACGTTATGTAGCATTACGATGTAACGTATAACGTTATGTAGCATTACGATATAACGTATATCATTATATGGTTATACGTTATAACGTATAACGTTATGTAGCATTACGATATAACGTATAACGTGATGTAGCATTACGATGTAACGTATAACGTTATGTAGCATTACGATATAACGTATATCATTATATGGTGATACGTTATAACGTATAACGTTATGTAGCATTACGATATAACGTATAACGTTATGAAGCATTACGATGTAGCGTATAACGTTATGTAGCATTACGATATAACGTATAACGTTATATGGTAATACGTTATAATGTATAACGTTATGTAGCTTTACGATATAACGTATAACGTCATGTAGCATTACGATATAACGTATAACGTTATATGGTAATACGTTATAACGTATAACGCTATGTAACATTACGATATAACGTATAACGTTATATGGTAATACGTTATAACGTATAACGTTATGTAGCATTACGATATAACGTATAACATTATATAGTATCACGTTATAACGTATAACGTTATGTAGCATTACGATATAATGTATAACGTTATGTAGCATTACGATATAACGTATAACGTTATATGGTAATACGTTATAACGTATAACGTTATGTAGCATTACGATATAATGTATAACGTTATGTAGCATTACGATATAACGTATAACGTTATATGGTAATACGTTATAACGTATAACGTTATGTAGCATTACGATATAACGTATAACGTTATGTAGCATTACGATATAACGTATAACGTTATGTAGCATTACGATATAACGTATAACGGTATATAATATTACGTTATAACTTATAACGTTATGTAGTATTACGATATAACGTATAACGTTATGTAGCATTACGATATAACGTATAACGGTATATAGTATTACGTTATAACTTATAACGTTATGTAGTATTACGTTATACCGTATAACGTTATGTAGCATTACGATATAATGTATAACGTTATGTGTCATTGCGATATAACGTATAACGTTATATGGTAATACGTTATAACGTATAACGTTATGTAGCATTACTATATAACGTATAACGTTATGTAGTATTACGTTATAACGTATAACGTTATGTTGTATTACGTTATAACGTATAACGTTATGTAGCATAACGATATATCGTATAACGTTATATGATAATACGTTATAACGTATAACGCTATGTAACTTTACGATATAACGTATAACGTTGTATGGTAATACGATATGACGTATAACGTTATGTAGCATTACGATGTAACGCATAACGTTATGTAGCATTACGATATAGCGTATAACGTTATATGGTAATACGTTATGACGTATAACGTTATGTAGTATTACGATATAACGTATAACGTTATATGGTAATACGTTACAACGTATAACGTTATGTAGCATTACTATATAACGTCTAACGATATGTAGCACTACGATATAACGTATAACGTTATGTAGTATTACGATATAACGTATAACGTTATATAGTATTACGCTATAACGTATAACGTTATGTAGTATTACGTTATAACATATAACGTTATGTAGTATTACGTTATACCGTATAACGTTATGTAGCATTACAATATAAGGTATAACGTCATGTAGTATTACGATATAACGTATAACGTTATGTAGCATTACGATGTAACGTATAACGTTATGTAGCATTACGATATAACGTATAACGGTATATAGTATTACGTTATAACGTATAACGTTATGTAGTATTACGTTATAACATAGTACGTTATGTAGCATTACGATATAACGTATAACGTTATGTAGCATTACGACATAACGTGTAACGTTATGTAGCATAACGATATAACGTATAACGTTATATAATATTACGTTATAACGTATAACGTTATGTAGTATTACGTTATAACATATAACGTTATGTAGTATTACGTTATACCGTATAACGTTATGTAGCATTACGATATAACGCATAACGTCATGTAGCATTACGATATAACGTATAACGTTATATGGTAATACGTTATAACGTATAACGTTATGTAGCATAACGATATAACGTATAACGTTATACAGTATTATGTTATAACGTATAACGTTATGTAGCATTACGAAATAACGTATAACGTTATATATTATTACGTTATAACGTATAACGTTATGTAGCATTACGATATAACGTATAACGTCATGTAGCATTACGATATAACGTATAACGTTATATGGTAATACGTTATAACGTATAACGTTATGTAGCATAACGATATAACGTCTAACGTTATGTAGCATTACGATATAACGTGTAACGTTATGTAGCATAACGATATAACGTATAACGTTATATAGTATTACGTTATAACGTATAACGTTATGTAGCATTACGATATAACGTATAACGTTATATAGTATTACGTTATAACGTATAACGTTATGCAGTATTACGTTATAACGTATAACGTTATGTAACATTACGATGTAACGTATAACGTGATGTAGCATTACGATGTAACGTATAACGTTATGTAGCATTACGATATAACGTATATCATTATATGGTGATACGTTATAACGTATAACGTTATGTAGCATTACGATATAACGTATAACGTTATGAAGCATTACGATGTAGCGTATAACGTTATGTAGCATTACGATATAACGTATATCATTATATGGTGATACGTTATAACGTATAACGTTATGTAGCATTACGATATAACGTATAACGTTATGAAGCATTACGATGTAGCGTATAACGTTATGTAGCATTACGATATAACGTATAACGTTATATGGTAATACGTTATAATGTATAACGTTATGTAGCTTTACGATATAACGTATAACGTCATGTAGCATTACGATATAACGTATAACGTTATATGGTAATACGTTATAACGTATAACGCTATGTAACATTACGATATAACGTATAACGTTATATGGTAATACGTTATAACGTATAACGTTATGTAGCATTACGATATAACGTATAACGTTATATAGTATCACGTTATAACGTATAACGTTATGTAGCATTACGATATAATGTATAACGTTATGTAGCATTACGATATAACGTATAACGTTATATGGTAATACGTTATAACGTATAACGTTATGTAGCATTACGAAATAATGTATAACGTTATGTAGCATTACGATATAACGTATAACGTTATATGGTAATACGTTATAACGTATAACGTTATGTAGCATTACGATATAACGTATAACGTTATGTAGCATTACGATATAACGTATAACGTTATGTAGCATTACGATATAACGTATAACGGTATATAATATTACGTTATAACTTATAACGTTATGTAGTATTACGATATAACGTATAACGTTATGTAGCATTACGATATAACGTATAACGGTATATAGTATTACGTTATAACTTATAACGTTATGTAGTATTACGTTATACCGTATAACGTTATGTAGCATTACGATATAATGTATAACGTTATGTGTCATTGCGATATAACGTATAACGTTATATGGTAATACGTTATAACGTATAACGTTATGTAGCATTACTATATAACGTATAACGTTATGTAGTATTACGTTATAACGTATAACGTTATGTTGTATTACGTTATAACGTATAACGTTATGTAGCATAACGATATATCGTATAACGTTATATGATAATACGTTATAACGTATAACGCTATGTAACTTTACGATATAACGTATAACGTTGTATGGTAATACGATATGACGTATAACGTTATGTAGCATTACGATGTAACGCATAACGTTATGTAGCATTACGATATAGCGTATAACGTTATATGGTAATACGTTATGACGTATAACGTTATGTAGTATTACGATATAACGTATAACGTTATATGGTAATACGTTACAACGTATAACGTTATGTAGCATTACTATATAACGTCTAACGATATGTAGCACTACGATATAACGTATAACGTTATGTAGTATTACGATATAACGTATAACGTTATATAGTATTACGCTATAACGTATAACGTTATGTAGTATTACGTTATAACATATAACGTTATGTAGTATTACGTTATACCGTATAACGTTATGTAGCATTACAATATAAGGTATAACGTCATGTAGTATTACGATATAACGTATAACGTTATGTAGCATTACGATGTAACGTATAACGTTATGTAGCATTACGATATAACGTATAACGGTATATAGTATTACGTTATAACGTATAACGTTATGTAGTATTACGTTATAACATAGTACGTTATGTAGCATTACGATATAACGTATAACGTTATGTAGCATTACGATATAACGTGTAACGTTATGTAGCATAACGATATAACGTATAACGTTATATAATATTACGTTATAACGTATAACGTTATGTAGTATTACGTTATAACATATAACGTTATGTAGTATTACGTTATACCGTATAACGTTATGTAGCATTACGATATAACGTATAACGTCATGTAGCATTACGATATAACGTATAACGTTATATAGTATTACATTATAACGTATAACGTTATGTAGCATTACGATATAACGTATAACGTTATATAGTATTACGTTATAACGTATAACGTTATGCAGTATTACGTTATAACGTATAACGTTATGTAACATTACGATGTAACGTATATCGTTATGTAGCATTACGATATAACGTATAACGTTATATAGTATTACGTTATAACGTATAACGTTATGCAGTATTACGTTATAACGTATAACGTTATGTAACATTACGATGTAACGTATATCGTTATGTAGCATTATGATATAACGTATAACGTTATATGGTAATACGTTATAACGTATAACGTTATGTAGCATTACGATATAACGTATAACGTCATGTAGCATTACGATATAACGTATAACGATATATGGTAATACGTTATAACGTATAACGCTATGTAACATTACGATATAACGTATAACGTTATATGGTAATACGTTATAACGTAACACGTTATGTAGCATTACGATATAACGTATAACGTCATGTAGCATTACGATATAACTTATAACGATATATGGTAATACGTTATAACGTATAACGCTATGTAACATTACGATATAACGTATAACGTTATATGGTCATACGTTATAACGTATAACGCTATGTAGCATTACGATATAACGTATAACGTTATATGGTCATACGTTATAACATATAACGCTATGTAGCATTACGATATAACGTATAACGTTATGTAGCATTACGATATAACGTATAACGTTATGTAGCATTACGATATAACGTATAACGGTATATACTATTACGTTATAACTTATAACGTTATGTAGTATTACGATATAACGTATAACGTTATGTAGCATTACGATATAATGTATAACGTTATGTAGTATTACGATATAACGTATAACGGTATATAGTATTACGTTATAACTTATAACGTTATGTAGTATTACGTTATACCGTATAACGTTATATGGTAATACGTTATAACGTATAACGTTATGTAGCATTACGATATAACGTCTAACGTTATGTAGCATTACGATATAACGTGTAACGTTATGTAGCATAACGATATAACGTATAACGTTATATAGTATTACGTTATAACGTATAACGTTATGTAGTATTACGTTATAACATATAACGTTATGTAGTATTACGTTATACCGTATAACGTTATGTAGCATTACGATATAACGTATAACGTCATGTATCATTACGATATAACGTATAACGTTATATGGTAATACGTTATAACGTATAACGTTATGTAGCATAACGATATAACGTATAACGTTATACAGTATTATGTTATAACGTATAACGTTATGTAGCATTACGAAATAACGTATAACGTTATGTACTATTACGTTATAACATATAACGTTATGTAGTATTACGTTATAACGTATAACGTTATGTAGCATTACGATATAATGTATAACGTCATGTAGCATTACGATATAACGTATAACGTTATACAGTATTATGTTATAACGTATAACGTTATGTAGCATTACGAAATAACGTATAACGTTATGTACTATTACGTTATAACATATAACGTTATGTAGTATTACGTTATAACGTATAACGTTATGTAGTATTACGTTATAACGTATAACGTTATGTAGCATTACGATATAATGTATAACGTTATATGGTAATACGTTATAACGTATAACGTTATGTAGCATTACTATATAACGTCTAACGTTACGTAGCATTACGATATAACGTATAACGTTATGTAGCATTACGATATAACGTATAACGATATATGGTAATACGTTCTAACGTATAACGCTATGTAACATTACGATATAACGTATAACGTTATATGGTAATACATTATAACGTCTAACGCTATGTAACATTACGATATAACGTATAACGTTATATGGTACTACGTTATAACGTACAACGTTATGTAGCATTACGATATAACGTATAACGTTATGTAGCATTACGATGTAACGTATAACGTTATGTAGCATTACGATATAACGTATAACGTTATATAGTATCACGTTATAACGTATAACGTTATGTAGCATTACGATATAATGTATAACGTTATGTAGCATTACGATATAACGTATAACGTTATATGGTAATACGTTATAACGTATAACGTTATGTAGCATTACGATATAATGTATAACGTTATGTAGCATTACGATATAACGTATAACGTTATATGGTAATACGTTATAACGTATAACGTTCTGTAGCATTACGATATAACGTATAACGTTATGTAGCATTACGATATAACGTATAACGTTACGTAGCATTACGATATAACGTATAACGGTATATACTATTACGTTATAACTTATAACGTTATGTAGTATTACGATATAACGTATAACGTTATGTAGCATTACGATATAATGTATAACGTTATGTAGTATTACGATATAACGTATAACGGTATATAGTATTACGTTATAACTTATAACGTTATGTAGTATTACGTTATACCGTATAACGTTATGTAGCATTACGATATAATGTATAACGTTATGTGTCATTGCGATATAACGTATAACGTTATATGGTAATACGTTATAACGTATAACGTTATGTAGCATTACGATATAACGTATAACGTTATGTAGTATTACGTTATAACGTATAACGTTATGTTGTATTACGTTATAACGTATAACGTTATGTAGCATAACGATATATCGTATAACGTTATATGATAATACGTTATAACGTATAACGCTATGTAACTTTACGATATAACGTATAACGTTGTATGGTAATACGATATGACGTATAACGTTATGTAGCATTACGATATAACGTATAACGTTATGTAGCATTACGATGTAACGTATAACGTTATGTAGCATTACGATATAACGTATAACGTTATGTAGCATAACGATATAACGTATAACGCTATATGGTAATACGTTATATCGTATAACGTTATATGGTAATACGTTATAACGTATAACGTTATGTAGCATTACAATATAACGTATAACGTTATGTAGCATTACGATGTAACGCATAACGTTATGTAGCATTACGATATAGCGTATAACGTTATATGGTAATACGTTATGACGTATAACGTTATGTAGTATTACGATATAACGTATAACGTTATATGGTAATACGTTATAACGTATAACGTTATGTAGCATTACGATATAACGTATAACATTATGTAGTATTACGTTATAACGTATAACGTTATGCAGAATTAAGATATAATGTATAACGTTATGTAGCATTACGATATAACGTATAACGTTATATGGTAATACGTTATATCGTATAACCTTATGTAGCAATACGATATAAGGTTAACGTTATGTAGCATTACGTTATAACGTATTACGCTATATAGCATTACGATATAACGAATAACGATATATGGTAATACGTTATAACGTCTAGCGTTATGTAGCATTACGATATAACGTATAACGTTATGTAGCATTACGATGTAACGTATAACGTTATGTAGCATTACGATATAACGTACAACGTTATATGGTAATACGTTATAACGTATAACGTTATGTAGCATTACTATATAACGTCTAACGTTATGTAGCATTACGATATAACGTATAACGTTATGTATCATTACGATATAACGTATAACGTTATATAGAATTACGTTATAACGTATAACGTTATGTAGTATTACGTTATAACGTATAACGTTATATGGTAATACGTTATATCGTATAACCTTATGTAGCAATACGATATAACGTTAACGTTATGTAGCATTACGTTATAACGTATTACGCTATATAGCATTACGATATAACGAATAACGATATATGGTAATACGTTATAACGTCTAGCGTTATGTAGCATTACGATATAACGTCTAACGTTATGTAGCATTACGATATAACGTGTAACGTTATGTAGCATAACGATATAACGTATAACGTTATATAGTATTACGTTATAACGTATAACGTTATGTAGTATTACGTTATACCGTATAACGTTATGTAGCTTTACGATATAACGTATAACGTCATGTAGCATTACGATATAACGTATAACGATATATGGTAATACGTTATAACGTATAACGCTATGTAACATTACGATATAACGTATAACGTTATATGGTAATACGTTATAACGTATAACGTTATGTAGCATAACGATATAACGTATAACGTTATACAGTATAATGTTATAACGTATAACGTTATGTAGAATTACGAAATAACGTATAACGTTATGTACTATTACGTTATAACATATAACGTTATGTAGTATTACGTTATAACGTATTACGCTATATAGCATTACGATATAACGTATAACGTTATATGGTCATACGTTATAACGTATAACGTTATATGGTAATACGTTATAACGTATAACGTTATGTAGTATTACGTTATAACGTATTACGCTATATAGCATTACGATATAGCGTATAACGTTATATGGTCATACGTTACAACGTATAACGTTATGTAGCATTACGATATAACGTATAACGTTATATAGTATCACGTTATAACGTATAACGTTATGTAGTATTACGATATAATGTATAACGTTATGTAGCATTACGATATAACGTCTAACGTTATGTAGCATTACGATATAACGTGTAACGTTATGTAGCATAACGATATAACGTATAACGTTATATAGTATTACGTTATAACGTATAACGTTATGTAGTATTACGTTAAACCGTATAACGCTATGTAGTATTACGATATAATGTATAACGTTATGTAGTATTACGATATAACGTATAACGTTATATGGTAATACGTTATAACGTATAACGTTATGTAGCATTACGATATAACGTATAACGTTATGTAGCATTACGATATAACGTACAACGGTATATAGTATTACGTTATAACGTATAACGTTATGTAGTATTACGTTATAACATAGAACGTTATGTAGTATTACGTTATACCGTATAACGTTATGTAGCATTACGATATAACGTATAACGTTATGTAGCATTACGATATAACGTATAACGTTATTAAGTATTACGTTATAACGTATAACGTTATGTTGTATTACGTTATAACGTATAACGTTATGTAGCATTACGATATATCGTATAACGTTATGTAGCATAACGATATAACGTAGAACGTTATACAGTATTATGTTGTAACGTATAACGGTATATAGTATTACGTTATAACGTATAACGTTATGTAGTATTACGTTATAACATAGAACGTTATGTAGTATTACGTTATACCGTATAACGTTATGTAGCATTACGATATAACGTATAACGTTATGTAGTATTACGATATAACGTATAACGTTATGTAGCATTACGATATAACGTATAACGTTATATGGTAATACGTTACAACGTATAACGTTATGTAGCATTACTATATAACGTCTAACGATATGTAGCACTACGATATAACGTATAACGTTATGTAATATTACGATATAACGTATAACGTTATATAGTATTACGCTATAACGTATAACGTTATGTAGTATTACGTTATAACATATAACGTTATGTAGTATTACGTTATTACCGTATAACGTTATGTAGCATTACAATATAAGGTATAACGTCATGTAGTATTACGATATAACGTATAACGTTATGTAGCATTACGATGTAACGTATAACGTTATGTAGCATTACGATATAACGTATAACGGTATATAGTATTACGTTATAACGTATAACGTTATGTAGTATTACGTTATAACATAGTACGTTATGTAGCATTACGATATAACGTATAACGTTATGTAGCATTACGATATAATGTATAACGTTATATGGTAATACGTTATAACGTATAACGTTATGTAGCATTACTATATAACGTCTAACGTTATGTAGTATTACGTTATAACGTATAACGTTATGTAGCATTACTATATAACGTCTAACGATATGTAGCATTACGATATAACGTATAACGTTATATGGTAATACGTTATAACGTATAACGTTATGTAGCATTACTATATAACGTCTAACGTTATCTAGTATTACGTTATAACGTATAACGTTATGTAGCATTACGATATAATGTATAACGTTATATGGTAATACGTTATAACGTATAACGTTATGTAGCATTTCTATATAACGTCTAACGATATGTAGCATTACGATATAACGTATAACGATATGTAGTATTACGTTATAACGTATAACGTTATGTAGCATTACGATATAACGTCTAACGTTATGTAGCATTACGATATAACGTGTAACGTTATGTAGCATAACGATATAACGTATAATGTTATATAGTATTACGTTATAACGTATAACGTTATGTAGTATTACGTTATAACATATAACGCTATATAGTATTACGTTATACCGTATATCGTTATGTATCAGTACGTTATAACGAAATACGTTATATAGCATAACGATATAACGTATAACGTTATGTAGCATTACGATATAACGTGTAACGTTATGAAGCATTACGATGTAGCGTATAACGTTATGTAGCATTACGATATAACGTATAACGTTATATGGTAATACGTTATAACGTATAACGTTATGTAGCTTTACGATATAACGTATAACGTCATGTAGCATTACGATATAACGTATAACGTTATATGGTAATACGTTATAACGTATAACGCTATGTAACAGTACGATATAACGTATAACGTTATATGGTAATACGTTATAACGTATAACGTTATGTAGCATTACGATATAACGTATAACGTTATGTAGCATTACGATATAACGTGTAACGTTATGAAGCATTACGATGTAGCGTATAACGTTATGTAGCATTACGATATAACGTATAACGTTATATGGTAATACGTTATAACGTATAACGTTATGTAGCTTTACGATATAACGTATAACGTCATGTAGCATTACGATATAACGTATAACGTTATATGGTAATACGTTATAACGTATAACGCTATGTAACAGTACGATATAACGTATAACGTTATATGGTAATACGTTATAACGTATAACGTTATGTAGCATTACGATATAACGTATAACGTTATGTAGCATTACGATATAACGTATAACGTTATATGGTCATACGTTATAACGTATAACGTTATATGGTCATACGTTATAACGTATAACGTTATGTAGCATTACGATATAACGTATAACGTTATATAGTATCACGTTATAACGTATAACGTTATGTAGTATTACGATATAATGTATAACGTTATGTAGCATTACGATATAACGTATAACGTTATATGGTAATACGTTATAACGTATAACGTTATGTAGCATTACGATATAACGTATAACGTTATGTAGCATTACGATATAACGTATAACGGTATATAGTATTACGTTATAACGTATAACGTTATGTAGTATTACGTTATAACATAGAACGTTATGTAGTATTACGTTATACCGTATAACGTTATGTAGCATTACGATATAACGTATAACGTTATGTAGCATTACGATATAACGTATAACGTTATGTAGTATTACGTTATAACGTATAACGTTATGTTGTATTACGTTATAACGTATAACGTTATGTAGTATTACGTTATACCGTATAACGTTATGTAGCTTTACGATATAACGTATAACGTCATGTAGCATTACGATATAACGTATAACGATATATGGTAATACGTTATAACGTATAACGCTATGTAACATTACGATATAACGTATAACGTTATATGGTAATACGTTATAACGTATAACGTTATGTAGCATAACGATATAACGTATAACGTTATACAGTATAATGTTATAACGTATAACGTTATGTAGAATTACGAAATAACGTATAACGTTATGTACTATTACGTTATAACATATAACGTTATGTAGTATTACGTTATAACGTATTACGCTATATAGCATTACGATATAACGTATAACGTTATATGGTCATACGTTATAACGTATAACGTTATATGGTAATACGTTATAACGTATAACGTTATGTAGTATTACGTTATAACGTATTACGCTATATAGCATTACGATATAGCGTATAACGTTATATGGTCATACGTTACAACGTATAACGTTATGTAGCATTACGATATAACGTATAACGTTATATAGTATCACGTTATAACGTATAACGTTATGTAGTATTACGATATAATGTATAACGTTATGTAGCATTACGATATAACGTCTAACGTTATGTAGCATTACGATATAACGTGTAACGTTATGTAGCATAACGATATAACGTATAACGTTATATAGTATTACGTTATAACGTATAACGTTATGTAGTATTACGTTAAACCGTATAACGCTATGTAGTATTACGATATAATGTATAACGTTATGTAGTATTACGATATAACGTATAACGTTATATGGTAATACGTTATAACGTATAACGTTATGTAGCATTACGATATAACGTATAACGTTATGTAGCATTACGATATAACGTACAACGGTATATAGTATTACGTTATAACGTATAACGTTATGTAGTATTACGTTATAACATAGAACGTTATGTAGTATTACGTTATACCGTATAACGTTATGTAGCATTACGATATAACGTATAACGTTATGTAGCATTACGATATAACGTATAACGTTATTAAGTATTACGTTATAACGTATAACGTTATGTTGTATTACGTTATAACGTATAACGTTATGTAGCATTACGATATATCGTATAACGTTATGTAGCATAACGATATAACGTAGAACGTTATACAGTATTATGTTGTAACGTATAACGGTATATAGTATTACGTTATAACGTATAACGTTATGTAGTATTACGTTATAACATAGAACGTTATGTAGTATTACGTTATACCGTATAACGTTATGTAGCATTACGATATAACGTATAACGTTATGTAGTATTACGATATAACGTATAACGTTATGTAGCATTACGATATAACGTATAACGTTATATGGTAATACGTTACAACGTATAACGTTATGTAGCATTACTATATAACGTCTAACGATATGTAGCACTACGATATAACGTATAACGTTATGTAATATTACGATATAACGTATAACGTTATATAGTATTACGCTATAACGTATAACGTTATGTAGTATTACGTTATAACATATAACGTTATGTAGTATTACGTTATTACCGTATAACGTTATGTAGCATTACAATATAAGGTATAACGTCATGTAGTATTACGATATAACGTATAACGTTATGTAGCATTACGATGTAACGTATAACGTTATGTAGCATTACGATATAACGTATAACGGTATATAGTATTACGTTATAACGTATAACGTTATGTAGTATTACGTTATAACATAGTACGTTATGTAGCATTACGATATAACGTATAACGTTATGTAGCATTACGATATAATGTATAACGTTATATGGTAATACGTTATAACGTATAACGTTATGTAGCATTACTATATAACGTCTAACGTTATCTAGTATTACGTTATAACGTATAACGTTATGTAGCATTACTATATAACGTCTAACGATATGTAGCATTACGATATAACGTATAACGTTATATGGTAATACGTTATAACGTATAACGTTATGTAGCATTACTATATAACGTCTAACGTTATCTAGTATTACGTTATAACGTATAACGTTATGTAGCATTACGATATAATGTATAACGTTATATGGTAATACGTTATAACGTATAACGTTATGTAGCATTTCTATATAACGTCTAACGATATGTAGCATTACGATATAACGTATAACGATATGTAGTATTACGTTATAACGTATAACGTTATGTAGCATTACGATATAACGTCTAACGTTATGTAGCATTACGATATAACGTGTAACGTTATGTAGCATAACGATATAACGTATAATGTTATATAGTATTACGTTATAACGTATAACGTTATGTAGTATTACGTTATAACATATAACGCTATATAGTATTACGTTATACCGTATATCGTTATGTATCAGTACGTTATAACGAAATACGTTATATAGCATAACGATATAACGTATAACGTTATGTAGCATTACGATATAACGTGTAACGTTATGAAGCATTACGATGTAGCGTATAACGTTATGTAGCATTACGATATAACGTATAACGTTATATGGTAATACGTTATAACGTATAACGTTATGTAGCTTTACGATATAACGTATAACGTCATGTAGCATTACGATATAACGTATAACGTTATATGGTAATACGTTATAACGTATAACGCTATGTAACAGTACGATATAACGTATAACGTTATATGGTAATACGTTATAACGTATAACGTTATGTAGCATTACGATATAACGTATAACGTTATGTAGCATTACGATATAACGTGTAACGTTATGAAGCATTACGATGTAGCGTATAACGTTATGTAGCATTACGATATAACGTATAACGTTATATGGTAATACGTTATAACGTATAACGTTATGTAGCTTTACGATATAACGTATAACGTCATGTAGCATTACGATATAACGTATAACGTTATATGGTAATACGTTATAACGTATAACGCTATGTAACAGTACGATATAACGTATAACGTTATATGGTAATACGTTATAACGTATAACGTTATGTAGCATTACGATATAACGTATAACGTTATGTAGCATTACGATATAACGTATAACGTTATATGGTCATACGTTATAACGTATAACGTTATATGGTCATACGTTATAACGTATAACGTTATGTAGCATTACGATATAACGTATAACGTTATATAGTATCACGTTATAACGTATAACGTTATGTAGTATTACGATATAATGTATAACGTTATGTAGCATTACGATATAACGTATAACGTTATATGGTAATACGTTATAACGTATAACGTTATGTAGCATTACGATATAACGTATAACGTTATGTAGCATTACGATATAACGTATAACGGTATATAGTATTACGTTATAACGTATAACGTTATGTAGTATTACGTTATAACATAGAACGTTATGTAGTATTACGTTATACCGTATAACGTTATGTAGCATTACGATATAACGTATAACGTTATGTAGCATTACGATATAACGTATAACGTTATGTAGTATTACGTTATAACGTATAACGTTATGTTGTATTACGTTATAACGTATAACGTTATGTAGCATTACGATATATCGTATAACGTTATGTAGCATAACGATATAACGTAGAACGTTATACAGTATTATGTTATAACGTACAACGGTATATAGTATTACGTTATAACGTATAACGTTATGTAGTATTACGTTATAACATAGAACGTTATGTAGTATTACGTTATACCGTATAACGTTATGTAGCATTACGATATAAGGTATAACGTTATGTAGCATTACGATATAACGTATAACGTTATGTAGCATTACGATATAACGTATAACGTTATATGGTATTACGTTATAACGTATAACGTTATGTAGTATTACGTTATAACATAGTACGTTATGTAGCATTACGATATAACGTATAACGTTATGTAGCATTACGATATAATGTATAACGTTATATGGTAATACGTTATAACGTATAACGTTATGTAGCATTACTATATAACGTGTAACGTTATGTAGTATTACGTTATAACGTATAACGTTATGTAGCATTATGATATAATGTATAACGTTATATGGTAATACGTTATAACGTATAACGTTATGTAGCATTACTATATTACGTCTAACGATATGTAGCATTACGATATAACGTATAACGATATGTAGTATTACGTTATAACGTATAACGTTATGTAGCATTACGATATAACGTCTAACGTTATGTAGCATTACGATATAACGTGTAACGTTATGTAGCATAACGATATAACGTATAACGTTATATAGTATTACGTTATAACGTATAACGTTATGTAGTATTACGTTATAACATATAACGCTATATAGTATTACGTTATACCGTATAACGTTATGTAGCATTACGATATAACGTACAACGTCATGTAGCATTACGATATAAGGTATAACGTTATGTAGCATTACGATATAACGTATAACGTTATGTAGCATTACGATATAACGTATAACGTTATATGGTATTACGTTATAACGTATAACGTTATGTAGTATTACGTTATAACATAGTACGTTATGTAGCATTACGATATAACGTATAACGTTATGTAGCATTACGATATAATGTATAACGTTATATGGTAATACGTTATAACGTATAACGTTATGTAGCATTACTATATAACGTGTAACGTTATGTAGTATTACGTTATAACGTATAACGTTATGTAGCATTATGATATAATGTATAACGTTATATGGTAATACGTTATAACGTATAACGTTATGTAGCATTACTATATAACGTCTAACGATATGTAGCATTACGATATAACGTATAACGATATGTAGTATTACGTTATAACGTATAACGTTATGTAGCATTACGATATAACGTCTAACGTTATGTAGCATTACGATATAACGTGTAACGTTATGTAGCATAACGATATAACGTATAACGTTATGTAGCATTACTATATAACGTATAACGTTATGTAGTATTACGTTATAACGTATAACGTTATGTTGTATTACGTTATAACGTATAACGTTATGTAGCATAACGATATATCGTATAACGTTATATGATAATACGTTATAACGTATAACGCTATGTAACTTTACGATATAACGTATAACGTTGTATGGTAATACGATATGACGTATAACGTTATGTAGCATTACGATGTAACGCATAACGTTATGTAGCATTACGATATAGCGTATAACGTTATATGGTAATACGTTATGACGTATAACGTTATGTAGTATTAGGATATAACGTATAACGTTATATGGTAATACGTTACAACGTATAACGATATGTAGCATTACTATATAACGTCTAACGATATGTAGCACTACGATATAACGTATAACGTTATGTAGTATTACGATATAACGTATAACGTTATATAGTATTACGCTATAACGTATAACGTTATGTAGTATTACGTTATAACATATAACGTTATGTAGTATTACGTTATACCGTATAACGTTATGTAGCATTACAATATAAGGTATAACGTCATGTAGTATTACGATATAACGTATAACGTTATGTAGCATTACGATGTAACGTATAACGTTATGTAGCATTACGATATAACGTATAACGGTATATAGTATTACGTTATAACGTATAACGTTATGTAGTATTACGTTATAACATAGTACGTTATGTAGCATTACGATATAACGTATAACGTTATGTAGCATTACGATATAACGTGTAACGTTATGTAGCATAACGATATAACGTATAACGTTATATAATATTACGTTATAACGTATAACGTTATGTAGTATTACGTTATAACATATAACGTTATGTAGTATTACGTTATACCGTATAACGTTATGTAGCATTACGATATAACGCATAACGTCATGTAGCATTACGATATAACGTATAACGTTATATGGTAATACGTTATAACGTATAACGTTATATGGTAATACGTTATAACGTATCACGTTATGTAGCATAACGATATAACGTATAACGTTATACAGTATTATGTTATAACGTATAACGTTATGTAGCATTACGAAATAACGTATAACGTTATATATTATTACGTTATAACGTATAACGTTATGTAGCATTACGATATAACGTATAACGTCATGTAGCATTACGATATAACGTATAACGTTATATGGTAATACGTTATAACGTATAACGTTATGTAGCATAACGATATAACGTCTAACGTTATGTAGCATTACGATATAACGTGTAACGTTATGTAGCATAACGATATAACGTATAACGTTATATAGTATTACATTATAACGTATAACGTTATGTAGCATTACGATATAACGTATAACGTTATATAGTATTACGTTATAACGTATAACGTTATGCAGTATTACGTTATAACGTATAACGTTATGTAACATTACGATGTAACGTATATCGTTATGTAGCATTATGATATAACGTATAACGTTATATGGTAATACGTTATAACGTATAACGTTATGTAGCATTACGATATAACGTATAACGTCATGTAGCATTACGATATAACGTATAACGATATATGGTAATACGTTATAACGTATAACGCTATGTAACATTACGATATAACGTATAACGTTATATGGTAATACGTTATAACGTAACACGTTATGTAGCATTACGATATAACGTATAACGTCATGTAGCATTACGATATAACTTATAACGATATATGGTAATACGTTATAACGTATAACGCTATGTAACATTACGATATAACGTATAACGTTATATGGTCATACGTTATAACGTATAACGCTATGTAGCATTACGATATAACGTATAACGTTATATGGTCATACGTTATAACATATAACGCTATGTAGCATTACGATATAGCGAATAACGTTATGTAGTATTACGTTATAACATATAACGTTATGTAGTATTACGTTATAACGTATAACGTTATGTAGCATTACGATATAATGTATAACGTTATATGGTAATACGTTATAACGTATAACGTTATGTAGCATTACTATATAACGTCTAACGTTATGTAGCATTACGATATAACGTATAACGTTATATACTATTACGTTATAACGTATAACGTTATGTAGTATTACGTTATAACGTATAACGTTATGTAGCATTACGATATAATGTATAACGTTATATGGTAATACGTTATAACGTATAACGTTATGTTACATTACTATATAACGTCTAACGTTATGTAGCATTACGATATAACGTATAACGTTATGTAGCATTACGATATAACGTATAACGTTATATAGTATTACGTTATAACGTATAACGTTATGTAGTATTACGTTATAACGTATAACGTTATGTAGCATTACGATATAACGTCTAACGTTATGTAGCATTACGATATAACGTGTAACGTTATGTAGCATAACGATATAACGTATAACGTTATATAGTATTACGTTATAACGTATAACGTTATGTAGTATTACGTTATAACATATAACGTTATGTAGTATTACGTTATACCGTATAACGTTATGTAGCATTACGATATAACGTATAACGTCATGTAGCATTACGATATAACGTATAACGTTATATGGTAATACGTTATAACGTATAACGTTATGTAGCATAACGATATAACGTATAACGTTATACAGTATTATGTTATAACGTATAACGTTATGTAGCATTACGAAATAACGTATAACGTTATGTACTATTACGTTATAACATATAACGTTATGTAGTATTACGTTATAACGTATAACGTTATGTAGCATTACGATATAATGTATAACGTCATGTAGCATTACGATATAACGTATAACGTTATACAGTATTATGTTATAACGTATAACGTTATGTAGCATTACGAAATAACGTATAACGTTATGTACTATTACGTTATAACATATAACGTTATGTAGTATTACGTTATAACGTATAACGTTATGTAGTATTACGTTATAACGTATAACGTTATGTAGCATTACGATATAATGTATAACGTTATATGGTAATACGTTATAACGTATAACGTTATGTAGCATTACTATATAACGTCTAACGTTACGTAGCATTACGATATAACGTATAACGTTATGTAGCATTACGATATAACGTATAACGATATATGGTAATACGTTCTAACGTATAACGCTATGTAACATTACGATATAACGTATAACGTTATATGGTAATACATTATAACGTCTAACGCTATGTAACATTACGATATAACGTATAACGTTATATGGTAATACGTTATAACGTACAACGTTATGTAGCATTACGATATAACGTATAACGTTATGTAGCATTACGATGTAACGTATAACGTTATGTAGCATTACGATATAACGTATAACGTTATATAGTATCACGTTATAACGTATAACGTTATGTAGCATTACGATATAATGTATAACGTTATGTAGCATTACGATATAACGTATAACGTTATATGGTAATACGTTATAACGTATAACGTTATGTAGCATTACGATATAATGTATAACGTTATGTAGCATTACGATATAACGTATAACGTTATATGGTAATACGTTATAACGTATAACGTTCTGTAGCATTACGATATAACGTATAACGTTATGTAGCATTACGATATAACGTATAACGTTATGTAGCATTACGATATAACGTATAACGGTATATACTATTACGTTATAACTTATAACGTTATGTAGTATTACGATATAACGTATAACGTTATGTAGCATTACGATATAACGTATAACGGTATATAGTATTACGTTATAACTTATAACGTTATGTAGTATTATGTTATACCGTATAACGTTATGTCTCATTACGATATAATGTATAACGTTATGTGTCATTGCGATATAACGTATAACGTTATGTAGCATTACGATATAACGTATAACGTTATGTAGTATTACGTTATAACGTATAACGTTATGTTGTATTACGTTATAACGTATAACGTTATGTAGCATAACGATATATCGTATAACGTTATATGATAATACGTTATAACGTATAACGCTATGTAACTTTACGATATAACGTATAACGTTGTATGGTAATACGATATGACGTATAACGTTATGTAGCATTACGATATAACGTATAACGTTATGTAGCATTACGATGTAACGTATAACGTTATGTAGCATTACGATATAACGTATAACGTTATGTAGCATAACGATATAACGTATAACGCTATATGGTAATACGTTATATCGTATAACGTTATATGGTAATACGTTATAACGTATAACGTTATGTAGCATTACAATATAACGTATAACGTTATGTAGCATTACGATGTAACGCATAACGTTATGTAGCATTACGATATAGCGTATAACGTTATATGGTAATACGTTATGACGTATAACGTTATGTAGTATTACGATATAACGTATAACGTTATATGGTAATACGTTATAACGTATAACGTTATGTAGCATTACGATATAACGTATAACATTATGTAGTATTACGTTATAACGTATAACGTTATGCAGAATTAAGATATAATGTATAACGTTATGTAGCATTACGATATAACGTATAACGTTATATGGTAATACGTTATATCGTATAACCTTATGTAGCAATACGATATAAGGTTAACGTTATGTAGCATTACGTTATAACGTATTACGCTATATAGCATTACGATATAACGAATAACGAAATATGGTAATACGTTATAACGTCTAGCGTTATGTAGCATTACGATATAACGTATAACGTTATGTAGCATTACGATGTAACGTATAACGTTATGTAGCATTACGATATAACGTACAACGTTATATGGTAATACGTTATAACGTATAACGTTATGTAGCATTACTATATAACGTCTAACGTTATGTAGCATTACGATATAACGTATAACGTTATGTATCATTACGATATAACGTATAACGTTATATAGAATTACGTTATAACGTATAACGTTATGTAGTATTACGTTATAACGTATAACGTTATATGGTAATACGTTATATCGTATAACCTTATGTAGCAATACGATATAACGTTAACGTTATGTAGCATTACGTTATAACGTATTACGCTATATAGCATTACGATATAACGAATAACGATATATGGTAATACGTTATAACGTCTAGCGTTATGTAGCATTACGATATAACGTCTAACGTTATGTAGCATTACGATATAACGTGTAACGTTATGTAGCATAACGATATAACTTATAACGTTATATAGTATTACGTTATAACGTATAACGTTATGTAGTATTACGTTATACCGTATAACGTTATGTAGCTTTACGATATAACGTATAACGTCATGTAGCATTACGATATAACGTATAACGATATATGGTAATACGTTATAACGTATAACGCTATGTAACATTACGATATAACGTATAACGTTATATGGTAATACGTTATAACGTATAACGTTATGTAGCATAACGATATAACGTATAACGTTATACAGTATAATGTTATAACGTATAACGTTATGTAGAATTACGAAATAACGTATAACGTTATGTACTATTACGTTATAACATATAACGTTATGTAGTATTACGTTATAACGTATTACGCTATATAGCATTACGATATAACGTATAACGTTATATGGTCATACGTTATAACGTATAACGTTATATGGTAATACGTTATAACGTATAACGTTATGTAGTATTACGTTATAACGTATTACGCTATATAGCATTACGATATAGCGTATAACGTTATATGGTCATACGTTATAACGTATAACGTTATGTAGTATTACGTTATACCGTATAACGTTATGTAGCATTACGATATAACGTATAACGTTATGTAGCATTACGATATAACGTATAACGTTATTAAGTATTACGTTATAACGTATAACGTTATGTTGTATTACGTTATAACGTATAACGTTATGTAGCATTACGATATATCGTATAACGTTATGTAGCATAACGATATAACGTAGAACGTTATACAGTATTATGTTGTAACGTATAACGGTATATAGTATTACGTTATAACGTATAACGTTATGTAGTATTACGTTATAACATAGAACGTTATGTAGTATTACGTTATACCGTATAACGTTATGTAGCATTACGATATAACGTATAACGTTATGTAGTATTACGATATAACGTATAACGTTATGTAGCATTACGATATAACGTATAACGTTATATGGTAATACGTTACAACGTATAACGTTATGTAGCATTACTATATAACGTCTAACGATATGTAGCACTACGATATAACGTATAACGTTATGTAGTATTACGATATAACGTATAACGTTATATAGTATTACGCTATAACGTATAACGTTATGTAGTATTACGTTATAACATATAACGTTATGTAGTATTACGTTATTACCGTATAACGTTATGTAGCATTACAATATAAGGTATAACGTCATGTAGTATTACGATATAACGTATAACGTTATGTAGCATTACGATGTAACGTATAACGTTATGTAGCATTACGATATAACGTATAACGGTATATAGTATTACGTTATAACGTATAACGTTATGTAGTATTACGTTATAACATAGTACGTTATGTAGCATTACGATATAACGTATAACGTTATGTAGCATTACGATATAATGTATAACGTTATATGGTAATACGTTATAACGTATAACGTTATGTAGCATTACTATATAACGTCTAACGTTATGTAGTATTACGTTATAACGTATAACGTTATGTAGCATTACTATATAACGTCTAACGATATGTAGCATTACGATATAACGTATAACGTTATATGGTAATACGTTATAACGTATAACGTTATGTAGCATTACTATATAACGTCTAACGTTATCTAGTATTACGTTATAACGTATAACGTTATGTAGCATTACGATATAATGTATAACGTTATATGGTAATACGTTATAACGTATAACGTTATGTAGCATTTCTATATAACGTCTAACGATATGTAGCATTACGATATAACGTATAACGATATGTAGTATTACGTTATAACGTATAACGTTATGTAGCATTACGATATAACGTCTAACGTTATGTAGCATTACGATATAACGTGTAACGTTATGTAGCATAACGATATAACGTATAACGTTATATAGTATTACCTTATAACGTATAACGTTATGTAGTATTACGTTATAACATATAACGCTATATAGTATTACGTTATACCGTATATCGTTATGTATCAGTACGTTATAACGAAATACGTTATATAGCATAACGATATAACGTATAACGTTATGTAGCATTACGATATAACGTGTAACGTTATGAAGCATTACGATGTAGCGTATAACGTTATGTAGCATTACGATATAACGTATAACGTTATATGGTAATACGTTATAACGTATAACGTTATGTAGCTTTACGATATAACGTATAACGTCATGTAGCATTACGATATAACGTATAACGTTATATGGTAATACGTTATAACGTATAACGCTATGTAACAGTACGATATAACGTATAACGTTATATGGTAATACGTTATAACGTATAACGTTATGTAGCATTACGATATAACGTATAACGTTATGTAGCATTACGATATAACGTGTAACGTTATGAAGCATTACGATGTAGCGTATAACGTTATGTAGCATTACGATATAACGTATAACGTTATGTAGCTTTACGATATAACGTATAACGTCATGTAGCATTACGATATAACGTATAACGTTATATGGTAATACGTTATAACGTATAACGCTATGTAACAGTACGATATAACGTATAACGTTATATGGTAATACGTTATAACGTATAACGTTATGTAGCATTACGATATAACGTATAACGTTATGTAGCATTACGATATAACGTATAACGTTATATGGTCATACGTTATAACGTATAACGTTATGTAGCATTACGATATAACGTATAACGTTATATAGTATCACGTTATAACGTATAACGTTATGTAGTATTACGATATAATGTATAACGTTATGTAGCATTACGATATAACGTATAACGTTATATGGTAATACGTTATAACGTATAACGTTATGTAGCATTACGATATAACGTATAACGTTATGTAGCATTACGATATAACGTATAACGGTATATAGTATTACGTTATAACGTATAACGTTATGTAGTATTACGTTATAACATAGAACGTTATGTAGTATTACGTTATACCGTATAACGTTATGTAGCATTACGATATAACGTATAACGTTATGTAGCATTACGATATAACGTATAACGTTATGTAGTATTACGTTATAACGTATAACGTTATGTTGTATTACGTTATAACGTATAACGTTATGTAGCATTACGATATATCGTATAACGTTATGTAGCATAACGATATAACGTAGAACGTTATACAGTATTATGTTATAACGTACAACGGTATATAGTATTACGTTATAACGTATAACGTTATGTAGTATTACGTTATAACATAGAACGTTATGTAGTATTACGTTATACCGTATAACGTTATGTAGCATTACGATATAAGGTATAACGTTATGTAGCATTACGATATAACGTATAACGTTATGTAGCATTACGATATAACGTATAACGTTATATGGTATTACGTTATAACGTATAACGTTATGTAGTATTACGTTATAACATAGTACGTTATGTAGCATTACGATATAACGTATAACGTTATGTAGCATTACGATATAATGTATAACGTTATATGGTAATACGTTATAACGTATAACGTTATGTAGCATTACTATATAACGTGTAACGTTATGTAGTATTACGTTATAACGTATAACGTTATGTAGCATTATGATATAATGTATAACGTTATATGGTAATACGTTATAACGTATAACGTTATGTAGCATTACTATATAACGTCTAACGATATGTAGCATTACGATATAACGTATAACGATATGTAGTATTACGTTATAACGTATAACGTTATGTAGCATTACGATATAACGTCTAACGTTATGTAGCATTACCATATAACGTACAACGTCATGTAGCATTACGATATAACGTATAACGTTATGTAGCATTACGATGTAACGTATAACGTTATGTAGCATTACGATATAACGTATATCATTATATGGTCATACGTTATAACGTATAACGTCATGTAGCATTACGATATAACGTATAACGTTATGTAGCATTACGATGTAACGTATAACGTTATGTAGCATTACGATATAACGTATACCATTATATGGTGATACGTTATAACGTATAACGTTATGTAGCATTACGATATAACGTATAACGTTATGTAGCATTACGATGTAACGTATAATGTTATGTAGCATTACGATATAACGTATATCATTATATGGTGATACGTTATAACGCATAACGTTATGTAGCATTACGATATAACGTATAACGTTATGAAGCATTACGATGTAGCGTATAACGTTATGTAGCATTACGATATAACGTATTACGTCATGTAGCATTACGATATAACGTATAACGTTATATGGTAATACGTTATAACGTATTACGTCATGTAGCATTACGATATAACGTATAACGTATAACGCTATGTAACATTACGATATAACGTATAACGTTATATGGTAATACGTTATAACGTATAACGTTATGTAGCATTACGATATAACGTATAACGTTATGTAGTATTACGATATAACGTATAACCTTATATAGCATTACGATATAACGTATAACGTTATGTAGTATTACGTTATAACGTATAACGTTATGTAGCATTACGATATAAGGTATAACGTTATGTAGCATATCGATATAACGTATAACGTTATATAGTATTACGTTATAAGGTATAACGTTATGTAGCATTACGATATAACGTATAACGTTATGTAGCATTACGATGTAACGTATAACGTTATATGGTAATACGATATAACTTATAACGTTATGTAGTATTACGTTACAACGTATAACGTTATGTAGCATTACGATATAACGTATAACGTTATATAGTATTACGTTATAAGGTATAACGTTATGTAGCATTACGATATAACGTATAACGTTATGTAGCATTACGATGTAACGTATAACGTTATATGGTAATACGATATAACTTATAACGTTATGTAGTATTACGTTACAACGTATAACGTTATGTAGCATTACGATATAACGTATAACGTTATATAGCATTACGATATAACGTATAACGTTATATAGTATTACGTTATAACGTATAACGTTATGTAGTATTACGTTATAACGTATAACGTTATGTAGCATTACGATATAACGTCTAACGTTATGTAGCATTACGATATAACGTGTAAGGTTATGTAGCATAACGATATAACGTATAACGTTATATAGTACTACGTAATAACGTATAACGTTATGTAGTATTACGTTATTCCGTATAACGTTATGTAGCATTACGATATAACGTGTAACGTCATGTAGCATTACGATATAACGTATAACGATATATGGTAATACGTTATAACGTATAACGCTATGTAACATTACGATATAACGTATAACGTTATATGGTAATACGATATGACGTGTAACGTTATGTAGCATAACGATATAACGTATAACGTTATATGGTATTACGTTATAACGTATAACGTTATGTAGTATTACGTTATAACATATAACGCTATATAGTATTACGTTATACCGTATAACGTTATGTAGCATTACGATATAACGTACAACGTCATGTAGCATTACGATATAACGTATAACGTTATGTAGCATTACGATGTAACGTATAACGTTATGTAGCATTACGATATAACGTATATCATTATATGGTGATACGTTATAACGTATAACGTTATGTAGCATTACGATATAACGTATTACGTTATGTAGCATTACGATGTAACGTATAACGTTATGTAGCATTACGATATAACGTATATCATTATATGGTGATACGTTATAACGTATAACGTTATGTAGCATTACGATATAACGTATAACGTTATGAAGCATTACGATGTAGCGTATAACGTTATGTAGCATTACGATATAACGTATAACGTTATATGGTAATACGTTATAACGTATAACGTTATGTAGCTTTACGATATAACGTATAACGTTATATGGTAATACGTTATAACGTATAACGTTATGTAGCATTACTATATAACGTCTAACGTTATCTAGTATTACGTTATAACGTATAACGTTATGTAGCATTACGATATAATGTATAACGTTATATGGTAATACGTTATAACGTATAACGTTATGTAGCATTTCTATATAACGTCTAACGATATGTAGCATTACGATATAACGTATAACGATATGTAGTATTACGTTATACCGTATAACGTTATGTAGCATTACGATATAACGTCTAACGTTATGTAGCATTACGATATAACGTGTAACGTTATGTAGCATAACGATATAACGTATAACGTTATATAGTATTACGTTATAACGTATAACGTTATGTAGTATTACGTTATAACATATAACGCTATATAGTATTACGTTATACCGTATATCGTTATGTATCAGTACGGTATAACGAAATACGTTATATAGCATAACGATATAACGTATAACGTCATGTAGCATTACGATATAACGTGTAACGTTATGAAGCATTACGATGTAGCGTATAACGTTATGTAGCATTACGATATAACGTATAACGTTATATGGTAATACGTTATAACGTATAACGTTATGTAGCTTTACGATATAACGTATAACGTCATGTAGCATTACGATATAACGTATAACGTTATATGGTAATACGTTATAACGTATAACGCTATGTAACAGTACGATATAACGTATAACGTTATATGGTAATACGTTATAACGTATAACGTTATGTAGCATTACGATATAACGTATAACGTTATGTAGCATTACGATATAGCGTGTAACGTTATGAAGCATTACGATGTAGCGTATAACGTTATGTAGCATTACGATATAACGTATAACGTTATATGGTAATACGTTATAACGTATAACGTTATGTAGCTTTACGATATAACGTATAACGTCATGTAGCATTACGATATAACGTATAACGTTATATGGTAATACGTTATAACGTATAACGCTATGTAACAGTACGATATAACGTATAACGTTATATGGTAATACGTTATAACGTATAACGTTATGTAGCATTACGATATAACGTATAACGTTATGTAGCATTACGATATAACGTATAACGTTATATGGTTATACGTTATAACGTATAACGTTATATGGTCATACGTTATAACGTATAACGTTATGTGGCATTACGATATAACGTATAACGTTATATAGTATCACGTTATAACGTATAACGTTATGTAGTATTACGATATAATGTATAACGTTATGTAGCATTACGATATAACGTATAACGTTATATGGTAATACGTTATAACGTATAACGTTATGTAGCATTACGATATAACGTATAACGTTATGTAGCATTACGATATAACGTATAACGGTATATAGTATTACGTTATAACGTATAACGTTATGTAGTATTACGTTATAACATAGAACGTTATGTAGTATTACGTTATACCGTATAACGTTATGTAGCATTACGATATAGCGTATAACGTTATGTAGCATTACGATATAACGTATAACGTTATGTAGTATTACGTTATAACGTATAACGTTATGTTGTATTACGTTATAACGTATAACGTTATGTAGCATTACGATATATCGTATAACGTTATGTAGCGTAACGATATAACGTAGAACGTTATACAGTATTATGTTATAACGTACAACGGTATATAGTATTACGTTATAACGTATAACGTTATGTAGTATTACGTTATAACATAGAACGTTATGTAGTATTACGTTATACCGTATAACGTTATGTAGCATTACGATATAAGGTATAACGTTATGTAGCATTATGATATAACGTATAACGTTATGTAGCATTACGATATAACGTATAACGTTATATGGTATTACGTTATAACGTATAACGTTATGTAGTATTACGTTATAACATAGTACGTTATGTAGCATTACGATATAACGTATAACGTTATGTAGCATTACGATATAATGTATAACGTTATATGGTAATACGTTATAACGTATAACGTTATGTAGCATTACTATATAACGTCTAACGTTATGTAGTATTACGTTATAACGTATAACGTTATGTAGCATTATGATATAATGTATTACGTTATATGGTAATACGTTATAACGTATAACGTTATGTAGCATTACTATATAACGTCTAACGATATGTAGCATTACGATATAACGTATAACGATATGTAGTATTACGTTATAACGTATAACGTTATGTAGCATTACGATATAACGTCTAACGTTATGTAGCATTACGATATAACGTGTAACGTTATGTAGCATAACGATATAACGTATAACGTTATATAGTATTACGTTATAACGTATAACGTTATGTAGTATTACGTTATAACATATAACGCTATATAGTATTACGTTATACCGTATAACGTTATGTAGCATTACGATATAACGTACAACGTCATGTAGCATTACGATATAACGTATAACGTTATGTAGCATTACGATGTAACGTATAACGTTATGTAGCATTACGATATAACGTATAACGTTATGTAGCATTACGATATAACGTATAACGTTATGTAGCATTACGATATAATGTATAACCTTATATAGCATTACGATATAACGTATAACGTTATATAGTATTACGTTATAACGTATAACGTTATGTAGCTTTACGATATAACGTATTACGTCATGTAGCATTACGATATAACGTATAACGTTATATGGTAATACGTTATAACGTATAACGCTATGTAACATTACGATATAACGTATAACGTTATATGGTAATACGTTATAACGTATAACGTTATGTAGCATTACGATATAACGTATAACGTTATGTAGTATTACGATATAATGTATAACCTTATATAGCATTACGATATAACGTATAACGTTATATAGTATTACGTTATAACGTATAACGTTATGTAGTATTACGTTATAACGTATAACGTTATGTAGCATTACGATATAAGGTATAACGTTATGTAGCATATCGATATAACGTATAACGTTATATAGTATTACGTTATAAGGTATAACGTTATGTAGCATTACGATATAACGTATAACGTTATGTAGCATTACGATGTAACGTATAACGTTATATGGTAATACGATATAACTTATAACGTTATGTAGTACTACGTTACAACGTATAACGTTATGTAGTATTACGTTATACCGTATAACGTTATGTAGCTTTACGATATAACGTATAACGTCATGTAGCATTACGATATAACGTATAACGATATATGGTAATACGTTATAACGTATAACGCTATGTAACATTACGATATAACGTATAACGTTATATGGTAATACGTTATAACGTATAACGTTATGTACCATAACCATATAACGCATAACGTTATGTAGCATTACGATATAATGTATAACGTTATGTAGTATTACGATTTAACGTATAACGGTATATAGTATTACGTTATAACGTATAACGTTATGTAGTATTACGTTATAACATAGAACGTTATGTAGTATTACGTTATACCGTATAACGTTATGTAGCATTACGATATAATCTATAACGTTATGTAGCATTACGATATAAAGTATAACGTTATGTAGCATAACGATATAACATATAACGTTATATAGTATTACGTTATAACGTATAACGTTATGTAGCATTACGATATAACGTATAACGTTATGTAGCATTTCGATATAACGTATAACGTTATGTAGCATTACGATGTAACGTATAACGTTATGTAGCATTACGATATAATGTATAACGTTATGTAGCATATCGATATAACGTATAACGTTATATAGTATTACGTTATAATGTATAACGTTATGTAGCATTACGATATAACGTATAACGTTATGTAGCATTACGATGTAACGTATAACGTTATGTAGCATTACGATATAACGTATAACGTTATGTACCATAACCATATAACGCATAACGTTATGTAGCATTACGATATAATGTATAACGTTATGTAGCATTACGATATAAAGTATAACGTTATGTAGCATAACGATATAACATATAACGTTATATAGTATTACGTTATAACGTATAACGTTATGTAGCATTACGATATAACGTATAACGTTATGTAGCATTTCGATATAACGTATAACGTTATGTAGCATTACGATGTAACGTATAACGTTATGTAGTATTACGTTATAACGTATAACGTTATGTAGTATTACGTTATAACATAGAACGTTATGTAGTATTACGTTATACCGTATAACGTTATGTAGCATTACGATATAATGTATAACGTTATGTAGCATTACGATATAAAGTATAACGTTATGTAGCATAACGATATAACATATAACGTTATATAGTATTACGTTATAACGTATAACGTTATGTAGCATTACGATATAACGTATAACGTTATGTAGCATTTCGATATAACGTATAACGTTATGTAGCATTACGATGTAACATATAACGTTATGTAGCATTACGATATAAAGTATAACGTTATGTAGCATAACGATATAACATATAACGTTATATAGTATTACGTTATAACGTATAACGTTATGTAGCATTACGATATAACGTATAACGTTATATATTATTACGTTAAAACGTATAACGTTATGTAGTATTACGTTATAACGAATAACGTTATGTTTTATTACGTTATAACTTATAAAGTTAGGTAGTATTACGTTATAACGTATAATGTTATGTAGTGTTACGTTATAACGTATAACGATATATACTATTACGTTATAACGTATAACGTTATATAGCATTACGATGTAACGTATAACGTTATGTAGCATTACGATATAACGTATAACGTTATGTACCATAACCATATAACGCATAACGTTATGTAGCATTACGATATAATGTATAACGTTATGTAGCATTACGATATAAAGTATAACGTTATGTAGCATAACGATATAACATATAACGTTATATAGTATTACGTTATAACGTATAACGTTATGTAGCATTACGATATAACGTATAACGTTATGTAGCATTTCGATATAACGTATAACGTTATGTAGCATTACGATGTAACGTATAACGTTATGTAGTATTACGAAATAACGTATAACGTTATGTACTATTACGTTATAACATATAACGTTATGTAGTATTACGTTATAACGTATTACGCTATATAGCATTACGATATAACGTATAACATTATATGGTCATACGTTATAACGTATAACGCTATGTAGCATTACGATGTAGCGTATTACGTTATGTAGCATTACGATATAACGTATAACGTTATGTAGCTTTACGATATAACGTATAACGTCATGTAGCATTACGATATAACCTATAACGTTATATGGTAATACGTCATAACTTATAACTATATGTAGCATTACGATACAACGTATAACGTTATGTAGCATTACGATGTAACGTATAACGTTATGTAGCATTACGATATAACGTATAACGTTATATAGTATCCCGGTATAACGTATAACGTTATGTAGTATTACGATATAATGTATAACGTTATGTAGCATTACGATTTAACGTATAACGGTATATAGTATTACGTTATAACGTATAACGTTATGTAGTATTACGTTATAACATAGAACGTTATGTAGTATTACGTTATACCGTATAACGTTATGTAGCATTACGATATAATCTATAACGTTATGTAGCATTACGATATAAAGTATAACGTTATGTAGCATAACGATATAACATATAACGTTATATAGTATTACGTTATAACGTATAACGTTATGTAGCATTACGATATAACGTATAACGTTATGTAGCATTTCGATATAACGTATAACGTTATGTAGCATTACGATGTAACGTATAACGTTATGTAGCATTACGATATAATGTATAACGTTATGTAGCATATCGATATAACGTATAACGTTATATAGTATTACGTTATAATGTATAACGTTATGTAGCATTACGATATAACGTATAACGTTATGTAGCATTACGATGTAACGTATAACGTTATGTAGCATTACCATATAACGTATAACGTTATGTACCATAACCATATAACGCATAACGTTATGTAGCATTACGATATAATGTATAACGTTATGTAGCATTACGATATAAAGTATAACGTTATGTAGCATAACGATATAACATATAACGTTATATAGTATTACGTTATAACGTATAACGTTATGTAGCATTACGATATAACGTATAACGTTATGTAGCATTTCGATATAACGTATAACGTTATGTAGCATTACGATGTAACGTATAACGTTATGTAGTATTACGTTATAACGTATAACGTTATGTAGTATTACGTTATAACATAGAACGTTATGTAGTATTACGTTATAACGTATAACGTTATGTAGCATTACGATATAACGTATAACGTTATGTAGCATTTCGATATAACGTATAACGTTATGTAGCATTACGATGTAACGTATAACGTTATGTAGTATTACGTTATAACGTATAACGTTATGTAGCATTACGATATAACGTATAACGTTATGTAGCATTTCGATATAACGTATAACGTTATGTAGCATTACGATGTAACGTATAACGTTATGTAGCATTACGATATAATGTATAACGTTATGTAGCATATCGATATAACGTATAACGTTATATAGTATTACGTTATAATGTATAACGTTATGTAGCATTACGATATAACGTATAACGTTATGTAGCATTACGATGTAACGTATAACGTTATGTAGCATTACGATATAACGTATAACGTTATGTACCATAACCATATAACGCATAACGTTATGTAGCATTACGATATAACGTATAACGTTATGTACCATAACCATATAACGCATAACGTTATGTAGCATTACGATATAATGTATAACGTTATGTAGCATTACGATATAAAGTATAACGTTATGTAGCATAACGATATAACATATAACGTTATATAGTATTACGTTATAACGTATAACGTTATGTAGCATTACGATATAACGTATAACGTTATGTAGCATTTCGATATAACGTATAACGTTATGTAGCATTACGATGTAACGTATAACGTTATGTAGTATTACGAAATAACGTATAACGTTATGTACTATTACGTTATAACATATAACGTTATGTAGTATTATGTTATAACGTATTACGCTATATAGCATTACGATATAACGTATAACTTTATATGGTCATACGTTATAACGTATAACGCTATGTAGCATTACGATGTAGCGTATTACGTTATGTAGCATTACGATATAACGTATAACGTTATATGGTAATACGTTATAACGTATAACGTTATGTAGCTTTACGATATAACGTATAACGTCATGTAGCATTACGATATAACCTATAACGTTATATGGTAATACGTTATAACTTATAACTATATGAAGCATTACGATACAACGTATAACGTTATGTAGCATTACGATGTAACGTATAACGTTATGTAGCATTACGATATAACGTATAACGTTATATAGTATCCCGGTATAACGTATAACGTTATGTAGTATTACGATATAATGTATAACGTTATGTAGCATTACGATTTAACGTATAACGGTATATAGTATTACGTTATAACGTATAACGTTATGTAGTATAACGTTATAACATAGAACGTTATGTAGTATTACGTTATACCGTATAACGTTATGTAGCATTACGATATAATCTATAACGTTATGTAGCATTACGATATAAAGTATAACGTTATGTAGCATAACGATATAACATATAACGTTATATAGTATTACGTTATAACGTATAACGTTATGTAGCATTACGATATAACGTATAACGTTATGTAGCATTTCGATATAACGTATAACGTTATGTAGCATTACGATATAACGTATAACGTTATATAGTATCCCGGTATAACGTATAACGTTATGTAGTATTACGATATAATGTATAACGTTATGTAGCATTACGATTTAACGTATAACGGTATATAGTATTACGTTATAACGTATAACGTCATGTAGCATTACGATATAACCTATAACGTTATATGGTAATACGTTATAACTTATAACTATATGAAGCATTACGATACAACGTATAACGTTATGTAGCATTACGATGTAACGTATAACGTTATGTAGCATTACGATATAACGTATAACGTTATATAGTATCCCGGTATAACGTATAACGTTATGTAGTATTACGATATAATGTATAACGTTATGTAGCATTACGATTTAACGTATAACGGTATATAGTATTACGTTATAACGTATAACGTTATGTAGTATAACGTTATAACATAGAACGTTATGTAGTATTACGTTATACCGTATAACGTTATGTACCATAACCATATAACGCATAACGTTATGTAGCATTACGATATAATGTATAACGTTATGTAGCATTACGATATAAAGTATAACGTTATGTAGCATAACGATATAACATATAACGTTATATAGTATTACGTTATAACGTATAACGTTATGTAGCATTAGGATATAACGTATAACGTTATGTAGCATTTCGATATAACGTATAACGTTATGTAGCATTACGATGTAACGTATAACGTTATGTAGTATTACGTTATAACGTATAACGTTATGTAGTATTACGTTATAACATAGAACGTTATGTAGTATTACGTTATACCGTATAACGTTATGTAGCATTACGATATAATGTATAACGTTATGTAGCATTACGATATAAAGTATAACGTTATGTAGCATAACGATATAACATATAACGTTATATAGTATTACGTTATAACGTATAACGTTATGTAGCATTACGATATAACGTATAACGTTATGTAGCATTTCGATATAACGTATAACGTTATGTAGCATTACGATGTAACGTATAACGTTATGTAGCATTACGATATAATGTATAACGTTATGTAGCATATCGATATAACTTATAACGTTATATAGTATTACGTTATAATGTATAACGTTATGTAGCATTACGATATAACGTATAACGTTATGTAGCATTACGATGTAACGTATAACGTTATGTAGCATTACGATATAACGTATAACGTTATGTACCATAACCATATAACGCATAACGTTATGTAGCATTACGATATAACGTGTAATGTCATGTAGCATTACGATATAACGTATAACGATATATGGTAATACGTTATAACGTATAACGCTATGTAACATTACGATATAACGTATAACGTTATATGGTAATACGTTATAACGTATAACGTTATGTAGCATAACGATATAACGTATAACGTTATACAGTATAATGTTATAACGTACAACGTTATGTAGCATTACGAAATAACGTATAACGTTATGTACTATTACGTTATAACATATAACGTTATGTAGTATTACGTTATAACGTATTACGCTATATAGCATTACGATATAACGTATAACTTTATATGGTCATACGTTATAACGTATAACGCTATGTAGCATTACGATGTAGCGTATAACGTTATGTAGCATTACGATATAACGTATAACGTTATATGGTAATACGTTATAACGTATAACGTTATGTAGCTTTACGATATAACGTATAACGTCATGTAGCATTACGATATAACCTATAACGTTATATGGTAATACGTTATAACGTATAACTATATGTAGCATTACGATACAACGTATAACGTTATGTAGCATTACGATATAAAGTATAACGTTATGTAGCATAACGATATAACATATAACGTTATATAGTATTACGTTATAACGTATAACGTTATGTAGCATTACGATATAACGTATAACGTTATGTAGCATTTCGATATAACGTATAACGTTATGTAGCATTAAGATGTAACGTATAACGTTATGTAGCATTACGATATAAAGTATAACGTTATGTAGCATAACGATATAACATATAACGTTATATAGTATTACGTTATAACGTATAACGTTATGTAGCATTACGATATAACGTATAACGTTATGTAGCATTACGATGTAACGTATAACGTTATGTAGCATTACGATATAACGTATAACGTTATGTACCATAACCATATAACGCATAACGTTATGTAGCATTACGATATAATGTATAACGTTATGTAGCATTACGATATAAAATATAACGTTATGTAGCATAGCGATATAACATATAACGTTATATAGTATTACGTTATAACGTATAACGTTATGTAGCATTACGATATAACGTATAACGTTATGTAGCATTTCGATATAACGTATAACGTTATGTAGCATTACGATGTAACGTATAACGTTATGTAGTATTACGAAATAACGTATAACGTTATGTACTATTACGTTATAACATATAACGTTATGTAGTATTATGTTATAACGTATTACGCTATATAGCATTACGATATAACGTATAACTTTATATGGTCATACGTTATAACGTATAACGCTATGTAGCATTACGATGTAGCGTATTACGTTATGTAGCATTACGATATAACGTATAACGTTATATGGTAATACGTTATAACGTATAACGTTATGTAGCTTTACGATATAACGTATAACGTCATGTAGCATTACGATATAACCTATAACGTTATATGGTAATACGTTATAACTTATAACTATATGTAGCATTACGATACAACGTATAACGTTATGTAGCATTACGATGTAACGTATAACGTTATGTAGCATTACGATATAACGTATAACGTTATATAGTATCCCGGTATAACGTATAACGTTATGTAGTATTACGATATAATGTATAACGTTATGTAGCATTACGATTTAACGTATAACGGTATATAGTATTACGTTATAACGTATAACGTTATGTAGTATTACGTTATAACATAGAACGTTATGTAGTATTACGTTATACCGTATAACGTTATGTAGCATTACGATATAATCTATAACGTTATGTAGCATTACGATATAAAGTATAACGTTATGTAGCATAACGATATAACATATAACGTTATATAGTATTACGTTATAACGTATAACGTTATGTAGCATTACGATATAACGTATAACGTTATGTAGCATTTCGATATAACGTATAACGTTATGTAGCATTACGATGTAACGTATAACGTTATGTAGCATTACGATATAATGTATAACGTTATGTAGCATATCGATATAACGTATAACGTTATATAGTATTACGTTATAATGTATAACGTTATGTAGCATTACGATATAACGTATAACGTTATGTAGCATTACGATGTAACGTATAACGTTATGTAGCATTACGATATAACGTATAACGTTATGTACCATAACCATATAACGCATAACGTTATGTAGCATTACGATATAATGTATAACGTTATGTAGCATTACGATATAAAGTATAACGTTATGTAGCATAACGATATAACATATAACGTTATATAGTATTACGTTATAACGTATAACGTTATGTAGCATTAGGATATAACGTATAACGTTATGTAGCATTTCGATATAACGTATAACGTTATGTAGCATTACGATGTAACGTATAACGTTATGTAGTATTACGTTATAACGTATAACGTTATGTAGTATTACGTTATAACATAGAACGTTATGTAGTATTACGTTATACCGTATAACGTTATGTAGCATTACGATATAATGTATAACGTTATGTAGCATTACGATATAAAGTATAACGTTATGTAGCATAACGATATAACATATAACGTTATATAGTATTACGTTATAACGTATAACGTTATGTAGCATTACGATATAACGTATAACGTTATGTAGCATTTCGATATAACGTATAACGTTATGTAGCATTACGATGTAACGTATAACGTTATGTAGCATTACGATATAATGTATAACGTTATGTAGCATATCGATATAACTTATAACGTTATATAGTATTACGTTATAATGTATAACGTTATGTAGCATTACGATATAACGTATAACGTTATGTAGCATTACGATGTAACGTATAACGTTATGTAGCATACGATATAACGTATAACGTTATGTACCATAACCATATAACGCATAACGTTATGTAGCATTACGATATAACGTGTAATGTCATGTAGCATTACGATATAACGTATAACGATATATGGTAATACGTTATAAACGTATAACGCTATGTAACATTACGATATAACGTATAACGTTATATGGTAATACGTTATAACGTATAACGTTATGTAGCATAACGATATAACGTATAACGTTATACAGTATAATGTTATAACGTACAACGTTATGTAGCATTACGAAATAACGTATAACGTTATGTACTATTACGTTATAACATATAACGTTATGTAGTATTACGTTATAACGTATTACGCTATATAGCATTACGATATAACGTATAACTTTATATGGTCATACGTTATAACGTATAACGCTATGTAGCATTACGATGTAGCGTATAACGTTATGTAGCATTACGATATAACGTATAACGTTATATGGTAATACGTTATAACGTATAACGTTATGTAGCTTTACGATATAACGTATAACGTCATGTAGCATTACGATATAACCTATAACGTTATATGGTAATACGTTATAACGTATAACTATATGTAGCATTACGATACAACGTATAACGTTATGTAGCATTACGATGTAACGTATAACGTTATGTAGCATTACGATATAACGTATAACGTTATATAGTATCCCGGTATAACGTATAACGTTATGTAGTATTACGATATAATGTATAACGTTATGTAGCATTACGATGTAACGTATGACGTTATATGGTAATACGTTATAACGTATAACGTTATGTAGCATTACGATATAACGTATAACGTTATGTAGCATTACGATTTAACGTATAACGGTATATAGTATTACGTTATAACGTATAACGTTATGTAGTATTACGTTATAACATAGAACGTTATGTAGTATTACGTTATACCGTATAACGTTATGTAGCATTACGATATAACGTATAACGTTATGTAGCATTACGATGTAACGTATAACGTTATGTAGCATTACGATATAATGTATAACGTTATGTAGCATTACGATGTAACGTATAACGTTATGTAGCATTACGATATAACGTATAACGTTATGTACCATAACCATATAACGCATAACGTTATGTAGCATTACGATATAATGTATAACGTTATGTAGCACTACGATATAAAGTATAACGTTATGTAGCATAACGATATAACATATAACGTTATATAGTATTACGTTATAACGTATAACGTTATGCAGCATTACGATATAACGTATAACGTTATGTAGCATTTCGATATAACGTATAACGTTATGTAGCATTACGATGTAACGTATAACGTTATGTAGTATTACGATATAATGTATAACGTTATGTAGCATTACGATATAAAGTATAACGTTATGTAGCATAACGATATAACATATAACGTTTTATAGTATTACGTTATAACGTATAACGTTATGTAGCATTACGATATAAAGTATAACGTTATGTAGCATAACGATATAACATATAACGTTTTATAGTATTACGTTATAACGTATAACGTTATGTAGCATTACGATATAACGTATAACGTTATGTAGCATTTCGATATAACGTATAACGTTATGTAGCATTACGATGTAACGTATAACGTTATGTAGCATTACGATATAATGTATAACGTTATGTAGCATATCGATATAACGTATAACGTTATATAGTATTACGTTATAATGTATAACGTTATGTAGTATCACGTTATAACGTATATCGTTATGTATCATTACGTTATAACGTATTACGCTATATAGCATTACGATATAAAGTATAACGTTATGTAGCATAACGATATAACATATAACGTTATATAGTATTACGTTATAACTTATAACGTTATGTAGCATTACGAAATAACGTATAACGTTATGTACTATTACGTTATAACATATAACGTTATGTAGCATTACGATATAATGTATAACGTTATGTAGCATTACGATATAAAGTATAACGTTATGTAGCATAACGATATAACATATAACGTTATATAGTATTACGTTATAACGTATAACGTTATGTAGCATTACGATATAACGTATAACGTTATGTAGCATTTCGATATAACGTATAACGTTATGTAGCATTACGATGTAACGTATAACGTTATGTAGCATTACGATATAATGTATAACGTTATGTAGCATATCGATATAACGTATAACGTTATATAGTATTACGTTATAATGTATAACGTTATGTAGTATCACGTTATAACGTATATCGTTATGTATCATTACGATATAACGTATTACGCTATATAGCATTACGATATAAAGTATAACGTTATGTAGCATAACGATATAACATATAACGTTATATAGTATTACGTTATAACTTATAGCGTTATGTAGCATTACGAAATAACGTATAACGTTATGTACTATTACGTTATAACATATAACGTTATGTAGTATAACGTTATAACGTATATCGTTATGTATCATTACGTTATAACGTATTACGCTATGTAGCATTACGATATAACGAATAACGTTATATGGTAATACGTTATAACGTATAGCGTTATGTAGCATTACGATATAACGTATAACGTTATGTAGCATTACGATATAACGTATAACGTTATGTATCATTACGATATAACGTATAACGTTATGTAGCATTACGATATAATGTATAACGTTATGTAGTATTACGTTGTAACGTATAACGTTATGTAGTATTACGTTATAACGTATAACGTTATGTAGCATTACGATATAACGTCTAACGATATGTAGCATTACGATATAACGTGTAACGTTATGTAGCATAACGATATAACGTATAACGATATATGGTAATTCGTTATAACGTATAACGCTATGTAACATTACGATATAACCTATAACGTTATATGGTAATACGTTACAACGTATAACGTTATGTAGCATTACGATATAACGTATAACGTTATGAAGCATTACGATGTAGCGTATAACGTTATGTAGCATTACGACATAACGCATAACGTTATATGGTAATACGTTATAACGTATAACGTTATGTAGCATTACAATATAACGTATAACGTCATGTAGCATTACGATATATCGTATAACGTTATGTAGCATTACGATGAAACGTATAACGTTATGTAGCATTACGATATAACGTATATCATTATATGGTGATACGTTATAACGTATAACGTTATGTAGCATTACGATATAATGTATAACGTTATGTAGCATTACCATGTAACGTATAACGTTATGTAGCATTACGATATAACGTATATCATTATATGGTGATACGTTATAACGTATAACGTTATGTAGCATTACGATATAACGTATAACGTTATGAAGCATTACGATGTAGCGTATAACGTTATGTAGCATTACGATATAACGTATAACGTTATATGGCAATACGTTATAACGTATAACGTTATGTAGCATAACGATATAACGTATAACGTTATACAGTATTATGTTATAACTTATAACGTTATGTAGCATTACGAAATAACGTATAACGTTATGTACTATTACGTTATAACATATAACGTTATGTAGTATTACGTTATAACGTATATCGTTATGTATCATTACGTTATAACGTATTACGCTATATAGCATTACGATATAACGTATAACGTTATATGGTCATACGTTATAACGTATAACGCTATGTAGCATTACGATATAACGAATAACGTTATATGGTAATACGTTATAACGTATAGCGTTATGTAGCATTACGATATAACGTATAACGTTATGTAGCATTACGATGTAACGTATAACGTTATGTAGCATTACGATATAACGTATAACGTTATATGGTAATACGTTATAACGTATAACGTTATGTATCATTACGATATAACGTATAACGGTATATACTATTACGTTATAACGTATAACGTTATGTAGTATTACGTTATAACATATAACGCTATGTAGCATTACGATATAATGTATAACGTTATATGGTAATACGTTATAACGTATAACGTTATGTAGCATTACTATATAACGTCTAACGTTATGTAGCATTACGATATAACGTATAACGTTATGTAGCATTACGATATAACGTATATCGTTATATAGTATTACGTTGCAACGTATAACGTTATGTAGTATTACGTTATAACGTATAACGTTATGTAGCATTACGATATAACGTCTAACGTTATGTAGCATTACGATATAACGTGTAACGTTATGTAGGATAACGATAGAACGTATAACGATATATGGTAATACGTTATAACGTATAACGCTATGTAACATTACGATATAACGTATAACGTTATATGGTAATACGTTACAACGTATAACGTTATGTACCATTACGATATAACGTATAACGTTATGAAGCATTACGATGTAGCGTATAACGTTATGTAGCATTACGACATAACGTATAACGTTATATGGTAATACGTTATAACGTATAACGTTATGTAGCTTTACGATATAACGTATAACGTCATGTAGCATTACGATATAACGTATAACGTTATATGGTAATACGTTATAACGTATAACGCTATGTAACATTACGATATAACGTATAACGTTATATGGTAATACGTTATAACGTATAACGTTATGTAGCATTACGATATAACGTCTAACGTTATGTAGCATTACGATATAACGTGTAACGTTATATAGTATTACGTTATAACGTATAACGTTATGTAGTATTACGTTATAACATATAACGTTATGTAGTATTACGTTATACAGTATAACGTTATGTAGCATTACGATATAACGTATAACGTTATGTATCATTACGATATAACGTATAACGGTATATACTATTACGTTATAACGTATAACGTTATGTAGCAATACGATATAACGTATAACGTTATGTAGCATTACGTTATAACGTATTACGCTATATAGCATTACGATATAACGAATAACGTTATATGGTAATACGTTATAACGTATAGCGTTATGTAGCATTACGATATAACGTATAACGTTATGTAGCATTACGATGTAACGTATAATGTTATGTAGCATTACGAAATAACGTATAACGTTATGTAGTATTACGTTATAACGTATAACGTTATGCAGTATTACGATATAATGTATAACGTTATGTAGCATTACGATGTAACGTATAACGTTATATGGTAATACGTTATAACGTATAACGTTATGTAGCATTACGATACAACGTATAACGTTATGTAGCATTACGATATAACGTATAACGGTATATAGTATTACGTTATAACGTATAACGTTATGTAGTATTACGTTATAACATAGAACGTTATGTAGTATTACGTTATACCGTATAACGTTATGTAGCATTACGATATAATGTATAACGTTATGTAGCATTACGATATAAAGTATAACGTTATATGGTAATACGTTATAACGTATAACGTTATGTAGCATTACGATATAACGTATAACGTTATGTAGTATTACGTTATAACGTATAACGTTATGTAGTATTACGTTATAACGTATAACGTTATGTAGCATTACGATATATCGTATAACGTTATGTAGCATAACGATATAACGTATAACGTTATACAGTATTATGTTATAACGTATAACGTTATGTAGCATTACGATATAACGTATAACGTTATGTAGCATAACGATATAACGTATAACGTTATACAGTATTATGCTATAACATATAACGTTATGTAGCATTACGAAATAACGTATAACGTTATGTACTATTACGTTATAACATATAACGTTATGTAGTATCACGTTATAACGTATATCGTTATGTATCATTACGTTATAACGTATAACGTTATGTATCATTACGATATAACGTATAACGTTATATACTATTACGTTATAACGTATAACGTTATGTAGTATTACGTTATAACGTATAACGCTATGTAGCATTACGATATAATGTATAGCGTTATATGGTAATACGTTATAACGTATAACGTTATGTAGCATTACTATATAACGTCTAACGTTATGTAGCATTACGATATAACGTATAACGTTATGTAGCATTACGATATAACGTATAACGTTATGTAGTATTACGTTGTAACGTATAACGTTATGTAGTATTACGTTATAACGTATAACGTTATGTAGCATTACGATATAACGTCTAACGATATGTAGCATTACGATATAACGTGTAACGTTATGTAGCATAACGATATAACGTATAACGATATATGGTAATTCGTTATAACGTATAACGCTATGTAACATTACGATATAACGTATAACGTTATATGGTAATACGTTACAACGTATAACGTTATGTAGCATTACGATATAACGTATAACGTTATGAAGCATTACGATGTAGCGTATAACGTTACGTAGCATTACGACATAACGTATAACGTTATATGGTAATACGTTATAACGTATAACGTTATGTAGCATTACAATATAACGTATAGCGTCATGTAGCATTACGATATAACGTATAACGTTATGTAGCATTACGATGTAACGTATAACGTTATGTAGCATTACGATATAACGTATATCATTATATGGTGATACGTTATAACGTATAACGTTATGTAGCATTACGATATAACGTATAACGTTATGTAGCATTACCATGTAACGTATAACGTTATGTAGCATTACGATATAACGTATATCATTATATGGTGATATGTTATAACGTATAACGTTATGTAGTATTACGTTATAAAGTATAACGTTATGTAGCATTACGATATAACGTCTAACGATATGTAGCATTACGATATAACGTGTAACGTTATGTAGCATAACGATATAACGTATAACGATATATGGTAATTCGTTATAACGTATAACGCTATGTAACATTACGATATAACGTATAACGTTATATGGTAATACGTTACAACATATAACGTAATGTAGCATTACGATATAACGTATAACGTTATGAAGCATTACGATGTAGCGTATAACGTTATGTAGCATTACGACATAACGTATAACGTTATATGGTAATACGTTATAACGTATAACGTTATGTAGCATTACAATATAACGTATAACGTCATGTAGCATTACGATATAACGTATAACGTTATGTAGCATTACGATGTAACGTATAACGTTATGTAGCATTACGATATAACGTATATCATTATATGGTGATACGTTATAACGTATAACGTTATGTAGCATTACGATATAACGTATAACGTTATGTAGCATTACCATGTAACGTATAACGTTATGTAGCATTACGATATAACGTATATCATTATATGGTGATATGTTATAACGTATAACGTTATGTAGCATTACGATATAACGTATAACGTTATGAAGCATTACGATGTAGCGTATAACGTTATGTAGCATTACGATATAACGTATAACGTTATATGGCAATACGTTATAACGTATAACGTTATGTAGCATAACTATATAACGTATAACGTTATACAGTATTATGTTATAACTTATAACGTTATGTAGCATTACGAAATAACGTATAACGTTATGTACTATTACGTTATAACATATAACGTTATGTAGTATTACGTTATAACGTATATCGTTATGTATAATTACGTTATAACGTATTACGCTATATAGCATTACGATATAACGTATAACGTTATATGGTAATACGTTATAACGTATAACGCTATGTAACATTACGATATAACGTATAACGTTATATGGTAATACGTTATAACGTATAACGTTATGTAGCATTACGATATAACGTCTAACGTTATGTAGCATTACGATATAACGTGTAACGTTATATAATATTACGTTATAACGTATAACGTTATGTAGTATTACGTTATAACATATAACGTTATGTAGTATTACGTTATACCGTTTAACGTTATGTAGCATTACGATATTACGTATAACGTTATGTATCATTACGATATAACGTATAACGGTATATACTATTACGTTATAACGTATAACGTTATGTAGCAATACGATATAACGTATAACGTTATGTAGCATTACGTTATAACGTATTACGCTATATAGCATTACGATATAACGAATAATGTTATATGGTAATACTTTATGACGTATAGCGTTATGTAGCATTACGATATAACGTATAACGTTATGTAGCATTACGATGTAACGTATAATGTTATGTAGCATTACGAAATAACGAATAACGTTATGTAGTATTACGTTATAACGTATAACGTTATGTAGCATTACGATATATCGTATAACGTTATGTAGCATTACGATGTAACGTATAACGTTATATGGTAATACGTTATAACGTATAACGTTATGTAACATTACGATATAAAGTATAACGTTATGTAGCATTACGATGTAACGTATAACGTTATGTAGCATTACGATATAACGTATAACGTTATATAGTATCACGGTATAACGTATAACGTTATGCAGTATTACGATATAATGTATAACGTTATGTAGCATTACGATGTAACGTATAACGTTATATGGTAATACGTTATAACGTATAACGTTATGTAGCATTACGATATAACGTATAACGTTATGTAGTATTACGTTATAACGTATAACGTTATGTAGCATTACGATATATCGTATAACGTTATGTAGCATAACTATATAACGTATAACGTTATACAGTATTATGTTATAACGTATAACGTTATGTAGCATTACGATATAACGTATAACGTTATGTAGCATAACGATATAACGTATAACGTTATACAGTGTTATGCTATAACTTATAACGTTATGTAGCATTACGAAATAATGTATAACGTTATGTACTATTACGTTATAACATATAACGTTATGTAGTATCACGTTATAACGTATATCGTTATGTATCATTACGTTATAACGTATTACGCTATATAGCATTACGATATAACGTATAACGTTATATGGTCATACGTTATAACGTATAACGCTATGTAGCATTACGATATAACGAATAACGTTATATGGTAATACGTTATAACGTATAACGTTATGTAGCATTACTATATAACGTCTAACGTTATGTAGCATTACGATATAACGTATAACGTTATGTAGCATTACGATATAACGTATAACGTTATGTAGTATTACGTTGTAACGTATAACGTTATGTAGTATTACGTTATAACGTATAACGTTATGTAGCATTACGATATAACGTCTAACGATATGTAGCATTACGATATAACGTGTAACGTTATGTAGCATAACGATATAACGTATAACGATATATGGTAATTCGTTATAACGTATAACGCTATGTAACATTACGATATAACGTATAACGTTATATGGTAATACGTTACAACGTATAACGTTATGTAGCATTACGATATAACGTATAACGTTATGAAGCATTACGATGTAGCGTATAACGTTATGTAGCATTACGACATAACGTATAATGTTATATGGTAATACGTTATAACGTATAACGTTATGTAGCATTACAATATAACGTATAACGTCATTGTAGCATTACGATATAACGTATAACGTTATGTAGCATTACGATGTAACGTATAACGTTATGTAGCATTATGATATAACGTATATCATTATATGGTGATACGTTATAACGTATAACGTTATATGGTAATACGTTACAACGTATAACGTTATGTAGCATTACGATATAACGTATAACGTTATGAAGCATTACGATGTAGCGTATAACGTTATGTAGCATTACGACATAACGTATAATGTTATATGGTAATACGTTATAACGTATAACGTTATGTAGCATTACAATATAACGTATAACGTCATTGTAGCATTACGATATAACGAATAACGTTATGTAGCATTACGATGTAACGTATAACGTTATGTAGCATTACGATATAACGTATAACGTTATATGGCAATACGTTATAACGTATAACGTTATGTAGCATAACGATATAACGTATAACGTTATACAGTATTATGTTATAACTTATAACGTTATGTAGCATTACGAAATAACGTATAACGTTATGTACTATTACGTTATAACATATAACGTTATGTAGTATTACGTTATAACGTATATCGTTATGTATCATTACGTTATAACGTATTACGCTATGTAGCATTACGATATAACGTATAACGTTATATGGTCATACGTTATAACGTATAAGGCTATGTAGCATTACGATATAACGAATAACGTTATATGGTAATACGTTATAACGTATAGCGTTATGTAGCATTACGATATAACGTATAACGTTATGTAGCATTACGATGTAACGTATAACGTTATGTAGCATTACGATATAACGTATAACGTTATATGGTAATACGTTATAACGTATAACGTTATGTATCATTACGATATAACGTATAACGGTATATACTATTACGTTATAACGTATAACGTTATGTAGTATTACGTTATAACGTATAACGCTATGTAGCATTACGATATAATGTATAACGTTATATGGTAATACGTTATAAAGTATAACGTTATGTAGCATTACTATTTAACGTCTAACGTTATGTAGCATTACGATATAACGTATATCATTATATGGTGATATGTTATAACGTATAACGTTATGTAGCATTACGATATAACGTATAACGTTATGAAGCATTACGATGTAGCGTATAACGGTATGTAGCATTACGATATAACGTATAACGTTATATGACAATACGTTATAACGTATAACGTTATGTATCATTACGATATAACGTATAACGGTATATACTATTACGTTATAACGTATAACGTTATGTAGTATTACGTTATAACGTATAACGCTATGTAGCATTACGATATAATGTATAACGTTATATGGTGATACGTTATAACGTATAACGTTATGTAGCATTACTATATAACGTCTAACGTTATGTAGCATTACGATATAACGTATAACGTTATGTAGCATTACGATATAACGTATATCGTTATATAGTATTACGTTGTAACGTATAACGTTATGTAGTATTACGTTATAACGTATAACGTTATGTAGCATTACGATATAACGTCTAAAGTTATGTAGCATTACGATATAACGTGTAACGTTATGTAGCATAACGATATAACGTATAACGATATATGGTAATACGTTATAACGTATAACGCTATGTAACATTACGATATAACGTATAACGTTATATGGTAATACGTTACAACGTATAACGTTATGTACCATTACGATATAACGTATAACGTTATGAAGCATTACGATGTAGCGTATAACGTTATGTAGCATTACGACATAACGTATAACGTTATATGGTAATACGTTATAACGTATAACGTTATGTAGCTTTACGATATAGCGTATAACGTCATGTAGCATTACGATATAACGTATAACGTTATATGGTAATACGTTATAACGTATAACGCTATGTAACATTACGATATAACGTGTAACGTTATATGGTAATACGTTATAACGTATAACGTTATGTAGCATTACGATATAACGTATAACGTTATATAGTATCACGTTATAACGTATAACGTTATGTAGTATTACGTTATAACGTATAACGTTATGTAGCATTACGATATAATGTATAACGTTATATGGTAATACGTTATAACGTATAACGTTATGTAGCATTACTATATAACGTCTAACGATATGTAGCATTACGATATAACGTATAACGTTATGTAGCATTACGATATAACGTATAACGTTATATAGTATTACGCTATAACGTATAACGTTATGTAGTATTACGTTATAACGTATAACGTTATGTAGCATTTCGATATAACGTCTAACGTTATGTAGCATTACGATATAACGTGTAATGTTATATAGTATTACGTTATAACGTATAACGTTATGTAGTATTACGATATAACGTATAACGTTATGTAGCATTACGATGTAACGTATAACGTTATGTAGCATTACGATATAACGTATATCATTATATGGTGATACGTTATAACGTATAACGTTATGTAGCATTACGATATAACGTATAACGTTATATGGTAATACGTTATAACGTATAACGCTATGTAACATTACGATATAACGTATAACGTTATATGGTAATACGTTATACCGTATAACGTCATGTAACATTACGATATAACGTATAACGTTATGTAGCATTACGATGTAACGTATAACGTTATGTAGCATTACGATATAACGTATATCATTATATGGTGATACGTTATTACGTATAACGTTATGTAGCATTACGATATAACGTATAACGTTATGTAGCATTACGATGTAACGTATAACGTTATGTAGCATTACGATATAACGTATATCATTATATGGTGATACGTTATAACGTATAACGTTATGTAGCATTACGATATAACGTATAACGTTATATGGTAATACGTTATAACGTATAACGTTATGTAGCATTACGATATAAAGTATAACGTTATGTAGCATTACGATATAACGTATAACGTTATGTAGCATTACGATATAACGTATAACGTTATATGGTAATACGTTATAACGTATAACGTTATGTAGCTTTACGATATAACGTATAACGTCATGTAGCATTACGATATAACGTATAACGTTATATGGAAATACGTTATAACGTATAACGCTATGTAACATTACGATATAACGTATAACGTTATATGGTAATACGTTATAACTTATAACGTTATGTAGCATTACGATATAATGTATAACGTTATGTAGCATTACGATATAACGTATAACGTTATATGGTAATACGTTATAACGTATAACGTTATGTATCATTACGTTATAACGTATTACGCTATATAGCATTACGATATAACGTATAACGTTATATGGTCATACGTTATACCGTATAACGCTATGTAGCATTACGATATAACGAATAACGTTATATGGTAATACGTTATAACGTATAGCGTTATGTAGCATTACGATATAACGTATAACGTTATATAGTATCACGTTATAACGTATAACGTTATGTAGTATTACGTTATAACGTATAACGTTATGTAGCATTACGATATAATGTATAACGTTATATGGTAATACGTTATAACGTATAACGTTATGTAGCATTACTATATAACGTCTAACGATATGTAGCATTACGATATAACGTATAACGTTATGTAGCATTACGATATAACGTATAACGTTATATGGTAATACGTTATAACGTATAACGTTATGTAGCTTTACGATATAACGTATAACGTCATGTAGCATTACGATATAACGTATAACGTTATATGGTAATACGTTATAACGTATAACGCTATGTAACATTACGATATAACGTATAACGTTATATGGTAATACGTTATAACGTATAACGTTATGTAGCATTACGATATAATGTATAACGTTATGTAGCATTACGATATAACGTATAACGTTATATGGTAATACGTTATAACGTATAACGTTATGTATCATTACGTTATAACGTATTACGCTATATAGCATTGCGATATAACGTATAACGTTATATGGTCATACGTTATACCGTATAACGCTATGTAGCATTACGATATAACGAATAACGTTATATGGTAATACGTTATAACGTATAGCGTTATGTAGCATTACGATATAACGTCTAACGATATGTAGCATTACGATATAACGTATAACGTTATGTAGCATTACGATATAACGTATAACGTTATACAGTATTACGCTATAACGTATAACGTTATGTAGTATTACGTTATAACGTATAACGTTATGTAGCATTACGATATAACGTCTAACGTTATGTAGCATTACGATATAACGTGTAACGTTATGTAGCATAACGATATAACGTATAACGTTATATAGTATTACGTTATAACGTATAACGTTATGTAGTATTACGTTATAACATATAACGTTATGCAGTATTACGTTATACCGTATAACGTTATGTAGCATTACGATATAACGTATAACGTCATGTAGCATATCGATATAACGTATAACGTTATGTAGCATTACGATGTAACGTATAACGTTATGTAGCATTACGATATAATGTATAACGTTATGTGGCATTACGATATAACGTGGAACGTTATACAGTATTATGTTATAACGTATAACGTTATGTAGCATTACGATATAACGTTTAACGTTATGTATCATTACGTTATAACGTATAACGCTATGTAGCATTACGATATAACGAATAACGTTATATGGTAATAGGTTATAACGTATAGCGTTATGTAGCATTACAATATAACGTATAACGTTATGTAGCATTACGAAGTAACGTATAACGTTTTGTAGCACTACGATATAACGCATAACGTTATATGGTAATACGTTATAACGTATAACGTTATGTAGCATTACGATATAACGTATAACGTCATGTAGCATTACGATATAACGTATAACGTTATATACTATTACGTTATAACGTATAACGTTATGTAGTATTACGTTATAACGAATAACGTTATGCAGCATTACGATATAATGTATAACGTTATATGGTAATACGTTATAACGTATAACGTTATGTAGCATTACTATGTAACGTCTAACGTTATGTAGCATTACGATATAACGTATAACGTTATGTAACATTACGATATAACGTATAACGTTATATAGTATTACGTTATACCGTATAACGTTATGTAGTATACGTTATAACGTATAACGTTATGTAGCATTACGATATAACGTCTAACGTTATGCAGCATAACGATATAACGTATAACGTTATATAGTATTACGTTATAACGTATAACGTTATGTAGTATTACGTTATAACGTATAACGTTATGTAGTATTACGTTATACCGTATAACGTTATGTAGCATCACGATATAACGTATAACGTCATGTAGCCTTACGATATAACGTATAACGCTGTGTAACATTACGATATAACGTATAACGTTATATGGTAATACGTTACAACGTATAAAGTTATGTAGCATTACGATATAACGTATAACGTTATGAAGCATTACGATGTAGCGTATAACGTTATGTAGCATTACGACATAACGTATAACGTTATATGGTAATACGTTATAACGTATAACGTTATGTAGCTTTACGATATAACGTATAACGTCATGTAGCATTACGATATAACGTATAACGTTATATGGTAATACGTTATAACTTATAACGCTATGTAACATTACGATATAACGTATAACGTTATATGGTAATACGTTATAACGTATAACGTTATGTAGCATTACGATATAACGTATAACGTTATATAGTATCACGTTATAACGTATAACGTTATGTAGTATTACGTTATAACGTATAACGTTATGTAGCATTACGATATAATGTATAACGTTATATGGTAATACGTTATAACGTATAACGTTATGTAGCATTACTATATAACGTCTAACGATATGTAGCATTACGATGTAACGTATAACGTTATGTAGCATTACGATATAACGTATATCATTCTATGGTGATACGTTATAACGTATAACGTTATGTAGCATTACGATATAACGTATAACGTTATGAAGCATTTCGATGTAGCGTATAACGTTATGTAGCATTACGATATAACGTATAACGTCATATGGTAATACGTTATAACGTATAACGTTATGTAGCTTTACGATATAACGTCTAACGTTATGTAGCATCACGATATAACGTATAACGTCATGTAGCCTTACGATATAACGTATAACGCTATGTAACATTACGATATAACGTATAACGTTATATGGTAATACGTTACAACGTATAACGTTATGTAGCATTACGATATAACGTATAACGTTATGAAGCATTACGATGTAGCGTATAACGTTATATGGTAATACGTTATAACGTATAACGTTATGTAGCATTACGATATAACGTCTAACGTTATGTAGCATTACGATATAACGTGTAACGCTATATAGTATTACGTTATAACGTATAACGTTATGTAGTATTACGTTATAACGTATAACGTTATGTAGCATTACGATATAATGTCTAACGTTATGTAGCATTACGATATAACGTGTAACGTTATGTAGCATAACGATATAACGTATAACGTTATATAGTATTACGTTATAACGTATAACGTTATGTAGTATTACGTTATAACATATAACGTTATGTAGTATTACTTTATACCGTATGACGTTATGTAGCATTACGATATAACGTATAACGTCATGTAGCATTACGATATAACGTATAACGTTATGTAGCATTACGATGTAGCGTATAACGTTATGTAGCATTACGATATAACGTATATCATTATATGGTGATACGTTATTACGTATAACGTTATGTAGCATTACGATATAACGTATAACGTTATGTAGCATTACGATGTAACGTATAACGTTATGTAGCATTACGATATAACGTATAACGTTATATAGTATCAGGTTATAGCGTATAACGTTATGTAGTATTACGTTATAACGTATAACGTTATGTAGCATTACGATATAATGTATAACGTTATGTAGCATTACGATATAACGTATAACGTCATGTAGCATTACGATATAACGTATAACGTTATGTAGCATTACGATGTAACGTATAACGTTATGTAGCATTACGATATAACGTATATCAGTATATGGTGATACGTTATAACGTATAACGTTATGTAGCTTTACGATATAACGTATAACGTTATGTAGCATTACGATATAACGTATAACGTTATGAAGCATTACGATGTAGCGTATAACGTTATATGGTAATACGTTATAACGTATAACGTTATGTAGCATTACGATATAACGTCTAACGTTATGTAGCATTGCGATATAACGTGTAACGCTATATAGTATTACGTTATAACGTATAACGTTATGTAGTATTACGTTATAACGTATAACGTTATGTAGCATTACGATATAATGTCTAACGTTATGTAGCATTACGATATAACGTCTAACGTTATGTAGCATAACGATATAACGTATAACGTTATATAGTATTACGTTATAACGTATAACGTTATGTAGTATTACGTTATAACATATAACGTTATGTAGTATTACTTTATACCGTATGACGTTATGTAGCATTACGATATAACGTATAACGTCATGTAGCATTACGATATAACGTATAACGTTATGTAGCATTACGATGTAGCGTATAACGTTATGTAGCATTACGATATAACGTATATCATTATATGGTGATACGTTATTACGTATAACGTTATGTAGCATTACGATATAACGTATAACGTTATGTAGCATTACGATGTAACGTATAACGTTACGTAGCATTACGATATAACGTATAACGTTATATAGTATCAGGTTATAGCGTATAACGTTATGTAGTATTACGTTATAACGTATAACGTTATGTAGCATTACGATATAATGTATAACGTTATGTAGCATTACGATATAACGTATAACGTCATGTAGCATTACGATATAACGTATATCAGTATATGGTGATACGTTATAACGTATAACGTTATGTAGCTTTACGATATAACGTATAACGTTATGTAGCATTACGATGTAACGTATAACGTTATGTAGCATTACGATATAACGTATATCATTATATGGTGATACGTTATTACGTATAACGTTATGTAGCATTACGATATAACGTATAACGTTATGTAGCATTACGATGTAACGTATAACGTTATGTAGCATTACGATATAACGTATAACGTTATATAGTATCAGGTTATAGCGTATAACGTTATGTAGTATTACGTTATAACGTATAACGTTATGTAGCATTACGATATAATGTATAACGTTATGTAGCATTACGATATAACGTATAAGGTCATGTAGCATTACGATATAACGTATAACGTTATGTAGCATTACGATATAACGTATATCATTATATGGTGATATGTTATAACGTATAACGTTATGTAGCTTTACGATATAACGTATAACGTCATGTAGCATTACGACATAACGTATAACGCTATATGGTAGTACGTTATAACGTATAACGCTATGTAACATTACCATATAACGTATAACGCTATGTAACATTACGATATAACGTATAACGTTATATGGTAATACGTTATAACGTATAACGTTATGTAGCATTACGATATAACGTATAACGTTATGTAGCATTACGATGTAACGTATAACGTTATGTAGCATTACGATATAACGTATAACGTTATATAGTATCAGATTATAGCGTATAACGTTATGTAGTATTACGTTATAACGTATAACGTTATGTAGCATTACGATATAAGGTATAACGTTATGTAGCATTACGATATAACGTATAACGTTATATGGTAATACGTTATAACGTATAACGTTATGTAGCATTACGATATAATGTATAACGTTATGTAGCAATACGATATGACGTATAACGTTATATGGTAATACGTTATAACGTATAACGTTATGTAGCATTACGATATAACGTATAACGTTATGTAGCATTACGATATAACGTATAACGGTATATAGTATTACGTTATAACGTATAATGTTATGTAGTATTACGTTATAACATAGAACTTTATGTAGTATTACGTTATACTGTATAACGTTATGTAGCATTACGATATAATGTATAACGTTATGTAGCATTACGATATAATGTATAACGTTATGTAGCATTACGATATAGCGTATAACGTTATATGGTAATTCGTTATAACGTATAACGTTATGTAGCATTACGATATAATGTATAACGTTATGTAGTATTACGTTATAACGTATAACGTTATGTAGTATTACGTTATAACATAGAACTTTATGTAGTATTACGTTATACTGTATAACGTTATGTAGCATTACGATATAATCTATAACGTTATGTAGCATTACGATATATCGTATAACGGTATGTGGCATAACGATATAACGTAGAACGTTATGTAGCATTACGATATAATGTATAACGTTATGTAGCATTACGATATAACGTATAACGTTATATGGTAATACGTTATAACGTATAACGTTATGTAGCATTACGATTTAATGTATAACGTTATGTAGCATTACGATATGACGTATAACGTTATATGGTAATACGTTATAACGTATAACGTTATGTAGCATTACGATATAACGTATAACGTTATGTAGCATTACGATGTAACGTATAACGTTATGTAGCATTACGATATAACGTATATCATTATATGGTGATACGTTATTACGTATAACGTTATGTAGCATTACGATATAACGTATAACGTTATGTAGCATTACGATGTAACGTATAACGTTATGTAGCATTACGATATAACGTATAACGTTATATAGTATCAGGTTATAGCGTATAACGTTATGTAGTATTACGTTATAACGTATAACGTTATGTAGCATTACGATATAATGTATAACGTTATGTAGCATTACGATATAACGTATAAGGTCATGTAGCATTACGATATAACGTATAACGTTATGTAGCATTACGATATAACGTATATCATTATATGGTGATATGTTATAACGTATAACGTTATGTAGCTTTACGATATAACGTATAACGTCATGTAGCATTACGACATAACGTATAACGCTATATGGTAGTACGTTATAACGTATAACGCTATGTAACATTACCATATAACGTATAACGCTATGTAACATTACGATATAACGTATAACGTTATATGGTAATACGTTATAACGTATAACGTTATGTAGCATTACGATATAACGTATAACGTTATGTAGCATTACGATGTAACGTATAACGTTATGTAGCATTACGATATAACGTATAACGTTATATAGTATCAGATTATAGCGTATAACGTTATGTAGTATTACGTTATAACGTATAACGTTATGTAGCATTACGATATAAGGTATAACGTTATGTAGCATTACGATATAACGTATAACGTTATATGGTAATACGTTATAACGTATAACGTTATGTAGCATTACGATATAATGTATAACGTTATGTAGCAATACGATATGACGTATAACGTTATATGGTAATACGTTATAACGTATAACGTTATGTAGCATTACGATATAACGTATAACGTTATGTAGCATTACGATATAACGTATAACGGTATATAGTATTACGTTATAACGTATAACGTTATGTAGTATTACGTTATAACATAGAACTTTATGTAGTATTACGTTATACTGTATAACGTTATGTAGCATTACGATATAATGTATAACGTTATGTAGCATTACGATATAATGTATAACGTTATGTAGCATTACGATATAGCGTATAACGTTATATGGTAATTCGTTATAACGTATAACGTTATGTAGCATTACGATATAATGTATAACGTTATGTAGTATTACGTAATAACGTATAACGTTATGTAGTATTACGTTATAACATAGAACTTTATGTAGTATTACGTTATACTGTATAACGTTATGTAGCATTACGATATAATCTATAACGTTATGTAGCATTACGATATATCGTATAACGTTATGTGGCATAACGATATAACGTAGAACGTTATGTAGCATTACGATATAATGTATAACGTTATGTAGCATTACGATATAACGTATAACGTTATATGGTAATACGTTATAACGTATAACGTTATGTAGCATTACGATTTAATGTATAACGTTATGTAGCATTACGATATGACGTATAACGTTATATGGTAATACGTTATAACGTATAACGTTATGTAGCATTACGATATAACGTATAACGTTATGTAGCATTACGATGTAACGTATAACGTTATGTAGCATTACGATATAACGTATATCATTATATGGTGATACGTTATTACGTATAACGTTATGTAGCATTACGATATAACGTATAACGTTATGTAGCATTACGATGTAACGTATAACGTTATGTAGCATTACGATATAACGTATAACGTTATATAGTATCAGGTTATAGCGTATAACGTTATGTAGTATTACGTTATAACGTATAACGTTATGTAGCATTACGATATAATGTATAACGTTATGTAGCATTACGATATAACGTATAACGTCATGTAGCATTACGATATAACGTATAACGTTATGTAGCATTACGATGTAACGTATAACGTTATGTAGCATTACGATATAACGTATATCATTATATGGTGATACGTTATAACGTATAACGTTATGTAGCTTTACGATATAACGTATAACGTCATGTAGCATTACGACATAACGTATAACGTTATATGGTAGTACGTTATAACGTATAACGCTATGTAACATTACCATATAACGTATAACGCTATGTAACATTACGATATAACGTATAACGTTATATGGTAATACGTTATAACGTATAACGTTATGTAGCATTACGATATAACGTATAACGTTATGTAGCATTACGATGTAACGTATAACGTTATGTAGCATTACGATATAACGTATAACGTTATGTAGCATTACGATGTAACGTATAACGTTATGTAGCATTACGATATAACGTATAACGTTATATTGTACCAGGTTATAGCGTATAACGTTATGTAGTATTACGTTATAACGTATAACGTTATGTAGCATTACGATATAATGTATAACGTTATGTAGCATTACGATATAACGTATAACGTTATATGGTAATACGTTATAACGTATAACGTTATGTAGCATTACGATATAATGTATAACGTTATGTAGCAATACGATGTAACGTATAACGTTATGTAGCATTACGATTTAACGTATAACGTTATATAGTACAAGGTTATAGCGTATAACGTTATGTAGTATTACGTTATAACGTATAACTTTATGTAGCATTACGATATAATGTATAACGTTATGTAGCATTACGATATATCGTATAACGATATGTGGCATAACGATATAACGTATAACGTTATGTAGCATTACGATATAACGTATAACGTTATATAGTATCAGGTTATAGCGTATAACGTTATGTAGTATTACGTTATAACGTATAACGTTATGTAGCATTACGATATAACGTATAACGTTATATATTATCAGGTTATAGCGTATAACGTTATGTAGTATTACGTTATAACATAGAACTTTATGTAGTATTACGTTATACTGTATAACGTTATGTAGCATTACGATCAAATCAATAACGTTATGTAGCATTACGATATATCGTATAACGTTATGTGGCATAACGATATAACGTAGAACGTTATACAGTATTATGTTATAACGTATAACGTTATGTAGCATTACGATATAACGTATAACGTTATTTGGTAGTACGTTATAACGTATAACGCTATGTAACATTACCATATAACGTATAACGCTATGTAACATTACGATATAACGTATAACGTTATATGGTAATACGTTATAACGTATAACGTTATGTAGCATTACGATATAACGTATAACGTTATGTAGCATTACGATGTAACGTATAACGTTATGTAGCATTACGATATAACGTATAACGTTATATAGTATCAGGTTATAGTGTATAACGTTATGTAGTATTACGTTATAACGTATAACGTTATGTAGCATTACGATATAATGTATAACGTTATGTAGCATTACGATATAACGTATAACGCTATATGGTAATACGTTATAACGTATAACGTTATGTAGCATTACGATATAATGTATAACGTTATGTAGCATTACGATATGACGTATAACGGTATATAGTATTACGTTATAACGTATAACGTTATGTAGTATTACGTTATAACATAGAACTTTATGTAGTATTACGTTATACTGCATAACGTTATGTAGCATTACGATATAATGTATAACCTTATGTAGCATTACGATATATCGTATAACGTTATGTGGCATAACGATATAACGTAGAACGTTATACAGTATTATGTTATAGCGTGTAACGATATGTAGTATTACGTTATAACGTATAACGTTATGTAGCATTACGATATAATGTATAACGTTATGTAGCATTACGATATAACGTATAACGTTATATGGTAATACGTTATAACGTATAACGTTATGTAGCATTACGATATAACGTATAACGTTATGAAGCATTACGATGTAGCGTATAACGTTATGTAGCATTACGATATAACGTATAACGTTATATGGTAATACGTTATAACGTATAACTTTATGTAGCTTTACGATATAACGTATAACGTCATGTAGCATTACGATATTACGTATAACGTTATATGGTAATACGTTATAACGTATAACGCTATGTAACATTACGATGTAACGTATAACGTTATGTAGCATTACGATATAACGTATAACGTTATATAGTATAAGGTTATAGCGTATAACGTTATGTAGTATTACGTTATAACGTATAACGTTATGTAGCATTACGATATAATGTATAACGTTATGTAGTATTACGATATAACGTATAACGTTATATGGTAATACGTTATAACGTATAACGTTATGTAGCATTACGATATAATGTATAACGTTATGTAGCATTACGATATAACGTATAGCGTTATATGGTAATACGTTATAACGTATAACGTTATGTAGCATTACGATATAACGTATAACGTTATGTAGCATTACGATATAACGTATAACGGTATATAGTATTACGTTATAACGTATAACGTTATGTAGTATTACGTTATAACATAGAACTTTATGTAGTATTACGTTATACTGCATAACGTTATGTAGCATTACGATATAATGTATAACGTTATGTAGCATTACGATATATCGTATAACGTTATGTGGCATAACGATATAACGTAGAACGTTATACAGTATTATGTTATAGCGTATAACGTTATGTAGCATTACGATATAACGTATAACGTTATGTATCATTACGTTATAACGTATTACGCTATCTAGCATTACGATATAACGTATAACGTTATATGGTCATACGTTATAACGTATAACGCTATGTAAAATTACGATATAACGAATAACGTTATATGGTAATACGTTATAACGTATAACGTTATATGGTAATACGTTATAACGTATAACGTTATGTAGCATTACGATATATCGTATAACGATATGTAGCATTACGATGTAACGTTTAACGTTATGTAGCATAACGATATAACTTATAACGTTATATGCTAATACCTTATAACGTATAACGTTATATGGTAATACGTTATAACGTATAACGTTATGTAGCATTACGATATATCGTATAACGATATGTAGCATAACGATATAACGTATAAAGTTATATGGTATTACGTTATAACGTATAACGTTATGTAGCATTACGATATAACGTATAACGTTATGTAGCATAACGATATAACTTATAACGTTATATGCTAATACCTTATAACGTATAACGTTATATGGTAATACGTTATAACGTATAACGTTATGTAGCATTACGATATATCGTATAACGATATGTAGCTTAACGATATAACGTATAACGTTATGTAGCATTACGATATAACGCATAACGTTATGCAGCATTACGATGTAACGTATAACGTTATGTAGCATAACGATATAACGTATAACGTTATATGGTATTACGTTATAACGTATAACGTTATGTAGCATTACGATATAACGTATAACGTTATGTAGCATAACGATATAACGTATAACGTTATATGCTAATACGTTATAACGTATAACGTTATATGGTAATACGTTATAACGTATAACGTTATGTAGCATTACGATATATCGTATAACGATATGTAGCATAACGATATAACGTATAACGTTATGTAGTATTACGTTATAACGTATAACGTTATGTAGCATTACGATATAACGTATAACGTTATATAGTATTACGTTATAACGTATAACGTTATGTAGCATTACGTTATAACGTATAACGTTATGTAGCATTACGATATAACGCATAACGTTATGTAGCATTGCGATGTAACGTATAACGTTATGTAGCATAACGATATAACGTATAACATTATATAGTATTACGTTATAACGTATAACGTTATGTAGCATTACGATATAACGTATAACGTTATGTAGCATTACGATAGAACGTATAACGTTATGTAGCATTACGATATAACGTATAACGTTATGTAGCATTACGATATAACGCATAACGTTATGTAGCATTACGATATAACGTATAACGTTATGTAGCATTACGATATAACGCATAACGTTATGTAGCATTACGATGTGACGTATAACGTTATGTAGCATAACGATATAACGTATAACGTTATATGGTATTACGTTATAACGTATAACGTTATGTAGCATTACGATATAACGTATAACGTTATGTAGCATAACGATATAACGTATAACGTTATATGCTAATACGTTATAACGTATAACGTTATATGGTAATACGTTATAACGTATAACGTTATGTAGCATTACGATATATCGTATAACGATATGTAGCATTACGATGTAACGTATAACGTTATGTAGCATAACGATATAACGTATAACGTTATATGGTATTACGTTATAACGTATAACGTTATGTAGCATTACGATATAACGTATAACGTTATGTAGCATAACGATATAACTTATAACGTTATATGCTAATACGTTATAACGTATAACGTTATATGGTAATACGTTATAACGTATAACGTTATGTAGCATTACGATATATCGTATAACGATATGTAGCATAACGATATAACGTATAACGTTATGTAGCATTACGATATAACGCATAACGTTATGTAGCATTACGATGTAACGTATAACGTTATGTAGCATAACGATATAACGTATAACGTTATATGGTATTACGTTATAACGTATAACGTTATGTAGCATTACGATATAACGTATAACGTTATGTAGCATAACGATATAACGTATAACGTTATATGCTAATACGTTATAACGTATAACGTATAACGTTATGTGGTAATACGTTATAACGTATAACGTTATGTAGCATTACGATATATCGTATAACGATATGTAGCATAACGATATAACGTATAACGTTATGTAGTATTACGTTATAACGTATAACGTTATTCAGCATTACGATATAACGTATAACGTTATATAGTATTACGTTATAACGTATAACCTTATGTAGCATTACGTTATAACGTATAACGTTATGTAGCATTACGATATAACGCATAACGTTATGTAGCATTACGATGTAACGTATAACGTTATGTAGCATAACGATATAACGTATAACGTTATATGGTATTACGTTATAACGTATAACGTTATGTAGCATTACGATATAACGTATAACGTTATGTAGCCTTACGATATAACGTATAACGTTAGGTAGCATTACGATATAACGCATAACGTTATGTAGCATTACGATATAACGTATAACGTTATGTAGCATTACGATATAACGTATAACGTTATGTAGCATTACGATGTAACGTATAACGTAATGTAGCATAACGATATAACGTATAACGTTATATGGTATTACGTTATAACGTATAACGTTATGTAGCATTACGATATAACGTATAACGTTATGTAGCATAACGATATAACGTATAACGTTATATGCTAATACGTTATAACGTATAACGTTATATGGTAATACGTTATAACGTATAACGTTATGTAGCATTACGATATATCGTATAACGATATGTAGCATAACGATATAACGTATAACGTTATACAGTATTATGTTATAACGTATAACGTTATGTAGCATTACGATATATCGTATATCGATATGTAGCATAATATAACGTATAACGTTATACAGTATTATGTTATAACGTATAACGTTATGTAGCATTACGATATAACGTGTAACGTTATATGGTATTACGTTATAACGAATAACGTTATGTAGCATTACGATATAGCGCATAACGTTATGTAGCATTACGATGTAACGTATAACGTTATGTAGCATAACGATATAACGTATAACGTTATATGGTATTACGTTATAACGTATAACGTTATGTAGCATTACGATATAACGTATAACGTTATATGGTATTACGTTATAACGTATAACGTTATGTAGCATTACGATATAACGTATAACGTTATGTAGCATTACGATATAACGTATAACGTTATGTAGCATTACGATATAACGCATAACGTTATGTAGCATTACGATGTAACGTATAACGTTATGTAGCATTACGATATAACGCATAACGTTATGTAGCATTACGATGTAACGTATAACGTTATGTAGCATAACGATATAACGTATAACGTTATATGGTATTACGTTATAACGTATAACGTTATGTAGCATTACGATATAACGTATAACGTTATGTAGCATAACGATATAACGTATAACGTTATATGCGAATACGTTATAACGTATAACGTTATATGGTAATACGTTATAACGTATAACGTTATGTAGCATTACGATATATCGCATAACGATATGTAGCATAACGATATAACGTATAACGTTATACAGTATTATGTTATAACGTATAACGTTATGTAGCATTACGATATAACGTGTAACGTTATGTAGCATAACGATATAACGTATAACGTTATATGGTATTACGTTATAACGTATAACGTTATGTAGCATTACGATATATCGTATAACGATATGTAGCATAACGATATAACGTATAACGTTATACAGTATTATGTTATAACGTATAACGTTATGTAGCATTAGGATATAACGTGTAACGTTATGTAGCATAACGATATAACGTATAACGTTATATGGTATTACGTTATAACGTATAACGTTATGTAGCATTACGATATATCGTATAACGATATGTAGCATAACGATATAACGTATAACGTTATGTAGTATTACGTTATAACGTATAACGTTATGTAGCATTACGATATAACGTATAACGTTATATGCTAATACGTTATAACGTATAACGTTATATGGTAATACGTTATAACGTATAACGTTATGTAGCATTACGATATATCGTATAACGATATGTAGCATAACGATATAACGTATAACGTTATGTAGTATTACGTTATAACGTATAACGTTATGTAGCATTACGATATAACGTATAACGTTATATAGTATTACGTTATAACGTATAACGTTATGTAGCATTACGTTATAACGTATAACGTTATGTAGCATTACGTTATAACGTATAACGTTATGTAGCATTACGATATAACGCATAACGTTATGTAGCATTGCGATGTAACGTATAACGTTATGTAGCATAACGATATAACGTATAACGTTATATAGTATTACGTTATAACGTATAACGTTATGTAGCATTACGATATAACGTATAACGTTATGTAGCATTACGATATAACGTATAACGTTATGTAGCATTACGATATAACGCATAACGTTATGTAGCATTACGATATAACGTATAACGTTATGTAGCATTACGATATAACGCATAACGTTATGTAGCATTACGATGTGACGTATAACGTTATGTAGCATAACGATATAACGTATAACGTTATATGGTATTACGTTATAACGTATAACGTTATGTAGCATTACGATATAACGTATAACGTTATGTAGCATAACGATATAACGTATAACGTTATATGCTAATACGTTATAACGTATAACGTTATATGGTAATACGTTATAACGTATAACGTTATGTAGCATTACGATATATCGTATAACGATATGTAGCATTACGATGTAACGTATAACGTTATGTAGCATAACGATATAACGTATAACGTTATATGGTATTACGTTATAACGTATAACGTTATGTAGCATTACGATATAACGTATAACGTTATGTAGCATAACGATATAACTTATAACGTTATATGCTAATACCTTATAACGTATAACGTTATATGGTAATACGTTATAACGTATAACGTTATGTAGCATTACGATATATCGTATAACGATATGTAGCATAACGATATAACGTATAACGTTATGTAGCATTACGATATAACGCATAACGTTATGTAGCATTACGATGTAACGTATAACGTTATGTAGCATAACGATATAACGTATAACGTTATATGGTATTACGTTATAACGTATAACGTTATGTAGCATTACGATATAACGTATAACGTTATGTAGCATAACGATATAACGTATAACGTTATATGCTAATACGTTATAACGTATAACGTTATATGGTAATACGTTATAACGTATAACGTTATGTAGGATTACGATATATCGTATAACGATATGTAGCATAACGATATAACGTATAACGTTATGTAGCATTACGATGTAACGTATAACGTTATGTAGCATAACGATATAACGTATAACGTTATATGGTATTACGTTATAACGTATAACGTTATGTAGCATTACGATATAACGTATAACGTTATGTAGCACAACGATATAACGTATAACGTTATATGCTAATACGTTATAACGTATAACGTTATATGGTAATACGTTATAACGTATAACGTTATGTAGGATTACGATATATCGTATAACGATATGTAGCATAACGATATAACGTATAACGTTATACAGTATTATGTTATAACGTATAACGTTATGTAGCATTACGATATAACGTGTAACGTTATGTAGCATAACGATATAACGTATAACGTTATATGGTATTACGTTATAACGTATAACGTTATGTAGCATTACGATATATCGTATATCGATATGTAGCATAACGATATAACGTATAACGTTATACAGTATTATGTTATAACGTATAACGTTATGTAGCATTACGATATAACGTGTAACGTTATATGGTATTACGTTATAACGAATAACGTTATGTAGCATTACGATATAGCGCATAACGTTATGTAGCATTACGATGTAACGTATAACGTTATGTAGCATAACGATATAACGTATAACGTTATATGGTATTACGTTATAACGTACAACGTTATGTAGCATTACGATGTAACGTATAACGTTATGTAGCATAACGATATAACGTATAACGTTATATGGTATTACGTTATAACGTATAACGTTATGTAGCATTACGATATAACGTATAACGTTATATGGTATTACGTTATAACGTATAACGTTATGTAGCATTACGATATAACGTATAACGTTATGTAGCATTACGATATAACGTATAACGTTATGTAGCATTACGATATAACGCATAACGTTATGTAGCATAACGATATAACGTATAACGTTATATGGTTTTACGTTATAACGTATAACGTTATGTAGCATTACGATATAACGTATAACGTTATGTAGCATTACGATGTAACGTATAACGTTATGTAGCATAACGATATAACGTATAACGTTATATGGTATTACGTTATAACATATAACGTTATGTCGCATTACGATATAACGTATAACGTTATGTAGCATAACGATATAACGTATAACGTTATATGCTAATACGTTATAACGTATAACGTTATATGGTAATACGTTATAACGTATAACGTTATGTAGCATTACGATATATCGCATAACGATATGTAGCATAACGATATAACGTATAACGTTATACAGTATTATGTTATAACGTATAACGTTATGTACCATTACGATATAACGTGTAACGTTATGTAGCATAACGATATAACGTATAACGTTATATGGTATTACGTTATAACGTATAACGTTATGTAGCATTACGATATATCGTATAACGATATGTAGCATAACGATATAACGTATAACGTTATACAGTATTATGTTATAACGTATAACGTTATGTAGCATTAGGATATAACGTGTAACGTTATGTAGCATAACGATATAACGTATAACGTTATATGGTATTACGTTATAACGTATAACGTTATGTAGCATTACGATATATCGTATAACGATATGTAGCATAACGATATAACGTATAACGTTATACAGTATTATGTTATAACGTATAACGTTATGTAGCATTACGAAATTACGTATAACGTTATGTACTATTACGTTGTAACATATAACCTTATGTAGTATTACCTTATAACGTATATCGTTATGTATCATTACGTTATAACGCATTACGCTATATAGCATTTCGATATAACGCATAACGTTATATGGTCATACGTTATAACGTATAACGCTATGTAGCATTACGATATAACGAATAACGTTATATGGTAATACGTTATAACGTATAACGTTATATAGTATTACGTTATAACGTATAACGTTATGTAGCATTACGATATAATGTATAACGTTATATGGTAATACGTTATAACGTATAACGTTATGTAGCATTACTATATAACGTCTAACGTTATGTAGCATTACGATATAACGTATAACGTTATGTAGCAATACGATATAACGTATAACGTTATATAGTATTACGTTATAACGTATAACGTTATGTAGTATTACGTTATAACGTATAACGTTATGTAGCATTACGATATGATGTATAACGTTATATGGTAATACGTTATAACGTATAACGTTATGTAGCATTACTATATAACGTCTAACGTTATGTAGCATTGCGATATAACGTATAACGTTATGTAGTATTACGTTATACCGCATAACGTTATGTAGCATTACGATATAACGTATAAGGTTATGTAGCATTACGATATAACGTATAACGTTATATAGTATTACGTTATAACGTATAACGTTATGTAGTATTATGTTATAACGTATAAAGATATGTAGCATTACGATATAATGTATAACGTTATATGGTAATACGTTATAACGTATAAGGTTATGTAGCATTACGATATAACGTCTAACGTTATGTAGCATTACGATATAACGTATAACGTTATATAGTATTACGTTATAACCTATAACGTTATGTAGCACTACGATATAACGTATAACGTTATGTAGCATAACGATATAACGTATAACGTTATATGCTAATACGTTATAACGTATAACGTTATATGGTAATACGTTATAACGTATAACGTTATGTAGCATTACGATATATCGTATAACGATATGTAGCATAACGATATAACGTATAACGTTATACAGTATTATGTTATAACGTATAACGTTATGTAGCATTACGATATAACGTGTAACGTTATGTAGCATAACGTTATAACGTATAACGTTATATGGTATTACGTTATAACGTATAACGTTATGTAGCATTACGATATATCGTATAACGATATGTAGCATAACGATATAACGTATAACGTTATACAGTATTATGTTATAACGTATAACGTTATGTAGCATTACGATATAACGTGTGACGTTATGTAGCATTACGATATAACGTATAACGTTATATGGTAATACGTTATAACGTATAACGTTATGTAGCATTACGATATAACGTATAACGTTATGTAGCATTACGATATAACGTATAACGTTATATAGTATTACGTTATATCGTATAACGTTATGTAGTATTATGTTATAACGTATAACGATATGTAGCATTACGATATAATGTATAACGTTATATGGTAATACGTTATAACGTATAACGTTATGTAGCATTACGATATAACGCATAACGTTATGTAGCATTACGATGTAACGTATAACGTTATGTACCATAACGATATAACGTAAAACGTTATATGGTATTACGTTATAACGTATAACGTTATGTAGCATTACGATATAACGTATAACGTTATGTAGCATTACGATATAACGTATAACGTTATGTAGCATTACGATATAACGCATAACGTTATGTAGCATTACGATGTAACGTATAACGTTATGTAGCATAACGATATAACGTATAACGTTATATGGTATTACGTTATAACGTAAAACGTTATGTAGCATTACGATATAACGTATAACGTTATGTAGCATTACGTTATAACGTATAACGTTATGTAGCATTACGATATAACGCATAACGTTATGTAGCATTACGATGTAACGTATAACGTTATGTAGCATAACGATATAACGTATAACGTTATATGGTATTACGTTATAACGTATAACGTTATGTAGCATTACGATATAACGTATAACGTTATGTAGCAGAACGATATAACGTATAACGTTATATGCTAATACGTTATAACGTATAACGTTATATGGTAATACGTTATAACGTATAACGTTATGTAGCATTACGATATATCGTATAACGTTATATGGTATTACGTTATAACGTATAATGTTATGTAGCATTACGATATATCGTATAACGATATGTAGCATAACGATATAACGTATAACGTTATACAGTATTATGTTATAACGTATAACGTTATGTAGCATTGCGATATAACGTGTAACGTTATGTAGCATAACGATATAACGTATAACGTTATATGGTATTACGTTATAACGTACAACGTCATGTAGCATTACGATATATCGTATAACGATATGTAGCATAACGATATAACGTATAACGTTATACTGTATTATGTTATAACGTATAACGTTATGTAGCATTACGAAATTACGTATAACGTTATGTACTATTACGTTGTAACATATAACCCTATGTAGTATTACCTTATAACGTATATCGTTATGTATCATTATGTTATAACGCATTACGCTATATAGCATTTCGATATAACGCATAACGTTATATGGTCATACGTTATAACGTATAACGCTATGTAGCATTACGATATAACGAATAACGTTATATGGTAATACGTTATAACGTATAACGTTATGTAGTATTACGTTATAACGTATAACGTTATGTAGCATTACGATATAATGTATAACGTTATATGGTAATACGTTATAACGTATAACGTTATGTAGCATTACTATATAACGTCTAACGTTATGTAGCATTACGATATAACGTATAACGTTATGTAGCAATACGATATAACGTATAACGTTATATAGTATTACGTTATAACGTATAACGCTATGTAACATTACGATATAACGTATAACGTTATGTAGCATTACTATGTAACGTATAACGTTATGTAGCATTACGATATAACGTATAACGTTATATAGTATCACGTTATAAGGTATAACGTTATGTAGTATTACGATATAACGTTTAACGTTATGTAGCATTACGATATAACGTATAACGTTATATGGTAATACGTTATAACGTATAACTTTATGTAGCATTACTATGTAACGTATAACGTTATGTAGCATTACGATATAACGTATAACGTTATGTAGTATTACGTTATAACGGATAACGTTATGTAGCATTACGATATAACGTATAACGTTATATAGTATTACGTTATAACGTATAACGTTATGTAGCATTACGATATAACGTATAACGTTATGTAGCATAACGATATAACGTATAACGTTATATGGTAATACGTTATAACGCATAACGTTATGTAGCATTACGATATATCGCATAACGATATGTAGCATAACGATATAACGTATAACGTTATACAGTATTATGTTATAACGTATAACGTTATGTACCATTACGATATAACGTGTAACGTTATGTAGCATAACGATATAACGTATAACGTTATATGGTATTACGTTATAACGTATAACGTTATGTAGCATTACGATATATCGTATAACGATATGTAGCATAACGATATAACGTATAACGTTATACAGTATTATGTTATAACGTATAACGTTATGTAGCATTAGGATATAACGTGTAACGTTATGTAGCATAACGATATAACGTATAACGTTATATGGTATTACGTTATAACGTATAACGTTATGTAGCATTACGATATATCGTATAACGATATGTAGCATAACGATATAACGTATAACGTTATACAGTATTATGTTATAACGTATAACGTTATGTACCATTACGATATAACGTGTAACGTTATGTAGCATAACGATATAACGTATAACGTTATATGGTATTACGTTATAACGTATAACGTTATGTAGCATAACGATATAACGTATAACGTTATGTAGTATTACGTTATAACGTATAACGTTATGTAGTATTACGTCATAACGTATAACGTTATGTAGTATTACGTTATAACGTATAACGTTATGCAGCATTACGATATATCGCATAACGATATGTAGCATAACGATATAACGTATAACGTTATACAGTATTATGTTATAACGTATAACGTTATGTAGCATTACGATATAACGTATAAGGTTATGTAGCATAACGATATAACGTATAACGTTATATGGTAATACGTTATAACGCATAACGTTATCTAGCATTACGATATAACGTATAACGTTATGTAGCATTACGATATAACGCATAACGTTATGTAGCATTACGATGTAACGTATAACGTTATGTAGCATAACGATATAACGTATAACGTTATATGGTATTACGTTATAACGTATAACGTTATGTAGCATTACGATATAACGTATAACGTTATGTAGCATAACGATATAACGTATAACGTTATATGCTAATACGTTATAACGTATAACGTTATATGGTAATACGTTATAACGTATAACGTTATGTAGCATTACGATATAACGTCTAACGTTATGTAGCATTACGATATAACGTATAACGTTATATAGTATTACGTTATAACGTATAACGTTATGTAGCATTACGATATAACGTATAACGTTATATAGTATTACGTTATAACGTATAACGTTATGTAGCATTACGATGTAACGTATAACGTTATGTAGCATAACGATATAACGTATAACGTTATATGGTAATACGTTATAACGCATAACGTTATGTAGCATTACGATATAACGTATAACGTTATGTAGAATTACGTTATAACGTATAACGTTATACAGTATTATGTTATAACGTATAACGTTATGTAGCATTACGATGTAACGTATAACGTTATACAGTATTATGTTATAACGTATAACGTTATGTAGCATAACGATATAACGTATAACGTTATATGGTATTACGTTATAACGTATAACGTTATGTAGTATTACGTCATAACGTATAACGTTATGTAGTATTACGTTATAACGTATAACGTTATGTAGCATTACGATATATCGCATAACGATATGTAGCATTACGATGTAACGTATAACGTTATGTAGCATAACGATATAACGTATAACGTTATATGGTATTACGTTATAACGTATAACGTTATGTAGTATTACGATATAACGTATAACGTTATGTAGCATAACGATATAACGTATAACGTTATATGCTAATACGTTATAACGTATAACGTTATATGTTAATACGTTATAACGTATAACGTTATGTAGCATTACGATATATCGTATATCGATATGTAGCATAACGATGTAACGTATAACGTTATACAGTATTATGTTATAACGTATAACGTTATGTAGCATTACGATATAACGTGTAACGTTATGTAGCATTACGATATAACGTATAACGTTATGTAGCATAACGATATAACGTATAACGTTATGTAGCATAACGATATAACGTATAACGTTATATGGTAATACGTTATAACGCATGACGTTATGTAGCATTACGATATAACGTATAACGTTATGTAGTATTACGTTATAACGTATAACGTTATGTAGCATTACGATATAACGTATAACGTTATGTAGCATTACGATATAACGTATAACGTTATGTAGCATTACGATGTAACGTATAACGTTATACAGTATTATGTTATAACGTATAACGTTATGTAGCATAACGATATAACGTATAACGTTATATGGTATTACGTTATAACGTATAACTTTATGTAGTATTACGTCATAACGTATAACGTTATGTACTATTACGTTATAACGTATAACGTTATGTAGCATTACGATATATCGCATAACGATATGTAGCATAACGATATAACGTATAACGTTATACAGTATTATGTTATAACGTATAACGTTATGTAGCATTACGATATAACGTATAAGGTTATGTAGCATAACGAAATAACGTATAACGTTATATGGTAATACGTTATAACGCATAACGTTATGTAGCATTACGATATAACGTATAACGTTATGTAGCATTACGATGTAACGTATAACGTAATACAGTATTATGTTATAACGTATAACGTTATGTAGCATAACGATATAACGTATAACGTTATATAGTATCACGTTATAACGTATAACGTTATGTAGTACTACGTCATAACGTATAACGTTATGTAGTATTACGTAATAACGTATAACGTTATGTAGCATTACGATATATCGTATAACGATATGTAGCATAACGATATAACGTATAACGTTATACAGTATTAGGTTATAACGTATAACGTTATGTAGTATTACGTAATAACGTATAACGTTATGTAGCATTACGATATAACGTATAACGTTATGTAGTATTACGATATAACATATAACGTTATGTAGTATTACGTTATAACGTATAACGTTATGTAGCATTACGATATAACGCATAACGTTATGAAGCATTACGATGTAACGTATAACGTTATGTAGCATAACGATATAACGTATAACGTTATATGGTATTACGTAATAACGTATAACGTTATGTAGCATTACGATATAACGTATAACGTTATGTAGTATTACGTTATAACGTATAACGTTATGTAGCATTACGATATATCGTATAACGTTATGTAGCATTACGATATAACGTATAACGTTATGTAGCATTACGATGTAACGTATAACGTTATACAGTTTTATGTTATAACGTATAACGTTATGTAGCATAACGATATAACGTACAACGTTATATGGTATTACGTTATAACGTATAACGTTATGTAGTATTACGTCATAACGTATAAAGTTATGAAGTATTACGTTATAACGTATAACGTTATGTAGCATTACGATATATCGCATAACGATATGTAGCATAACGATATAACGTATAACGTTATACAGTATTATGTTATAACGTCTAACGTTATGTAGCATAACGATATAACGTATAAGGTTATGTAGCATAACGATAGAACGTATAACGTTATATGGTAATACGTTATAACGCATAACGATATGTAGCATTACGATATAACGTATAACGTTATGTAGCATAACGATATAACGTATAACGTTATATAGTATCACGTTATAACATATAACGTTATGTAGCATTACGATATAACGTATAACGTTATGTAGCATAACGATATAACGTATAACGTTATATGCTAATACGTTATAACGTATAATTTTATATGGTAATACGTTATAACGTATAACGTTATGTAGCATTACGTCATAACGTATAACGTTATGTAGTATTACGTAATAACGTATAACGTTATGTAGCATTACGATATATCGTATAACGATATGTAGCATAACGATATAACGTATAACGTTATGCAGTATTATGTTATAACGTATAACGTTATGTAGCATTACGATATAACGTGTAACGTTATGTAGCATAACGATATAACGTATAACGTTACATAGTATTACGTTATAACGTATAACGTTATGTAGCATTACGTTATAACGTATAACGTTATGTAGCATTACGTTAAACGTATAACGTTATGTAGCATTACGATATAACGCATAACGTTATGTAGCATTACGATGTAACGTATAACGTTATGTAGCATAACGATATAACGTATAACGTTATATGGTATTACGTTATAACGTATAACGTTATGTAGCATTACGATATAACGTATAACGTTATGTAGCATAACGATATAACGTATAACGTTATATGCTAATACGTTATAACGTATAACGTTATATAGTATTACGTTATAACGTATAACGTTATGTAGCATTACGATATAACGTATAACGTTATATAGTATTACGTTATAACGTATAAAGTTATGTAGCATTACGTTATAACGTATAACGTTATGTAGCATTACGATATAACGCATAACGTTATGTAGCATTACGATGTAACGTATAACATTATATGGTATTACGTTATAACGTATAACGTTATGTAGCATTACGATATAACGTATAACGTTATGTAGCATAACGATATAACGTATAACGTTATATGCTAATACGTTATAACGTATAATTTGATATGGTAATACGTTATAACGTATAACGTTATGTAGCATTACGTCATAACGTATAACGTTATGTAGTATTACGTAATAACGTATAACGTTATGTAGCATTACGATATATCGTATAACGATATGTAGCATAACGATATAACGTATAACGTTATGCAGTATTATGTTATAACGTATAACGTTATGTAGCATTACGATATAACGTGTAACGTTATGTAGCATAACGATATAACGTATAACGTTACATAGTATTACGTTATAACGTATAACGTTATGTAGCATTACGTTATAACGTATAACGTTATGTAGCATTACGTTAAACGTATAACGTTATGTAGCATTACGATATAACGCATAACGTTATGTAGCATTACGATGTAACGTATAACGTTATGTAGCATAACGATATAACGTATAACGTTATATGGTATTACGTTATAACGTATAACGTTATGTAGCATTACGATATAACGTATAACGTTATGTAGCATAACGATATAACGTATAACGTTATATGCTAATACGTTATAACGTATAATTTTATATGGTAATACGTTATAACGTATAACGTTATGTAGTATTACGATATATCGTATAACGATATGTAGCATAACGATATAACGTATAACGTTATACAGCATTATGTTATAACGTATAACGTTATGTAGCATTACGATATAACGTGTAACGTTATGTAGCAATACGATATATCGTATAACGTTATGTAGCATAACGATATAACGTATAACGTTATGTAGCATAACGATATAACGTATAACGTTATATGGTAATACGTTATAACGCATAACGTTATGTAGCATTACGACATAACGTATAACGTTATGTAGTATTACGTTATAACGTATAACGTTATGTAGCATTACGATATAACGTATAACGTTATGTAGCATTACGATATAACGTATAACGTTATGTAGCATTACGATGTAACGTATATCGTTATACAGTATTGTTATAACGTATAACGTTATGTAGCATAACGATATAACGTATAACGTTATATGGTATTACGTTATAACGTATAACGTTATGTAGTATTACGTCATGACGTATAACGTTATGTAGTATTACGTTAAAACGTATAACGTTATGTAGCATTACGATATATCGCATAACGATATGTAGCATAACGATATAACGTATAACGTTATACAGTATTATGTTATAACGTATAACGTTATGTAGCATTACGATATAACGTATAAGGTTATGTAGCATAACGAAATAACGTATAACGTTATATGGTAATACGTTATAACGCATAACGTTATGTAGCATTACGATATAACGTATAACGTTATGTAGCATTACGATGTAACGTATAACGTTATACAGTATTATGTTATAACGTATAACGTTATGTAGCATAACGATATAACGTATAACGTTATATAGTATCACGTTATAACGTATAACGTTATGTAGTATTACGTCATAACGTATAACGTTATGTAGTATTACGTAATAACGTATAACGTTATGTAGCATTACGATATATCGTATAACGATATGTAGCATAACGATATAACGTATAACGTTATACAGTATTAGGTTATAACGTATAACGTTATGTAGTATTACGTAATAACTTATAACGTTATGTAGCATTACGATATAACGTATAACGTTATGTAGTATTACGTTATAACGTATAACGTTATGTAGCATAACGATATAACGTATAACGTTATGCAGTATTATGTTATAACGTATAACGTTATGTAGCATTACGATATAACGTGTAACGTTATGTAGCATAACGATATAACGTATAACGTTACATAGTATTACGTTATAACGTATAACGTTATGTAGCATTACGTTATAACGTATAACGTTATGTAGCATTACGTTAAACGTATAACGTTATGTAGCATTACGATATAACGCATAACGTTATGTAGCATTACGATGTAACGTATAACGTTATGTAGCATTACGATGTAACGTATAACGTTATACAGTATTATGTTATAACGTATAACGTTATGTAGCATAACGATATAACGTATAACGTTATATAGTATCACGTTATAACGTATAACGTTATGTAGCATTACGATATATCGTATAACGTTATGTAGCATTACGATATAACGTATAACGTTATGTAGCATTACGATGTAACGTATAACGTTATGTAGCATTACGATGTAACGTATAACGTTATACAGTATTATGTTATAACGTATAACGTTATGTAGCATAACGAAATAACGTATAACGTTATATGGTAATACGTTATAACGCATAACGTTATGTAGCATTACGATATAACGTATAACGTTATGTAGCATTACGATGTAACGTATAACGTTATACAGTATTATGTTATAACGTATAACGTTATGTAGCATAACGATATAACGTATAACGTTATATAGTATCACGTTATAACGTATAACGTTATGTAGCATTACGATATATCGTATAACGTTATGTAGCATTACGATATAACGTATAACGTTATCTAGCATTACGATGTAACGTATAACGTTATACAGTATTATGTTATAACGTATAACGTTATGTAGCATAACGATATAACGTACAACGTTATATGGTATTACGTTATAACGTATAACGTTATGTAGTATTACGTCATAACGTATAACGTTATGAAGTATTACGTTATAACGTATAACGTTATGTAGCATTACGATATATCGCATAACGATATGTAGCATAACGATATAACGTATAACGTTATACAGTATTATGTTATAACGTCTAACGTTATGTAGCATAACGATATAACGTATAAGGTTATGTAGCATAACGATAGAACGTATAACGTTATATGGTAATACGTTATAACGCATAACGTTATGTAGCATTACGATATAACGTATAACGTTATGTAGCATAACGATATAACGTATAACGTTATATAGTACCACGTTATAACGTATAACGTTATGTAGAATTACGTCATAACGTATAACGTTATGTAGTATTACGTAATAACGTATAACGTTATGTAGCATTACGATATATCGTATAACGATATGTAGCATAACGATATAACGTATAACGTTATGCAGTATTATGTTATAACGTATAACGTTATGTAGCATTACGATATAACGTGTAACGTTATGTAGCATAACGATATAACGTATAACGTTACATAGTATTACGTTATAACGTATAACGTTATGTAGCATTACGTTATAACGTATAACGTTATGTAGCATTACGTTAAACGTATAACGTTATGTAGCATTACGATATAACGCATAACGTTATGTAGCATTACGATGTAACGTATAACGTTATGTAGCATAACGATATAACGTATAACGTTATATGGTATTACGTTATAACGTATAACGTTATGTAGCATTACGATATAACGTATAACGTTATGTAGCATAACGATATAACGTATAACGTTATATGCTAATACGTTATAACGTATAATTTTATATGGTAATACGTTATAACGTATAACGTTATGTAGCATTACGATATATCGTATAACGATATGTAGCATAACGATATAACGTATAACGTTATACAGTATTATGTTATAACGTATAACGTTATGTAGCATTACGATATAACGTGTAACGTTATGTAGCAAAACGATATAACGTATAACGTTATATGGTATTACGTTATAACGTATAACGTTATGTAGCATTACGATATATCGTATAACGATATGTAGCATAACGATATAACGTATAACGTTATACAGTATTATGTTATAACGCATAACGTTATGTAGCATTACGATATAACGTATAACGTTATGTAGCATTACGATGTAACGTATAACGTTATGTAGCATTACGATATAACGTATAACGTTATGTAGCATTACGATATATCGTATAACGTTATGTAGCATAACGATGTAACGTATAACGTTATGTAGCATTACGATATAACGTATAACGTTACATAGCATTACGTTATAACTTATAACGTTATGTAGCAATACGATATAACGTATAACGTTATGTAGCATTACGATATAACGTATAACGTTATGTAGCATAACGATATAACGTATAACGTTATGTAGCATAACGATATAACGTATAACGTTATATGGTAATACGTTATAACGCATAACGTTATGTAGCATTACGATATAACGTATAACGTTATGTAGCATTACGATGTAACGTATAACGTTATGTAGCATTACGATATAACGTATAACGTTATGTAGCATTACGATATATCGAATAACGTTGTGTAGCATAACGATATAACGTATAACGTTATATAGTATTACGTTATATCGTATAACGTTATGTAGTATTATGTTATAACGTATAACGATATGTAGCATTACGATATAATGTATAACGTTATATGGTAATACGTTATAACGTATAACGTTATGTAGCATTACGATATAACGTCTAACGTTATGTAGCATTACGATATAACGTATAACGTTATATAGTATTACGTTATAACGTATAACGTTATGTAGCATTATGATATAACGTATAACGTTATATAGTATTACGCTATAACGTATAACGTTATGTAGCATTACGTTATAACGTATAACGTTATGTAGCATTACGATATAACGCATAACGTTATGTAGCATTACGATGTAACGTATAACGTTATGTACCATAAAGATATAACGTATAACGTTATATGGTATTACGTTATAACATATAACGTTATGTAGCATTACGATATAACGTATAACGTTATGTAGCATTACGATATAACGTATAACGTTATGTAGCATTACGATATAACGCATAACGTTATGTAGCATTACGATGTAACGTATAACGTTATGTAGCATAACGATATAACGTATAACGTTATATGGTATTACGTTATAACGTAAAACGTTATGTAGCATTACGATATAACGTATAACGTTATGTAGCATTACGTTATAACGTTTAACGTTATGTAGCATTACGATATAACGCATAACGTTATGTAGCATTACGATGTAACGTATAACGTTATGTAGCATAACGATATAACGTATAACGTTATATGGTATTACGTTATAACGTATAACGTTATGTAGCATTACGATGTAACATATAACGTTATGTAGTATTACCTTATAACGTATATCGTTATGTATCATTACGTTATAACGCATTACGCTATATAGCATTTCGATATAACGCATAACGTTATATGGTCATACGTTATAACGTATAACGCTATGTAGCATTACGATATAACGAATAACGTTATATGGTAATACGTTATAACGTATAACGTTATGTAGTATTACGTTATAACGTATAACGTTATGTAGCATTACGTTATAACGTATAACGTTATGTAGCATTACGATATAACGCATAACGTTATGTAGCATTACGATGTAACGTATAACGTTATGTACCATAACGATATAACGTATAACGTTATATGGTATTACGTTATAACGTATAACGTTATGTAGCATTACGATATAACGTATAAGGTTATGTAGCATTACGATATAACGTATAACGTTATGTAGCATTACGATATATCGTATAACGATATGTAGCATAACGATATAACGTATAACGTTATACAGTATTATGTTATAACGTATAACGTTATGTAGCATTACGAAATTACGTATAACGTAATGTACTATTACGTTGTAACATATAACCTTATGTAGTATTACCTTATAACGTATATCGTTATGTATCATTACGTTATAACGCATTACGCTATATAGCATTTCGATATAACGCATAACGTTATATGGTCATACGTTATAACGTATAACGCTATGTAGCATTACGATATAACGAATAACGTTAAATGGTAATACGTTATAACGTATAACGTTATGTAGTATTACGTTATAACGTATAACGTTATGTAGCATTACAATATAATGTATAACGTTATATGGTAATACGTTATAACGTATAACGTTATGTAGTATTACGATATAACGTATAACGTTATGTAGCATTACGATGTAACGTATAACGTTATGTAGCATTACGATATAACGTATAACGTTATGTAGCATTACGATATATCGTATAACGTTATGTAGCATAACGATGTAACGTATAACGTTATGTAGCATTACGATATAACGTATAACGTTACATAGCATTACGTTATAACTTATAACGTTATGTAGCAATACGATATAACGTATAACGTTATGTAGCATTACGATATAACGTATAACGTTATGTAGCATAACGATATAACGTATAACGTTATGTAGCATTACGATATAACGTATAACGTTATATGGTAATACGTTATAACGCATAACGTTATATGGTATTACGTTATAACGTATAACGTTATGTAGCATTACGATATAACGTATAACGTTATGTAGCATTACGATATAACGTATAACGTTATGTAGCATTACGATATAACGCATAACGTTATGTAGCATTACGATATAACGTATAACGTTATGTAGCATTACGATATAACGCATAACGTTATGTAGCATTACGATGTAACGTATAACGTTATGTAGCATAACGATATAACGTATAACGTTATATGGTATTACATTATAACGTATAACGTTATGTAGCATTACGATATAACGTATAACGTTATATAGTATTACGTTATAACGTATAACGTTATGTAGCATTACGATATAACGTATAACGTTATATAGTATTACGTTATAACGTATAACGTTATGTAGCATTACGTTATAACGTATAACGTTATGTAGCATTACGATATAACGCCTAACGTTATGTAGCATTACGATGTAACGTATAACGTTATGTAGCATAACGATATAACGTATAACGTTATATGGTATTACGTTATAACGTATAACGTTATGTAGCATTACGATATAACGTCTAACGTTATGTAGCATTACGATATAAGGTATAACGTTATATAGTATTACGTTATAACGTATAACGTTATGTAGCATAACGATATAACGTATAACGTTATATGGTATTACGTTATAACGTAAAACGTTATGTAGCATTACGATATAACGTATAACGTTATGTAGCATTACGTTATAACGTTTAACGTTATGTAGCATTACGATATAACGCATAACGTTATGTAGCATTACGATGTAACGTATAACGTTATGTAGCATAACGATATAACGTATAACGTTATATGGTATTACGTTATAACGTATAACGTTATGTAGCATTACGATGTAACGTATAACGTTATGTAGCATAACGATATAACGTATAACGTTATATGGTATTACGTTATAACGTATAACGTTATGTAGCATTACGATGTAACGTATAACGTTATGTAGTATTACCTTATAACGTATATCGTTATGTATCATTACGTTATAACGCATTACGCTATATAGCATTTCGATATAACGCATAACGTTATATGGTCATACGTTATAACGTATAACGCTATGTAGCATTACGATATAACGAATAACGTTGTATGGTAATACGTTATAACGTATAACGTTATGTAGTATTACGTTATAACGTATAACGTTATGTAGCATTACGTTATAACGTATAACGTTATGTAGCATTACGATATAACGCATAACGTTATGTAGCATTACGATGTAACGTATAACGTTATGTACCATAACGATATAACGTATAACGTTATATGGTATTACGTTATAACGTATAACGTTATGTAGCATTACGATATAACGTATAACGTTATGTAGCATTACGATATATCGTATAACGATATGTAGCATAACGATATAACGTATAACGTTATACAGTATTATGTTATAACGTATAACGTTATGTAGCATTGCGATATAACGTATAACGTTATGTAGCATAACGATATAACGTATAACGTTATACGGTATTACGTTATAACGTATAACGTTATGTAGCATTACGATATATCGTATAACGATATGTAGCATAACGATATAACGTATAACGTTATACAGTATTATGTTATAACGTATAACGTTATGTTGCATTACGAAATTACGTATAATGTTATGTACTATTACGTTGTAACATATAACCTTATGTAGTATTACCTTATAACGTATATCGTTATGTATCATTACGTTATAACGCATTACGCTATATAGCATTTCGATATAACGCATAACGTTATATGGTCATACGTTATAACGTATAACGCTATGTAGCATTACGATATAACGAATAACGTTAAATGGTAATACGTTATAACGTATAACGTTATGTAGTATTACGTTATAACGTATAACGTTATGTAGCATTACAATATAATGTATAACGTTATATGGTAATACGTTATAACGTATAACGTTATGTAGCATTACTATATAACGTCTAACGTTATCTAGCATTACGATATTGCGTATAACGTTATGTAGCAATACGATATAACGTATAACGTTATATAGTATTACGTTATAACGTATAACGTTATGTAGTATTACGTTATAACGTATAACGTTATGTAGCATAACGATATAACGTATAACGTTATATGGTATTACGTTATAACGTATAACGTTATGTAGCATTACGATATATCGTATAACGATATGTAGCATAACGATATAACGTATAACGTTGTACAGTATTATGTTATAACGTATAACGTTATGTAGCATTACGGAATTACGTATAACGTTATGTACTATTACGTTGTAACATATAACCTTATGTAGTATTACCTTATAACGTATATCGTTATGTATCATTACGTTATAACGCATTACGCTATATAGCATTTCGATATAACGCATAACGTTATATGGTCATACGTTATAACGCATAACGCTATGTAGCATTACGATATAACGAATAACGTTATATGGTAATACGTTATAACGTATAACGTTATGTAGTATTACGTTATAACGTATAACGTTATGTAGCATTACGATATAATGTATAACGTTATATGGTAATACGTTATAACGTATAACGTTATGTAGCATTACTATATAACGTCTAACGTTATGTAGCATTACGATATAACGTATAACGTTATGTAGCAATACGATATAACGTATAACGTTATATAGTATTACGTTATAACGTATAACGCTATGTAACATTACGATATAACGTATAACGTTATGTAGCATTACTATGTAACGTATAACGTTATGTAGCATTACGATATAACGTATAACGTTATATAGTATCACGTTATAAGGTATAACGTTATGTAGTATTACGATATAACGTATAACGTTATGTAGCATTACGATATAACGTATAACGTTATATGGTAATACGTTATAACGTATAACTTTATGTAGCATTACTATGTAACGTATAACGTTATGTAGCATTACGATATAACGTATAACGTTATGTAGTATTACGTTATAACGTATAACGTTATGTAGCATTACGATATAACGTATAACGTTATATAGTATTACGTTATAACGTATAACGTTATGTAGCATTACGATATAACGTATAACGTTATGTAGCATTACGATATAACGTATAACGTTATGTAGCATAACGATATAACGTATAACGTTATGTAGCATAACGATATAACGTATAACGTTATATGGTAATACGTTATAACGCATAACGTTATGTAGCATTACGATATAACGTATAACGTTATGTAGTATTACGTTATAACGTATAACGTTATGTAGCATTACGATATAACGTATAACGTTATGTAGCATTACGATATAACGTATAACGTTATGTAGCATTACGATGTAACGTATAACGTTATACAGTATTATGTTATAACTTATAACGTTATGTAGTATTTCGTCATAGCGTATAACGTTATGTAGTATTACGTAATAACGTATAACGTTATGTAGCATTACGATATAACGTATAACGTTATACAGTATTATGTTATAACGTATAACGTTATGTAGCATTACGATATAACGTATAAGGTTATGTAGCATAACGATATAACGTATAACGTTATATGGTAATACGTTATAACGCATAATGTTATGTAGCATTACGATATAACGTATAACGTTATGTAGTATTACGTTATAACGTATAACGTTATGTAGTATTACGTCATAACGTATAACGTTATGTAGTATTACGTTATAACGTATAACGTTATGCAGCATTACGATATATCGCATAACGATATGTAGCATAACGATATAACGTATAACGTTATACAGTATTATGTTATAACGTATAACGTTATGTAGCATTACGATATAACGTATAAGGTTATGTAGCATAACGATATAACGTATAACGTTATATTGTAATACGTTATAACGCATAACGTTATGTAGCATTACGATATAACGTATAACGTTATGTAGCATTACGATGTAACGTATAACGTTATACAGTATTATGTTATAACGTATAACGTTATGTAGCATAACGATATAACGTATAACGTTATATAGTATCACGTTATAACGTATAACGTTATGTAGTATTACGTCATAACGTATAACGATATGTAGTATTACGTAATAACGTATAACGTTATGTAGCATTACGATATATCGTATAACGATATGTAGCATATCGATATAACGTATAACGTTATACAGTATTATGATATAACGTATAACGTTATATAGTATTACGTTATAACGTATAACGTTATGTAGCATTACGATATAACGTATAACGTTATATAGTATTACGTTATAACGTATAACGTTATATGGTATTACGTTATAACGTATAACGTTATGTAGCATTACGATATAACGTATAACGTTATGTAGCATTACGATATAACGTATAACGTTATGTAGCATTACGATATAACGCATAACGTTATGTAGCATTACGATATAACGTATAACGTTATGTAGCATTACGATATAACGCATAACGTTATGTAGCATTACGATGTAACGTATAACGTTATGTAGCATAACGATATAACGTATAACGTTATATGGTATTACGTTATAACGTATAACGTTATGCAGCATTACGATATAACGTATAACGTTATGTAGCATAACGATATAACGTATAACGTTATATGCTAATACGTTATAACGTATAACGTTATATGGTAATACGTTATAACGTATAACGTTATGTAGCATTACGATATAACGTCTAACGTTATGTAGCATTACGATATAAGGTATAACGTTATATAGTATTACGTTATAACGTATAACGTTATGTAGCATTACGATATAACGTATAACGTTATATAGTATTACGTGATAACGTATAACGTTATGTAGCATTACGATGTAACGTATAACGTTATGTAGCATAACGATATAACGTATAACGTTATATGGTATTACGTTATAACGTATAACGTTATGTAGCATTACGATATAACGTATAACGTTATGTAGCATTACGATATAACGTATAACGTTATGTAGCATTACGATATAACGCATAACGTTATGTAGCATAACGATATAACGTATAACGTTATATGGTAATACGTTATAACGCATAACGTTATGTAGCATTACGATATAACGTATAACGTTATGTAGTATTACGTTATAACGTATAACGTTATGTAGCATTACGATATAACGTATAACGTTATGTAGCATTACGATATAACGTATAACGTTATGTAGCATTACGATGTAACGTATAACGTTATACAGTATTATGTTATAATGTATAACGTTATGTAGCATAACGATATAACGTATAACGTTATATGGTGTTACGTTATAACGTATAACGTTATGTAGTATTACGTCATAACGTATAACGTTATGTAGTATTACGTTATAACGTATAACGTTATGTAGCATTACGATATATCGCATAACGATATGTAGCATTACGATGTAACGTATAACGTTATGTAGCATAACGATATAACGTATAACGTTATATGGTATTACGTTATAACGTATAACGTTATGTAGTATTACGATATAACGTATAACGTTATGTAGCATAACGATATAACGTATAACGTTATATGCTAATACGTTATAACGTATAACGTTATATGGTAATACGTTATAACGTATAACGTTATGTAGCATTACGATATATCGTATATCGATATGTAGCATAACGATATAACGTATAACGTTATACAGTATTATGTTATAACGTATAACGTTATGTAGCATTACGATATAACGTGTAACGTTATGTAGCATTACGATATAACGTATAACGTTATGTAGCATAACGATATAACGTATAACGTTATGTAGCATAACGATATAACGTATAACGTTATATGGTAATACGTTATAACGCATAACGTTATGTAGCATTACGATATAACGTATAACGTTATGTAGTATTACGTTATAACGTATAACGTTATGTAGCATTAGGATATAACGTATAACGTTATGTAGCATTACGATATAACGTATAACGTTATGTAGCATTACGATGTAACGTATAACGTTATACAGTATTATGTTATAACGTATAACGTTATGTAGCATAACGATATAACGTATAACGTTATATGGTATTACGTTATAACGTATAACGTTATGTAGTATTACGTCATAACGTATAACTGTATGTAGTATTACGTAATAACGTATAACGTTATGTAGCATTACGATATATCGTATAACGATATGTAGCATAACGATATAACGTATAACGTTATACAGTATTATGTTATAACGTATAACGTTATGTAGTATTACGTAATAACGTATAACGTTATGTAGTATTACGTAATAACGTATAACGTTATGTAGTATTACGTAATAACGTATAACGTTATGTAGCATTACGATGTAACGTATAACGTTATACAGTATTATGTTATAACGTATAACGTTATGTAGCATAACGATATAACGTATAACGTTATATAGTATCACGTTATAACGTATAACGTTATGTAGTATTACGTCATAACGTATAACGTTATGTAGCATTACGATATAACGTATAAGGTTATGTAGCATAACGAAATAACGTATAACGTTATATGGTAATACGTTATAACGCACAACGTTATGTAGCATTACGATATAACGTATAACGTTATGTAGCATTACGATGTAACGTATAACGTTATACAGCATTATGTTATAACGTATAACGTTATGTAGCATAACGATATAACGTATAACGTTATATAGTATCACGTTATAACGTATAACGTTATGTAGTATTACGTCATAACGTATAACGTTATGTAGTATTACGTAATAACGTATAACGTTATGTAGCATTACGATATATCGTATAACGATATGTAGCATAACGATATAACGTATAACGTTATACAGTATTATGTTATAACGTATAACGTTATGTAGTATTACGTAATAACGTATAACGTTATGTAGCATTACGATATAACGTATAACGTTATGTAGTATTACGTTATAACGTATAACGTTATGTAGCATTACGATATATCGTATAACGTTATGTAGCATTACGATATAACGTATAACGTTATGTAGCATTACGATGTAACGTATAACGTTATACAGTATTATGTTATAACGTATAACGTTATGTAGCATAACGATATAACGTACAACGTTATATGGCATTACGTTATAACGTATAACGTTATGTAGTATTACGTCATAACGTATAACGTTATGAAGTAATACGTTATAACGTATAACGTTATGTAGCATTACGATATATCGCATAACGATATGTAGCATAACGATATAACGTATAACGTTATACAGTATTATGTTATAACGTCTAACGTTATGTAGCATAACGATATAACGTATAAGGTTATGTAGCATAACGATAGAACGTATAACGTTATATGGTAATACGTTATAACGCATAACGTTATGTAGCATTACGATATAACGTATAACGTTATGTAGCATTACGATGTAACGTATAACGTTATACAGTATTATGTTATAACGTATAACGTTATGCAGCATAACGATATAACGTATAACGTTATATAGTATCACGTTGTAACGTATAACGTTATGTAGAATTACGTCATAACGTATAACGTTATGTAGTATTACGTAATAACGTATAACGTTATGTAGCATTACGATATATCGTATAACGATATGTAGCATTACGATATATCGTATAACGATGTGTAGCATAACGATATAACGTATAACGTTATGCAGTATTATGTTATAACGTATAACGTTATGTAGCATTACGATATAACGTGTAACGTTATGTAGCATAACGATATAACGTATAACGTTACATAATATTACGTTATAACGTATAACGTTATGTAGCATTACGTTATAACGTATAAGGTTATGTAGCATAACGATATAACGTATAACGTTATATGATAATACGTTATAACGCATAACGTTATGTAGTATTACGTAATAACGTATAACGTTATGTAGCATTACGATATAACGTATAACGTTATGTAGTATTACGTTATAACGTATAACGTTATGTAGCATTACGATATATCGTATAACGTTATGTAGCATTACGATATAACGTATAACGTTATGTAGCATTACGATGTAACGTATAACGTTATACAGTATTATGTTATAACGTATAACGTTATGTAGCATAACGATATAACGTACAACGTTATATGGTATTACGTTATAACGTATAACGTTATGTAGTATTACGTCATAACGTATAACGTTATGAAGTATTACGTTATAACGTATAACGTTATGTAGCATAACGATATAACGTATAACGTTATGCAGTATTATGTTATAACGTCTAACGTTATGTAGCATAACGATATAACGTATAAGGTTATGTAGCATAACGATAGAACGTATAACGTTATATGGTAATACGTTATAACGCATAACGTTATGTAGCATTACGATATAACGTATAACGTTATGTAGCATTACGATGTAACGTATAACGTTATACAGTATTATGTTATAACGTATAACGTTATGTAGCATAACGATATAACGTATAACGTTATATAGTATCACGTTATAACGTATAACGTTATGTAGAATTACGTCATAACGTATAACGTTATGTAGTATTACGTAATAACGTATAACGTTATGTAGCATTACGATATATCGTATAACGATATGTAGCATTACGATATATCGTATAACGATATGTAGCATAACGATATAACGTATAACGTTATGCAGTATTATGTTATAACGTATAACGTTATGTAGCATTACGATATAACGTGTAACGTTATGTAGCATAACGATATAACGTATAACGTTACATAGTATTACGTTATAACGTATAACGTTATGTAGCATTACGTTATAACGTATAACGTTATGTAGCATTACGTTAAACGTATAACGTTATGTAGCATTACGATATAACGCATAACGTTATGTAGCATTACGATGTAACGTATAACGTTATGTAGCATAACGATATAACGTATAACGTTATATGGTATTACGTTATAACGTATAACGTTATGTAGCATTACGATATAACGTATAACGTTATGTAGCATAACGATATAACGTATAACGTTATATAGTATCACGTTATAACGTATAACGTTATGTAGAATTACGTCATAACGTATAACGTTATGTAGTATTATGTAATAACGTATAACGTTATGTAGCATAACGATATAACGTATAACGTTATATGCTAATACGTTATAACGTATAACTTTATATGGTAATACGTTATAACGTATAACGTTATGTAGCATTACGATATACCGTATAACGATATGTAGCATAACGATATAACGTATAACGTTATAGAGTATTATGTTATAACGTATAACGTTATGTAGCATTACGATATAACGTGTAACGTTATGTAGCAAAACGATATAACGTATAACGTTATATGGTATTACGTTATAACGTATAACGTTATGTAGCATTACGATATATCGTATAACGATATGTAGCATAACGATATAACGTATAACGTTATACAGTATTATGTTATAACGTATAACGTTATGTAGCATTACGATATAACGTGTAACGTTTTGTAGCATAACGATAGAACGTATAACGTTATATGGTAATACGTTATAACGCATAACGTTATGTAGCATTACGATATAACGTATAACGTTATGTAGCATTACGATGTAACGTATAACGTTATGTAGCATAACGATATAACGTATAACGTTATATGCTAATACGTTATAACGTATAACGTTATATGGTAATACGTTATAACGTATAACGTTATGTAGCATTACGATATAACGTATAACGTTATGTAGCATTACGATGTAACGTATAACGTTATGTAGCATTACGATATATCGTATAACGTTATGTAGCATAACGATATAACGTATAACGTTATATGGTAATACGTTATAACGCATAACGTTATGTAGCATTACGATATAACGTATAACGTTATGTAGCATTACGATGTAACGTATAACGTTATGTAGCATTACGATATAACGTATAACGTTATGTAGCATTACGATATAACGTATAACGTTATGTAGCATTACGATATAACGTATAACGTTATATGGTAATACGTTATAACGTATAACGTTATGTAGCATTACGATATAACGCATAACGTCATGTAGCATTACGATGTAACGTATAACGTTATGTAGCATAACGATATAACGTATAACGTTATATGGTATTACGTTATAACGTATAACGTTATGTAGCATTACGATATAACGTATAACGTTATGTAGCATAACGATATAACGTATAACGTTATATGCTAATACGTTGTAACGTATTACGTTATGTAGCATTACGATATATGGTATAACGATATGTAGCATAACGATATAACGTATAACGTTATACAGTATTATGTTATAACGTATAACGTTATGTAGCATTACGAAATTACGTATAACGTTATGTACTATTACGTTGTAACATATAACCTTATGTAGTATTACCTTATAACGTATATCGTTATGTATCATTACGTTATAACGCATTACGCTATATAGCATTTCGATATAACGCATAACGTTATATGGTCATACGTTATAACGTATAACGCTATGTAGCATTACGATATAACGAATAACGTTATATGGTAATACGTTATAACGTATAACGTTATGTAGTATTACGTTATAACGTATAACGTTATGTAGCATTACGATATAATGTATAACGTTATATGGTAATACCTTATAACGTATAAAGTTATGTAGCATTACTATATAACGTCTAACGTTATGTAGCATTACGATATAACGTATAACGTTATGTAGCATAACGATATAACGTATAACGTTATATGGTATTACGTTATAACGTATAACGTTATGTAGCATTACGATATAACGTATAACGATATATGGTAATACGTTATAACATATAACGCTATGTAACATTACGATATAACGTATAACGTTATGTAGCATTACGATATAACGTATAACGTTATGTAGCATAACGATATAACGTATAACGTTATATGCTAATACGTTATAACGTATAACGTTATATGGTAATACGTTATAACGTATAACGTTATGTAGCATTACGATATAACGTATAATGTTATGTAGCATTACGATGTAATGTATAACGTTATGTAGCATTACGATATAACGTATAACGTTACATAGTATTACGTTATAACGTATAACGTTATGTAGCATTACGATATAACGTATAACGTTATGTAGCATAACGATATAACGTATAACGTTATGTAGCATAACGATATAACGTATAACGTTATGTAGCATAACGATATAACGTATAACGTTATATGGTAATACGTTATAACGCATAACGTTATGTAGCATTACGATATATCGTATAACGTTATGTAGTATTACGTTATAACGTATAACGTTATGTAGCATTACGATATAACGTATAACGTTATGTAGCATTACGATATAACGTATAACGTTATGTAGCATTACGATATAACGTATAACGTTATGTAGCATTACGATATAACGTATAACGTTATGTAGCATTACGATGTAACGTATAACGTTATATGGTATTACGTTATAACGCATAACGTTATCTAGTAATACGTCATAACGTATAACGTTATGTAGTATTACGTTATAACGTATAACGCTTTGTAGCATTACGATATATCGCATAACGATATGTAGCATAACGATATAACGTATAACGTTATACAGTATTATGTTATAACGTATAACGTTATCTAGCATTATGATATAACGTATAAGGATATGTAGCATAACGATATAACGTATAACGTTATATGGTAATACGTTATAACGCATAACGTTATGTAGCATTACGATATAACGTATAACGTTATGTAGAATTACGATGTAACATATAACGTTATACAGTATTATGTTATAACGTATAACGTTATGTAGCATAACGATATAACGTATAACGTTATATAGTATCACGTTATAACGTATAACGTTATGTAGCATTACTATGTAACGTATAACGTTATGTAGCATTACGATATAACGTATAACGTTATATAGTATCACGTTATAAGGTATAACGTTATGTAGTATTACGATATAACGTATAACGTTATGTAGCATTACGATATAACGTATAACGTTATATGGTAATACGTTATAACGTATAACTTTATGTAGCATTACGATATAACGTATAACGTTATGTAGCATTACGATATAACGTATAACGTTATATAGTATTACGTTATAACGTATAACGTTATGTAGCATTACGATATAACGTATAACGTTATGTAGCATTACGATATAACGTATAACGTTATGTAGCATAACGATATAACGTATAACGTTATGTAGTATTACGTTATAACGTATAACGTTATGTAGCATTACGATATAACGTATAACGTTATGTAGCATTACGATATAACGTATAACGTTATGTAGCATTACGATGTAACGTATAACGTTATACAGTATTATGTTATAACGTATAACGTTATGTAGCATAACGATATAACGTATAACGTTATATGGTATTACGTTATAACGTATAACGTTATGTAGTAATACGTCATAACGTATAACGTTATGTAGCCCTACGATATATCGTATAACGATATGTAGCATAACGATATAACGTATAACGTTATACAGTATTATGTTATAACGTATAACGTTATGTAGCATTACGATATAACGTGTAACGTTATGTAGCATAACGATATAACGTATAACGTTATATGGTATTACGTTATAACGTATAACGTTATGTAGCATTACGATATAACGTATAACGTTATGTAGCATAACGATATAACGTATATCCTTATATGCTAATACGTTATAACGTATAACGTTATATGGTAATACGTTATAACGTATAACGTTATGTAGCATTACGATATAACGTATAACGTTATGTAGCATTACGATGTAACGTATAACGTTATGTAGCATTACGATATAACGTATAACGTTATATGGTAATACGTTATAACTTATAACGTTATGTAGCATTACGATATAACGTATAACGTTATATAGCATAACGATATAACGTATAACGTTACATAGTATTACGTTATAACGTATAACGTTATGTAGCATTACTATATAACGTATAACGTTATGTAGCATTACGATATAACGTATAACGTTATGTAGCATAACGATATAACGTATAACGTTATGTAGCATAACGATATAACGTATAACGTTATATGGTAATACGTTATAACGCATAACGTTATGTAGCATTACGATATAACGTATAACGTTATGTAGCATTACGATGTAACGTATAAAGTTATGTAACATTACGATATAACGTATAACGTTATGTAGCATTACGATATAACGTATAACGTTATGTAGCATTACGATATATCGTATAACGTTATATGGTAATACGTTATAATGTATAACGTTATATAGTATTACGTTATAACGTATAACGTTATGTAGCATTACGATATAACGTATAACGTTATGTAGTATTACGTCATACCGCATAACGTTATGTAGCATTACCATATAACGTATAACGTCATGTAGCATTACGATATAACGTATAACGATATATGGTAATACGTTATAACGTATAACGCTATGTAACATTACGATATAACGTATAACGTTATGTAGCATTACTATGGAACGTATAACGTTATGTAGCATTACGATATAACGTATAACGTTATATAGTATTACGTTATAGCGTATAACGTTATGTAGTATTATGTTATAACGTATAACGGTATGTAGCATTACGATATAATGTATAACGTTATATGGTAATACGTTATAACGTATAACGTTATGTAGCATTACGATAAAACGTCTAACGTTATGTAGCATTACGATATAACGTATAACGTTATATAGTATTACGTTATAACGTATAACGTTATGTAGCATTACGATATAACGTATAACGTTATATAGTATTACGTTATAACGTATAACGTTATGTAGCATTACGTTATAACGTATAACGTTATGTAGCATTACGATATAACGTATAACGATATGTAGCATTACGATATAACGTATAACGTTATATAGTATTACGTTATAACGTATAACGTTATGTAGCATTACGATATAACGTATAACGTTATGTAGCATTACGATATAACGTCTAACGTTATGTAGCATTACGATATAACGTATAACGTTATATAGTATTACGTTATAACGTATAACGTTATGTAGCATTACGATATAACGTATAACGTTATATAGTATTACGTTATAACGTATAACGTTATGTAGCATTACGTTATAACGTATAACGTTATGTAGCATTACGATATAACGCCTAACGTTATGTAGCATTACGATGTAACGTATAACGTTATGTAGCATAACGATATAACGTATAACGTTATATGGTATTACGTTATAACGTATAACGTTATGTAGCATTACGATATAACGTATAACGTTATGTAGCATTATGATATAACGTATAACGTTATGTAGCATTACGATATAACGCATAACGTTATGTAGCATTACGATATAACGTATAACGTTATGTAGTATAATGTTATAACGTATAACGATATGTAGCACTACGATATAATGTATAACGTTATATGGTATTATGTTATAACGTATAACGTTATGTAGCATTACGATATAACGTATAACGTTATATGGTAATACGTTATAACGTATAACGTTATGTAGCATTACGATATAACGTATAACGTTATGTAGCATTACGATATAACGTATAACGTTATGTAGCATAACGATATAACGTATAACGTTATGTAGCATAACGATATAACGTATAACGTTATATGGTAATACGTTATAACGCATAACGTTATGTAGCATTACGATATAACGTATAACGTTATGTAGTATTACGTTATAACGTATAACGTTATGTAGCATTACGATATAACGTATAACGTTATGTAGCATTACGATATAACGTATAACGTTATGTAGCATTACGATGTAACGTATAACGTTATACAGTATTACGTTATAACGTATAACGTTATGTAGCATTACTATATAACGTCTAACGTTATGTAGCATTACGATATAACGTATAACGTTATGTAGCAATACGATATAACGTATAACGTTATGTAGCATTACGATATAACGTATAACGTTATGTAGCATTACGATATAACGTGAAACGTTATGTAGCATAACGATATAACGTATAACGTTATATGGTATTACGTTATAACGTATAACGTTATGTAGCATTACGATATATCGTATAACGTTATGTAGCAATACGATATAACGTATAACGTTATATAGTATTACGTTATAACGTATAACGTTATGTAGTATTACGTTATAACGTATAACGTTATGTAGCATTACGATATGATGTATAACGTTATATGGTAATACGTTAGAACGTATAACGTTATGTAGCATTACTTTATAACGTCTAACGTTATGTAGCATTACGATATAACGTATAACGTTATGTAGTATTACGTTATACCGCATAACGTTATGTAGAATTACCATATAACGTATAACGTCATGTAGCATTACGATATAACGTATAACGATATATGGTAATACGTTATAACGTATAACGCTATGTAACATTACGATATAACGTATAACGTTATGTAGCATTACTATGTAACGTATAACGTTATGTAGCATTACGATATAACGTATAACGATATGTAGCATTACGATATAACGTATAACGTTATATAGTATTACGTTATAACGTATAACGTTATGTAGCATTACGATATAACGTATAACGTTATGTAGCATTACGATATAACGTCTAACGTTATGTAGCATTACGATATAACGTATAACGTTATATAGTATTACGTTATAACGTATAACGTTATGTAGCATTACGATATAACGTATAACGTTATATAGTATTACGTTATAACGTATAACGTTATGTAGCATTACGTTATAACGTATAACGTTATGTAGCATTACGATATAACGCATAACGTTATGTAGCATTACGATGTAACGTATAACGTTATGTAGCATAACGATATAACGTATAACGTTATATGGTATTACGTTATAACGTATAACGTTATGTAGCATTACGATATAACGTATAACGTTATGTAGCATTATGATATAACGTATAACGTTATGTAGCATTACGATATAACGCATAACGTTATGTAGCATTACGATATAACGTATAACGTTATGTAGTATTATGTTATAACGTATAACGATATGTAGCACTACGATATAATGTATAACGTTATATGGTATTATGTTATAACGTATAACGTTATGTAGCATTACGATATAACGTATAACGTTATATGGTAATACGTTATAACGTATAACGTTATGTAGCATTACGATATAACGTATAACGTTATGTAGCATTACGATATAACGTATAACGTTATGTAGCATAACGATATAACGTATAACGTTATGTAGCATAACGATATAACGTATAACGTTATATGGTAATACGTTATAACGCATAACGTTATGTAGCATTACGATATAACGTATAACGTTATGTAGTATTACGTTATAACGTATAACGTTATGTAGCATTACGATATAACGTATAACGTTATGTAGCATTACGATATAACGTATAACGTTATGTAGCATTACGATGTAACGTATAACGTTATACAGTATTACGTTATAACGTATAACGTTATGTAGCATTACTATATAACGTCTAACGTTATGTAGCATTACGATATAACGTATAACGTTATGTAGCAATACGATATAACGTATAACGTTATGTAGCATTACGATATAACGTATAACGTTATGTAGCATTACGATATAACGTGTAACGTTATGTAGCATAACGATATAACGTATAACGTTATGTAGTATTATGTTATAACGTATAACGATATGTAGCACTACGATATAATGTATAACGTTATATGGTATTATGTTATAACGTATAACGTAATGTAGCATTACGATATAACGTATAACGTTATGTAGCATTACGATGTAACGTATAACGTTATACAGTATTACGTTATAACGTATAACGTTATGTAGCATTACTATAAAACGTCTAACGTTATGTAGCATTACGATATAACGTATAACGTTATGTAGCAATACGATATAACGTATAACGTTATATAGTATTACGTTATAACGTATAACGTTATGTAGTATCACGTTATAACGTATAACGTTATGTAGCATTGTGATATAACGTATAACGTTATGTAGCATTACGATATAACGCATAACGTTATGTAGCATTACGATATAACGTATAACGTTATGTAGTATTATGTTATAACGTATAACGATATGTAGCACTACGATATAATGTATAACGTTATATGGTATTATGTTATAACGTATAACGTTATGTAGCATTACGATATAACGTATAACGTTATATGGTAATACGTTATAACGTATAACGTTATGTAGCATTACGATATAACGTATAACGTTATGTAGCATTACGATATAACGTATAACGTTATGTAGCATAACGATATAACGTATAACGTTATGTAGCATAACGATATAACGTATAACGTTATATGGTAATACGTTATAACGCATAACGTTATGTAGCATTACGATATAACGTATAACATTATGTAGTATTACGTTATAACGTATAACGTTATGTAGCATTACGTTATAGCGTATAACGTTATGTAGCATTACGATATATCGTATAACGATATGTAGCATAACGATATAACGTATAACGTTATACAGTATTATGTTATAACGTATAACGTTATGTAGCATTACGATATAACGTGTAACGTTATGTAGCATAACGATATAACGTATAACGTTATATGGTATTACGATATAACGTATAACGTTATGTAGCATAACGATATAACGTATAACGTTATGTAGGATAACGATATAACGTATAACGTTATATGGTAATACGTTATAACGCATAACGTTATGTAGCATTACGATATAACGTATAACGTTATGTAGTATTACGTTATAACGTATAACGTTATGTAGCATTAGGATATAACGTATAACGTTATGTAGCATTACGATATAACGTATAACGTTATGTAGCATTACGATGTAACGTATAACGTTATACAGTATTACGTTATAACGTATAACGTTATGTAGCATTACTATAAAACGTCTAACGTTATGCAGCATTACGATATAACGTATAACGTTATGTAGCAATACGATATAACGTATAACGTTATATAGTATTACGTTATAACGTATAACGTTATGTAGTATCACGTTATAACGTATAACGTTATGTAGCATTACGATATGATGTATAACGTTATATGGTAATACGTTATAACGTATAACGTTATGTAGCATTACGATATAACGTATAACGTTATATAGTATTACGTTATAACGTATAACGTTATGTAGCATTACGTTATAACGTATAACGTTATGTAGCATTACGATATAACGCATAACGTTATGTAGCATTACGATGTAACGTATAACGTTATGTAGCATAACGATATAACGTATAACGTTATATGGTATTACGTTATAACGTATAACGTTATGTAGCATTACGATATAACGTATAACGTTATGTAGCATTATGATATAACGTATAACGTTATGTAGCATTACGATATAACGCATAACGTTATGTAGCATTACGATATAACGTATAACGTTATGTAGTATTATGTTATAACGTATAACGATATGTAGCACTACGATATAATGTATAACGTTATATGGTATTATGTTATAACGTATAACGTTATGTAGCATTACGATATAACGTATAACGTTATATGGTAATACGTTATAACGTATAACGTTATGTAGCATTACGATATAACGTATAACGTTATGTAGCATTACGATATAACGTATAACGTTATGTAGCATAACGATATAACGTATAACGTTATGTAGCATAACGATATAACGTATAACGTTATATGGTAATACGTTATAACGCATAACGTTATGTAGCATTACGATATAACGTATAACGTTATGTAGTATTACGTTATAACGTATAACGTTATGTAGCATTACGATATAACGTATAACGTTATGTAGCATTACGATATAACGTATAACGTTATGTAGCATTACGATGTAACGTATAACGTTATACAGTATTACGTTATAGCGTATAACGTTATGTAGCATTACTATATAACGTCTAACGTTATGTAGCATTACGATATAACGTATAACGTTATGTAGCAATACGATATAACGTATAACGTTATGTAGCATTACGATATAACGTATAACGTTATGTAGCATTACGATATAACGTGTAACGTTATGTAGCATAACGATATAACGTATAACGTTATATGGTATTACGTTATAACGTATAACGTTATGTAGCATAACGATATAACGTATAACGTTATATGGTATTACGTTATAACGTATAACGTTATGTAGCATTACGATATATCGTATAACGTTATGTAGCAATACGATATAACGTATAACGTTATGTAGCATTACGATATAACGTATAACGTTATGTAGCATTACGATGTAACGTATAACGTTATACAGTATTACGTTATAACGTATAACGTTATGTAGCATTACTATATAACGTCTAACGTTATGTAGCATTACGATATAACGTATAACGTTATGTAGCAATACGATATAACGTATAACGTTATGTAGCATTACGATATAACGTATAACGTTATGTAGCATTACGATATAACGTGTAACGTTATGTAGCATAACGATATAACGTATAACGTTATGTAGTATTATGTTATAACGTATAACGATATGTAGCACTACGATATAATGTATAACGTTATATGGTATTATGTTATAACGTATAACGTTATGTAGCATTACGATATAACGTATAACGTTATGTAGCATTACGATGTAACGTATAACGTTATACAGTATTACGTTATAACGTATAACGTTATGTAGCATTACTATAAAACGTCTAACGTTATGTAGCATTACGATATAACGTATAACGTTATGTAGCAATACCATATAACGTATAACGTTATATAGTATTACGTTATAACGTATAACGTTATGTAGTATCACGTTATGACGTATAACGTTATGTAGCATTATGATATAACGTATAACGTTATGTAGCATTACGATATAACGCATAACGTTATGTAGCATTACGATATAACGTATAACGTTATATAGTATTATGTTATAACGTATAACGATATGTAGCACTACGATATAATGTATAACGTTATATGGTATTATGTTATAACGTATAACGTTATGTAGCATTACGATATAACGTATAACGTTATATGGTAATACGTTATAACGTATAACGTTATGTAGCATTACGATATAACGTATAACGTTATGTAGCATTACGATATAACGTATAACGTTATGTAGCATAACGATATAACGTATAACGTTATGTAGCATAACGATATAACGTATAACGTTATATGGTAATACGTTATAACGCATAACGTTATGTAGCATTACGATATAACGTATAACGTTATGTAGTATTACGTTATAACGTATAACGTTATGTAGCATTACGTTATAACGTATAACGTTATGTAGCATTACGATATATCGTATAACGATATGTAGCATAACGATATAACGTATAACGTTATACAGTATTATGTTATAACGTATAACGTTATGTAGCATTACGATATAACGTGTAACGTTATGTAGCATAACGATATAACGTATAACGTTATATGGTATTACGATATAACGTATAACGTTATGTAGCATAACGATATAACGTATAACGTTATGTAGCATAACGATATAACGTATAACGTTATATGGTAATACGTTATAACGCATAACGTTATGTAGCATTACGATATAACGTATAACGTTATGTTGTATTACGTTATAACGTATAACGTTATGTAGCATTAGGATATAACGTATAACGTTATGTAGCATTACGATATAACGTATAACGTTATGTAGCATTACGATGTAACGTATAACGTTATACAGTATTACGTTATAACGTATAACGTTATGTAGCATTACTATAAAACGTCTAACGTTATGTAGCATTACGATATAACGTATAACGTTATGTAGCAATACGATATAACGTATAACGTTATATAGTATTACGTTATAACGTATAACGTTATGTAGTATCACGTTATAACGTATAACGTTATGTAGCATTACGATATGATGTATAACGTTATATGGTAATACGTTATAACGTATAACGTTATGTAGCATTACGATATAACGTATAACGTTATATAGTATTACGTTATAACGTATAACGTTATGTAGCATTACGTTATAACGTATAACGTTATGTAGCATTACGATATAACGCATAACGTTATGTAGCATTACGATGTAACGTATAACGTTATGTAGCATAACGATATAACGTATAACGTTATATGGTATTACGTTATAACGTATAACGTTATGTAGCATTACGATATAACGTATAACGTTATGTAGCATTATGATATAACGTATAACGTTATGTAGCATTACGATATAACGCATAACGTTATGTAGCATTACGATATAACGTATAACGTTATGTAGTATTATGTTATAACGTATAACGATATGTAGCACTACGATATAATGTATAACGTTATATGGTATTATGTTATAACGTATAACGTTATGTAGCATTACGATATAACGTATAACGTTATATGGTAATACGTTATAACGTATAACGTTATGTAGCATTACGATATAACGTATAACGTTATGTAGTATTACGATATAACGTATAACGTTATGTAGCATAACGATATAACGTATAACGTTATGTAGCATTACGATATAACGTATAACGTTATATAGTATTACGTTATAACGTATAACGTTATGTAGCATTACGATATAACGTATAACGTTATATAGTATTACGTTATAACGTATAACGTTATGTAGCATTACGTTATAACGTATAACGTTATGTAGCATTACGATATAACGCATAACGTTATGTAGCATTACGATGTAACGTATAACGTTATGTAGCATAACGATATAACGTATAACGTTATATGGTATTACGTTATAACGTATAACGTTATGTAGCATTACGATATAACGTATAACGTTATGTAGCATTATGATATAACGTATAACGTTATGTAGCATTACGATATAACGCATAACGTTATGTAGCATTACGATATAACGTATAACGTTATGTAGTATTATGTTATAACGTATAACGATATGTAGCACTACGATATAATGTATAACGTTATATGGTATTATGTTATAACGTATAACGTTATGTAGCATTACGATATAACGTATAACGTTATATGGTAATACGTTATAACGTATAACGTTATGTAGCATTACGATATAACGTATAACGTTATGTAGCATTACGATATAACGTATAACGTTATGTAGCATAACGATATAACGTATAACGTTATGTAGCATAACGATATAACGTATAACGTTATATGGTAATACGTTATAACGCATAACGTTATGTAGCATTACGATATAACGTATAACGTTATGTAGTATTACGTTATAACGTATAACGTTATGTAGCATTACGATATAACGTATAACGTTATGTAGCATTACGATATAACGTATAACGTTATGTAGCATTACGATGTAACGTATAACGTTATACAGTATTACGTTATAACGTATAACGTTATGTAGCATTACTATATAACGTCTAACGTTATGTAGCATTACGATATAACGTATAACGTTATGTAGCAATACGATATAACGTATAACGTTATGTAGCATTACGATATAACGTATAACGTTATGTAGCATTACGATATAACGTGTAACGTTATGTAGCATAACGATATAACGTATAACGTTATGTAGTATTATGTTATAACGTATAACGATATGTAGCACTACGATATAATGTATAACGTTATATGGTATTATGTTATAACGTATAACGTAATGTAGCATTACGATATAACGTATAACGTTATGTAGCATTACGATGTAACGTATAACGTTATACAGTATTACGTTATAACGTATAACGTTATGTAGCATTACTATAAAACGTCTAACGTTATGTAGCATTACGATATAACGTATAACGTTATGTAGCAATACGATATAACGTATAACGTTATATAGTATTACGTTATAACGTATAACGTTATGTAGTATCACGTTATAACGTATAACGTTATGTAGCATTGTGATATAACGTATAACGTTATGTAGCATTACGATATAACGCATAACGTTATGTAGCATTACGATATAACGTATAACGTTATGTAGTATTATGTTATAACGTATAACGATATGTAGCACTACGATATAATGTATAACGTTATATGGTATTATGTTATAACGTATAACGTTATGTAGCATTACGATATAACGTATAACGTTATATGGTAATACGTTATAACGTATAACGTTATGTAGCATTACGATATAACGTATAACGTTATGTAGCATTACGATATAACGTATAACGTTATGTAGCATAACGATATAACGTATAACGTTATGTAGCATAACGATATAACGTATAACGTTATATGGTAATACGTTATAACGCATAACGTTATGTAGCATTACGATATAACGTATAACATTATGTAGTATTACGTTATAACGTATAACGTTATGTAGCATTACGTTATAACGTATAACGTTATGTAGCATTACGATATATCGTATAACGATATGTAGCATAACGATATAACGTATAACGTTATACAGTATTATGTTATAACGTATAACGTTATGTAGCATTACGATATAACGTGTAACGTTATGTAGCATAACGATATAACGTATAACGTTATATGGTATTACGATATAACGTATAACGTTATGTAGCATAACGATATAACGTATAACGTTATGTAGGATAACGATATAACGTATAACGTTATATGGTAATACGTTATAACGCATAACGTTATGTAGCATTACGATATAACGTATAACGTTATGTAGTATTACGTTATAACGTATAACGTTATGTAGCATTAGGATATAACGTATAACGTTATGTAGCATTACGATATAACGTATAACGTTATGTAGCATTACGATGTAACGTATAACGTTATACAGTATTACGTTATAACGTATAACGTTATGTAGCATTACTATAAAACGTCTAACGTTATGCAGCATTACGATATAACGTATAACGTTATGTAGCAATACGATATAACGTATAACGTTATATAGTATTACGTTATAACGTATAACGTTATGTAGTATCACGTTATAACGTATAACGTTATGTAGCATTACGATATGATGTATAACGTTATATGGTAATACGTTATAACGTATAACGTTATGTAGCATTACGATATAACGTATAACGTTATATAGTATTACGTTATAACGTATAACGTTATGTAGCATTACGTTATAACGTATAACGTTATGTAGCATTACGATATAACGCATAACGTTATGTAGCATTACGATGTAACGTATAACGTTATGTAGCATAACGATATAACGTATAACGTTATATGGTATTACGTTATAACGTATAACGTTATGTAGCATTACGATATAACGTATAACGTTATGTAGCATTATGATATAACGTATAACGTTATGTAGCATTACGATATAACGCATAACGTTATGTAGCATTACGATATAACGTATAACGTTATGTAGTATTATGTTATAACGTATAACGATATGTAGCACTACGATATAATGTATAACGTTATATGGTATTATGTTATAACGTATAACGTTATGTAGCATTACGATATAACGTATAACGTTACATGGTAATACGTTATAACGTATAACGTTATGTAGCATTACGATATAACGTATAACGTTATGTAGCATTACGATATAACGTATAACGTTATGTAGCATAACGATATAACGTATAACGTTATGTAGCATAACGATATAACGTATAACGTTATATGGTAATACGTTATAACGCATAACGTTATGTAGCATTACGATATAACGTATAACGTTATGTAGTATTACGTTATAACGTATAACGTTATGTAGCATTACGATATAACGTATAACGTTATGTAGCATTACGATATAACGTATAACGTTATGTAGCATTACGATGTAACGTATAACGTTATACAGTATTACGTTATAGCGTATAACGTTATGTAGCATTACTATATAACGTCTAACGTTATGTAGCATTACGATATAACGTATAACGTTATGTAGCAATACGATATAACGTATAACGTTATGTAGCATTACGATATAACGTATAACGTTATGTAGCATTACGATATAACGTGTAACGTTATGTAGCATAACGATATAACGTATAACGTTATATGGTATTACGTTATAACGTATAACGTTATGTAGCATAACGATATAACGTATAACGTTATATGGTATTACGTTATAACGTATAACGTTATGTAGCATTACGATATATCGTATAACGTTATGTAGCAATACGATATAACGTATAACGTTATGTAGCATTACGATATAACGTATAACGTTATGTAGCATTACGATATAACGTATAACGTTATGTAGCATTACGATGTAACGTATAACGTTATACAGTATTACGTTATAACGTATAACGTTATGTAGCATTACTATATAACGTCTAACGTTATGTAGTATTATGTTATAACGTATAACGATATGTAGCACTACGATATAATGTATAACGTTATATGGTATTATGTTATAACGTATAACGTTATGTAGCATTACGATATAACGTATAACGTTATGTAGCAATACGATATAACGTATAACGTTATATAGTATTACGTTATAACGTATAACGTTATGTAGTATCACGTTATAACGTATAACGTTATGTAGCATTATGATATAACGTATAACGTTATGTAGCATTACGATATAACGCATAACGTTATGTAGCATTACGATATAACGTATAACGTTATATAGTATTATGTTATAACGTATAACGATATGTAGCACTACGATATAATGTATAACGTTATATGGTATTATGTTATAACGTATAACGTTATGTAGCATTACGATATAACGTATAACGTTATATGGTAATACGTTATAACGTATAACGTTATGTAGCATTACGATATAACGTATAACGTTATGTAGCATTACGATATAACGTATAACGTTATGTAGCATAACGATATAACGTATAACGTTATGTAGCATAACGATATAACGTATAACGTTATATGGTAATACGTTATAACGCATAACGTTATGTAGCATTACGATATAACGTATAACGTTATGTAGTATTACGTTATAACGTATAACGTTATGTAGCATTACGTTATAACGTATAACGTTATGTAGCATTACGATATATCGTATAACGATATGTAGCATAACGATATAACGTATAACGTTATACAGTATTATGTTATAACGTATAACGTTATGTAGCATTACGATATAACGTGTAACGTTATGTAGCATAACGATATAACGTATAACGTTATATGGTATTACGATATAACGTATAACGTTATGTAGCATAACGATATAACGTATAACGTTATGTAGCATAACGATATAACGTATAACGTTATATGGTAATACGTTATAACGCATAACGTTATGTAGCATTACGATATAACGTATAACGTTATGTTGTATTACGTTATAACGTATAACGTTATGTAGCATTAGGATATAACGTATAACGTTATGTAGCATTACGATATAACGTATAACGTTATGTAGCATTACGATGTAACGTATAACGTTATACAGTATTACGTTATAACGTATAACGTTATGTAGCATTACTATAAAACGTCTAACGTTATGTAGCATTACGATATAACGTATAACGTTATGTAGCAATACGATATAACGTATAACGTTATATAGTATTACGTTATAACGTATAACGTTATGTAGTATCACGTTATAACGTATAACGTTATGTAGCATTACGATATGATGTATAACGTTATATGGTAATACGTTATAACGTATAACGTTATGTAGCATTACGATATAACGTATAACGTTATATAGTATTACGTTATAACGTATAACGTTATGTAGCATTACGTTATAACGTATAACGTTATGTAGCATTACGATATAACGCATAACGTTATGTAGCATTACGATGTAACGTATAACGTTATGTAGCATAACGATATAACGTATAACGTTATATGGTATTACGTTATAACGTATAACGTTATGTAGCATTACGATATAACGTATAACGTTATGTAGCATTATGATATAACGTATAACGTTATGTAGCATTACGATATAACGCATAACGTTATGTAGCATTACGATATAACGTATAACGTTATGTAGTATTATGTTATAACGTATAACGATATGTAGCACTACGATATAATGTATAACGTTATATGGTATTATGTTATAACGTATAACGTTATGTAGCATTACGATATAACGTATAACGTTATATGGTAATACGTTATAACGTATAACGTTATGTAGCATTACGATATAACGTATAACGTTATGTAGCATTACGATATAACGTATAACGTTATGTAGCATAACGATATAACGTATAACGTTATGTAGCATAACGATATAACGTATAACGTTATATGGTATTACGTTATAACGTATAACGTTATGTAGCATTACGATATAACGTATAACGTTATGTAGCATTATGATATAACGTATAACGTTATGTAGCATTACGATATAACGCATAACGTTATGTAGCATTACGATATAACGTATAACGTTATGTAGTATTATGTTATAACGTATAACGATATGTAGCACTACGATATAATGTATAACGTTATATGGTATTATGTTATAACGTATAACGTTATGTAGCATTACGATATAACGTATAACGTTATGTAGCATTACGATATAACGTGTAACGTTATGTAGCATAACGATATAACGTATAACGTTATATGGTATTACGTTATAACGTATAACGTTATGTAGCATTACGATATATCGTATAACGTTATGTAGCAATACGATATAACGTATAACGTTATATAGTATTACGTTATAACGTATAACGTTATGTAGTATTGCGTTATAACGTATAACGTTATGTAGCATTACGATATGATGTATAACGTTATATGGTAATACGTTATAACGTATAACGTTATGTAGCATTACTTTATAACGTCTAACGTTATGTAGCATTACGATATAACGTATAACGTTATGTAGTATTACGTTATACCGCATAACGTTATGTAGAATTACCATATAACGTATAACGTCATGTAGCATTACGATATAACGTATAACGATATATGGTAATACGTTATAACGTATAACGCTATGTAACATTACGATATAACGTATAACGTTATGTAGCATTACTATGTAACGTATAACGTTATGTAGCATTACGATATAACGTATAACGATATGTAGCATTACGATATAACGTATAACGTTATATAGTATTACGTTATAACGTATAACGTTATGTAGCATTACGATATAACGTATAACGTTATGTAGCATTACGATATAACGTCTAACGTTATGTAGCATTACGATATAACGTATAACGTTATATAGTATTACGTTATAACGTATAACGTTATGTAGTATTACGTTATAACGTATAACGTTATGTAGCATTACGATATAACGTATAACGTTATGTAGCATTACGATATAACGTATAACGTTATGTAGCATTACGATGTAACGTATAACGTTATACAGTATTACGTTATAACGTATAACGTTATGTAGCATTACTATATAACGTCTAACGTTATGTAGCATAACGATATAACGTATAACGTTATGTAGCATTACGATATAACGTATAACGTTATGTAGCATAACGATATAACGTATAACGTTATGTAGCATAACGATATAACGTATAACGTTATATGGTAATACGTTATAACGCATAACGTTATGTAGCATCACGATATAACGTATAACGTTATGTAGTATTACGTTATAACGTATAACGTTATGTAGCATTACGATATAACGTATAACGTTATGTAGCATTACGATATAACGTATAACGTTATGTAGCAATACGATATAACGTATAACGTTATGTAGCATTACGATATAACGTATAACGTTATGTAGCATTACGATATAACGTGTAACGTTATGTAGCATAACGATATAACGTATAACGTTATATGGTATTACGTTATAACGTATAACGTTATGTAGCATTACGATATATCGTATAACGATATGTAGCATAACGATATAACGTATAACGTTATACAGTATTATGTTATAACGTATAACGTTATGTAGCATTACGATATAACGTATAACGTTATGTAGCATTACGATATAACGTATAACGTTATGTAGCATTACGATATAACGTCTAACGTTATGTAGCATTACGATATAACGTATAACGTTATATAGTATTACGTTATAACGTATAACGTTATGTAGCAATACGATATAACGTATAACGTTATGTAGCATTACGATATAACGTATAACGTTATGTAGCATTACGATATAACGTGTAACGTTATGTAGCATAACGATATAACGTATAACGTTATATGGTATTACGTTATAACGTATAACGTTATGTAGCATTACGATATAACGTATAACGATATGTAGCATAACGATATAACGTATAACGTTATACAGTATTATGTTATAACGTATAACGTTATGTAGCATTACGATATAACGTATAACGTTATGTAGCATTACGATATAACGTATAACGTTATGTAGCATTACGATATAACGTCTAACGTTATGTAGCATTACGATATAACGTATAACGTTATATGGTATTACGTTATAACGTATAACGTTATGTAGCATTACGATATAACGCATAACGTTATGTAGCATAACGATATAACGTATAACGTTATACAGTATTATGTTATAACGTATAACGTTATGTAGCATTACGATATAACGTATAACGTTATGTAGCATTACGATATAACGTATAACGTTATGTAGCAATACGATATAACGTATAACGTTATGTAGCATTACGATATAACGTATAACGTTATGTAGCATTACGATATAACGTGTAACGTTATGTAGCATAACGATATAACGTATAACGTTATATGGTATTACGTTATAACGTATAACGTTATGTAGCATTACGATATAACGTATAACGTTATGTAGCATTATGTTATAACGTATAACGTTATGTAGCATTACGATATAACGTATAACGTTATGTAGCATTATGATATAACGTATAACGTTATGTAGCATTACGATATAACGCATAACGTTATGTAGCATTACGATATAACGTATAACGTTATGTAGTATTATGTTATAACGTATAACGATATGTAGCACTACGATATAATGTATAACGTTATATGGTATTATGTTATAACGTATAACGTTATGTAGCATTACGATATAACGTATAACGTTATGTAGCATTACGATATAACGTGTAACGTTATGTAGCATAACGATATAACGTATAACGTTATATGGTATTACGTTATAACGTATAACGTTATGTAGCATTACGATATATCGTATAACGTTATGTAGCAATACGATATAACGTATAACGTTATATAGTATTACGTTATAACGTATAACGTTATGTAGTATTGCGTTATAACGTATAACGTTATGTAGCATTACGATATGATGTATAACGTTATATGGTAATACGTTATAACGTATAACGTTATGTAGCATTACTTTATAACGTCTAACGTTATGTAGCATTACGATATAACGTATAACGTTATGTAGTATTACGTTATACCGCATAACGTTATGTAGAATTACCATATAACGTATAACGTCATGTAGCATTACGATATAACGTATAACGATATATGGTAATACGTTATAACGTATAACGCTATGTAACATTACGATATAACGTATAACGTTATGTAGCATTACTATGTAACGTATAACGTTATGTAGCATTACGATATAACGTATAACGATATGTAGCATTACGATATAACGTATAACGTTATATAGTATTACGTTATAACGTATAACGTTATGTAGCATTACGATATAACGTATAACGTTATGTAGCATTACGATATAACGTCTAACGTTATGTAGCATTACGATATAACGTATAACGTTATATAGTATTACGTTATAACGTATAACGTTATGTAGTATTACGTTATAACGTATAACGTTATGTAGCATTACGATATAACGTATAACGTTATGTAGCATTACGATATAACGTATAACGTTATGTAGCATTACGATGTAACGTATAACGTTATACAGTATTACGTTATAACGTATAACGTTATGTAGCATTACTATATAACGTCTAACGTTATGTAGCATAACGATATAACGTATAACGTTATGTAGCATTACGATATAACGTATAACGTTATGTAGCATAACGATATAACGTATAACGTTATGTAGCATAACGATATAACGTATAACGTTATATGGTAATACGTTATAACGCATAACGTTATGTAGCATCACGATATAACGTATAACGTTATGTAGTATTACGTTATAACGTATAACGTTATGTAGCATTACGATATAACGTATAACGTTATGTAGCATTACGATATAACGTATAACGTTATGTAGCAATACGATATAACGTATAACGTTATGTAGCATTACGATATAACGTATAACGTTATGTAGCATTACGATATAACGTGTAACGTTATGTAGCATAACGATATAACGTATAACGTTATATGGTATTACGTTATAACGTATAACGTTATGTAGCATTACGATATATCGTATAACGATATGTAGCATAACGATATAACGTATAACGTTATACAGTATTATGTTATAACGTATAACGTTATGTAGCATTACGATATAACGTATAACGTTATGTAGCATTACGATATAACGTATAACGTTATGTAGCATTACGATATAACGTCTAACGTTATGTAGCATTACGATATAACGTATAACGTTATATAGTATTACGTTATAACGTATAACGTTATGTAGCAATACGATATAACGTATAACGTTATGTAGCATTACGATATAACGTATAACGTTATGTAGCATTACGATATAACGTGTAACGTTATGTAGCATAACGATATAACGTATAACGTTATATGGTATTACGTTATAACGTATAACGTTATGTAGCATTACGATATAACGTATAACGTTATGTAGCATTATGATATAACGTATAACGTTATGTAGCATTACGATATAACGTATAACGTTATGTAGCATAACGATATAACGTATAACGTTATGTAGCATAACGATATAACGTATAACGTTATATGGTAATACGTTATAACGCATAACGTTATGTAGCATTACGATATAACGTATAACGTTATGTAGTATTACGTTATAACGTATAACGTTATGTAGCATTACGTAACGTATAACGTTATGTAGCATTACGATATAACGTATAACGTTATGTAGCATTACGATGTAACGTATAACGTTATACAGTATTACGTTATAACGTATAACGTTATGTAGCATTACTATATAACGTCTAACGTTATGTAGCATTACGATATAACGTATAACGTTATGTAGCAATACGATATAACGTATAACGTTATGTAGCATTACGAATATAACGTATAACGTTATGTAGCATTACGATATAACGTGTAACGTTATGTAGCATAACGATATAACGTATAACGTTATATGGTATTACGTTATAACGTATAACGTTATGTAGCATTACGATATATCGTATAACGTTATGTAGCAATACGATATAACGTATAACGTTATATAGTATTACGTTATAACGTATAACGTTATGTAGTATTACGTTATAACGTATAACGTTATGTAGCATTACGATATGATGTATAACGTTATATGGTAATACGTTATAACGTATAACGTTATGTAGCATTACTTTATAACGTCTAACGTTATGTAGCATTACGATATAACGTATAACGTTATGTAGTATAACGTTATACCGCATAACGTTATGTTAGAATTACCATATAACGTATAACGTCATGTAGCATTACGATATAACGTATAACGATATATGGTAATACGTTTATAACGTATAATGCTATGTAACATTACGATATAACGTATAACGTTATGTAGCATTACTATGTAACGTATAACGTTATGTAGCATTACGATATAACGTATAACGATATGTAGCATTACGATATAACGTATAACGTTATATAGTATTACGTTATAACGTATAACGTTATGTAGCATTACGATATAACGTATAACGTTATGTAGCATTACGATATAACGTCTAACGTTATGTAGCATTACGATATAACGTATAACGTTATATAGTATTACGTTATAACGTATAACGTTATGTAGCATTACGATATAACGTATAACGTTATATAGTATTACGTTATAACGTATAACGTTATGTAGCATTACGTTATAACGTATAACGTTATGTAGCATTACGATATAACGCATAACGTTATGTAGCATTACGATGTAACGTATAACGTTATGTAGCATAACGATATAACGTATAACTTTATATGGTATTACGTTATAACGTATAACGTTATGTAGCATTACGATATAACGTATAACGTTATGTAGCATTATGATATAACGTATAACGTTATGTAGCATTACGATATAACGCATAACGTTATGTAGCATTACGATATAACGTATAACGTTATGTAGTATTATGTTATAACGTATAACGATATGTAGCACTACGATATAATGTATAACGTTATATGGTATTATGTTATAACGTATAACGTTATGTAGCATTACGATATAACGCATAACGTTATGTAGCATTACGATATAACGTATAACGTTATGTAGTATTATGTTATAACGTATAACGATATGTAGCACTACGATATAATGTATAACGTTATATGGTATTATGTTATAACGTATAACGTTATGTAGCATAACGATATAACGTATAACGTTATATGGTAATACGTTATAACTCATAACGTTATGTAGCATTACGATATAACGTATAACGTTATGTAGTATTACGTTATAACGTATAACGTTATGTAGCATTACGATATAACGTATAACGTTATGTAGCCATTACGATATAACGTATAACGTTATGTAGCATTACGATGTAACGTATAACGTTATACAGTATTACGTTATAACGTATAACGTTATGTAGCATTACTATATAACGTCTAACGTTATGTAGCATTACGATATAACGTATATCGTTATGTAGCAATACGATATAACGTATAACGTTATGTAGCATTACGATATAACGTATAACGTTATGTAGCATTACGATATAACGTGTAACGTTATGTAGCATAACGATATAACGTATATCGTTATATGGTATTACGTTATAACGTATAACGTTATGTAGCATTACGATATATCGTATAACGATATGTAGCATAACGATATAACGTATAACGTTATACAGTATTATGTTATAACGTATAACGTTATGTAGCATTACGATATAACGTGTAACGTTATGTAGCATAACGATATAACGTATAACGTTATATGGTATTACGATATAACGTATAACGTTATGTAGCATAACGATATCACGTATAACGTTATGTAGCATAACGATATAACGTATAACGTTATATGGTAATACGTTATAACGCATAACGTTATGTAGCATTACGATATAACGTATAACGTTATGTAGTATTACGTTATAACGTATAACGTTATGTAGCATTAGGATATAACGTATAACGTTATGTAGCATTACGATATAACGTATAACGTTATGTAGCATTACGATGTAACGTATAACGTTATACAGTATTACGTTATAACGTATAACGTTATGTAGCATTACTATAAAACGTCTAACGTTATGTAGCATTACGATATAACGTATAACGTTATGTAGCAATACGATATAACGTATAACGTTATATAGTATTACGTTATAACGTATAACGTTATGTAGTATTACGTTATAACGTATAACGTTATGTAGCATTACGATATGATGTATAACGTTATATGGTAATACGTTATAACGTATAACGTTATGTAGCATTACTTTATAACGTCTAACGTTATGTAGCATTACGATATAACGTATAACGTTATGTAGTATTACGTTATACCGCATAACGTTATGTAGAATTACCATATAACGTATAACGTCATGTAGCATTACGATATAACGTATAACGATATATGGTAATACGTTATAACGTACAACGCTATGTAACATTACGATATAACGCATAACGTTATGTAGCATTACGATGTAACGTATAACGTTATGTAGCATAACGACATAACGTATAACGTTATATGGTATTACGTTATAACGTATAACGTTATGTAGCATTACGATATAACGTATAACGTTATGTAGCATTACGATATAACGTCTAACGTTATGTAGCATAACGACATAACGTATAACGTTATATGGTATTACGTTATAACGTATAACGTTATGTAGCATTACGATATAACGTATAACGTTATATAGTATTACGTTATAACGTATAACGTTATGTAGCATTACGTTATAACGTATAACGTTATGTAGCATTACGATATAACGCATAACACACACTCTATCAGATTCGATGTAACGTATAACGTTATGTAGCATAACGACATAACGTATAACGTTATATGGTATTACGTTATAACGTATAACGTTATGTAGCATTACGATATAACGTATAACGTTATGTAGCATTATGATATAACGTATAACGTTATGTAGCATTACGATATAACGCATAACATTATGTAGCATTACGATATAACGTATAACGTTATGTAGTATTATGTTATAACGTATAACGATATGTAGCACTACGATATAATGTATAACGTTATATGGTATTATGTTATAACGTATAACGTTATGTAGCATTACGATATAACGTATAACGTTATATGGTAATACGTTATAACGTATATCGTTATGTAGCATTACGATATAACGTATAACGTTATGTAGCATTACGATATAACGTATAACGTTATGTAGCATAACGATATAACGTATAACGTTATGTAGCATAACGATATAACGTATAACGTTATATGGTAATACGTTATAACGCATAACGTTATGTAGCATTACGATATAACGTATAACGTTATGTAGTATTACGTTATAACGTATAACGTTATGTAGCATTACGATATAACGTATAACGTTATGTAGCATTACGATATAACGTATAACGTTATGTAGCATTACGATGTAACGTATAACGTTATACAGTATTACGTTATAACGTATAACGTTATGTAGCATTACTGTATAACGTCTAACGTTATGTAGCATTACGATATAACGTATAACGATATGTAGCAATACGATATAACGTATAACGTTATGTAGCATTACGATATAACGTATAACGTTATGTAGCATTACGATATAACGTGTAACGTTATGTAGCATAACGATATAACGTATAACGTTATATGGTATTACGTTATAACGTATAACGTTATGTAGCATTACGATATATCGTATAACGATATGTAGCATAACGATATAACGTATAACGTTATACAGTATTATGTTATAACGTATAACGTTATGTAGCATTACGATATAACGTGTAACGTTATGTAGCATAACGGTATAACGTATAACGTTATATGGTATTACGTTATAACGTATAACGTTATGTAGCATTACGATATAACGTATAACGTTATGTAGCATTACGATGTAACGTATAACGTTATGTAGCATTACGATATAACGTATAACGTTATGTAGCATTACGATATAACGTATAACGTTATGTAGCATTACGAAATTACGTATAACGTTATGTACTATTACATTGTAACATATAACCTTATGTAGTATTACCTTATTACGTATATCGTTATGTATCATTACGTTATAACGCATTACGCTATATAGCATTTCGATATAACGCATAACGTTATATGGTCATACGTTATAACGTATAACGCTATGTAGCATTACGATATAACGAATAACGTTATATAGTATTACGTTATAACGTATAACGTTATGTAGCATTACGATATAACGTATAACGTTATGTAGCATAACGATATAACGTATAACGTTATGTAGCATAACGATATAACGTATAACGTTATATGGTAATACGTTATAACGCATAACGTTATGTAGCATTACGATATAACGTATAACGTTATGTAGTATTACGTTATAACGTATAACGTTATGTAGCATTACGATATAACGTATAACGTTATGTAGCATTACGATATAACGTCTAACGTTATGTAGCATAACGACATAACGTATAACGTTATATGGTATTACGTTATAACGTATAACGTTATGTAGCATTACGATATAACGTATAACGTTATATAGTATTACGTTATAACGTATAACGTTATGTAGCATTACGATATAACGCATAACGTTATGTAGCATTACGATGTAACGTATAACGTTATGTAGCATAACGACATAACGTATAACGTTATATGGTATTACGTTATAACGTATAACGTTATGTAGCATTACGATATAACGTATAACGTTATGTAGCATTATGATATAACGTATAACGTTATGTAGCATTACGATATAACGCATAACATTATGTAGCATTACGATATAACGTATAACGTTATATAGTATTATGTTATAACGTATAACGATATGTAGCACTACGATATAATGTATAACGTTATATGGTAATACGTTATAACGTATAACGTTATGTAGCATTACGATATAACGTATAACGTTATGTAGCATTACGATATAACGTATAACGTTATGTAGCATAACGATATAACGTATAACGTTATGTAGCATAACGATATAACGTATAACGTTATATGGTAATACGTTATAACGCATAACGTTATGTAGCATTACGATATAACGTATAACGTTATGTAGTATTACGTTATAACGTATAACGTTATGTAGCATTACGATATAACGTATAACGTTATGTAGCATTACGATATAACGTATAACGTTATGTAGCATTACGATGTAACGTATAACGTTATACAGTATTACGTTATAACGTATAACGTTATGTAGCATTACTATATAACGTCTAACGTTATGTAGCATAACGACATAACGTATAACGTTATATGGTATTACGTTATAACGTATAACGTTATGTAGCATTACGATATAACGTATAACGTTATGTAGCATTATGATATAACGTATAACGTTATGTAGCATTACGATATAACGCATAACATTATGTAGCATTACGATATAACGTATAACGTTATATAGTATTATGTTATAACGTATAACGATATGTAGCACTACGATATAATGTATAACGTTATATGGTAATACGTTATAACGTATAACGTTATGTAGCATTACGATATAACGTATAACGTTATGTAGCATTACGATATAACGTATAACGTTATGTAGCATAACGATATAACGTATAACGTTATGTAGCATAACGATATAACGTATAACGTTATATGGTAATACGTTATAACGCATAACGTTATGTAGCATTACGATATAACGTATAACGTTATGTAGTATTACGTTATAACGTATAACGTTATGTAGCATTACGATATAACGTATAACGTTATGTAGCATTACGATATAACGTATAACGTTATGTAGCATTACGATGTAACGTATAACGTTATACAGTATTACGTTATAACGTATAACGTTATGTAGCATTACTATATAACGTCTAACGTTATGTAGCATTACGATATAACGTATAACGTTATGTAGCAATACGATATAACGTATAACGTTATGTAGCATTACGATATAACGTATAACGTTATGTAGCATTACGATATAACGTGTAACGTTATGTAGCATAACGATATAACGTATAACGTTATATGGTATTACGTTATAACGTATAACGTTATGTAGCATTACGATATATCGTATAACGATATGTAGCATAACGATATAACGTATAACCTTATGTAGTATTACCTTATAACGTATATCGTTATGTATCATTACGTTATAACGCATTACGCTATATAGCATTTCGATATAACGCATAACGTTATATGGTCATACGTTATAACGTATAACGCTATGTAGCATTACGATATAACGAATAACGTTATATAGTATTACGTTATAACGTATAACGTTATGTAGCATTACGATATAACGTATAACGTTATGTAGCATAACGATATAACGTATAACGTTATGTAGCATAACGATATAACGTATAACGTTATATGGTAATACGTTATAACGCATAACGTTATGTAGCATTACGATATAACGTATAACGTTATGTAGTATTACGTTATAACGTATAACGTTATGTAGCATTACGATATAACGTATAACGTTATGTAGCATTACGATATAACGTATAACGTTATGTAGCATTACGATGTAACGTATAACGTTATACAGTATTACGTTATAACGTATAACGTTATGTAGCATTACTATATAACGTCTAACGTTATGTAGCATTACGATATAACGTATAACGTTATGTAGAAATACGATATAACGTATAACGTTATGTAGCATTACGATATAACGTATAACGTTATGTAGCATTACGATATAACGTGTAACGTTATGTAGCATAACGATATAACGTATAACGTTATATGGTATTACGTTATAACGTATAACGTTATGTAGCATTACGATATATCGTATAACGATATGTAGCATAACGATATAACGTATAACGTTATACAGTATTATGTTATAACGTATAACGTTATGTAGCATTACGATATAACGTGTAACGTTATGTAGCATAACGATATAACGTATAACGTTATATGGTATTACGATATAACGTATAACGTTATGTAGCATAACGATATAACGTATAACGTTATGTAGCATAACGATATAACGTATAACGTTATATGGTAATACGTTATAACGCATAACGTTATGTAGCATTACGATATATCGTATAACGATATGTAACATAACGATATAACGTTTAACGTTATACAGTATTATGTTATAACGTATAACGTTATGTAGCATTACGATATAACGTGTAACGTTATGTAGCATAACGATATAACGTATAACGTTATATGGTATTACGTTATAACGTATAACGTTATGTAGCATTACGATATATCGTATAACGATATGTAGCATAACGATATAACGTATAACGTTATACAGTATTATGTTATAACGTATAACGTTATGTAGCATTACGAAATTACGTATAACGTTATGTACTATTACGTTGTAACATATAACCTTATGTAGTATTACCTTATAACGTATATCGTTATGTATCATTACGTTATAACGCATTACGCTATATAGCATTTCGATATAACGCATAACGTTATATGGTCATACGTTATAACGTATAACGCTATGTAGTATTACGATATAATGAATAACGCTATATGGTAATACGTTATAACGTATAACGTTATGTAGTATTACGTTATAACGTATAACGTTATGTAGCATTACGATATCATGTATAACGTTATATGGTAATACGTTATAACGTATAACGTTATGTAGCATTACTATATAACGTCTAACGTTATGTAGCATTACGATATAACGTATAACGTTCTGTAGCAATACGATATAACGTATAACGTTATATAGTATTACGTTATAACGTATAACGTTATGTAGTATTACGTTATAACGTATAACGTTATGTAGTATTACGTTATAACGTATAACGTTATGTAGCATTACGATATAACGTATAACGTTATGTAGCATTACGATATAACGTATAACGTTATGTAGCATAACGATGTAACGTATAACGTTATACAGTATTACGTTATAACGTATAACGTTATGTAGCATTACTATATAACGTCTAACGTTATGTAGCATTACTATATAACGTCTAACGTTATGTAGCATTACGATATAACGTATAACGTTATGTAGCAATACGATATAACGTATAACGTTATATGGTAATACGTTATAACGTATAACGTTATGTAGCATTACTATATAACGTCTAACGTTATGTAGCATTACGATATAACGTATAACGTTCTGTAGCAATACGATATAACGTATAACGATATATGGTAATACGTTATAACGTATAACGCTATGTAACATTACGATATAACGTATAACGTTATGTAGCATTACTATGTAACGTATAACGTTATGTAGTATTACGATATAACGTATAACGTTATGTAGCATTACGATATAACGTATAACGTTATATGGTAATACGTTATAACGTATAACTTTATGTAGCATTACGATATAACGTATATCGTTATGTAGCATAACGATATAACGTATAACGTTATACAGTATTATGTTATAACGTATAACGTTATGTAGCATTACGAAATAACGTATAACGTTATGTACTATTACGTTATAACATATAACGTTATGTAGTATTACGTTATAACGTCTAACGCTATACAGTATTATGTTATAACGTATAACGTTATGTAGTATTACGTTATAACGTATAACGTTATGTAGCATTACGATATAACGTATAACGTTATATAGTATTACGTTATAACGTATAACGTTATGTAGCATTACGATATAACGTATAACGTTATGTAGCATTACGATATAACGTATAACGTTATGTAGCATAACGATATAACGTATAACGTTATGTAGTATAACGCTATAACGTATAACGTTATATGGTAATACGTTATAACGCATAACGTTATGTAGCATTACGATATAACGTATAACGTTATGTAGTATTACGTTATAACGTATAACGTTATGTAGCATTACGATATAACGTATAACGTTATGTAGCATTACTATATAACGTCTAACGTTATGTAGCATTACGATATAACGTATAACGTTATGTAGCAATACGATATAACGTATAACGTTATATAGTATTACGTTATAACGTATAACGTTATGTAGTATTACGTTATAACGTATAACGTTATGTAGCATTACGATATGATGTATAACGTTATATGGTAATACGTTATAACGTATAACGTTATGTAGCATTACTATATAACGTCTAACGTTATGTAGCATTACGATATAACGTATAACGTTATATAGTATTACGTTATACCGCATAACGTTATGTAGCATTACCATATAACGTATAACGTCATGTAGCATTACGATATAACGTATAACGATATATGGTAATACGTTATAACGTATAACGCTATGTAACATTACGATATAACGTATAACATTATGTAGCATTACTATGTAACGTATAACGTTATGTAGCATTACGATATAACGTATAACGTTATATAGTATCACGTTATAAGGTATAACGTTATGTAGTATTACGATATAACGTATAACGTTATGTAGCATTACGATATAACGTATAACGTTATATGGTAATACGTTATAACGTATAACTTTATGTAGCATTACGATATAACGTATAACGTTATGTAGTATAACGATATAACGTATAACGTTATACAGTATTAAATTATAACGTATAACGTTATGTAGCATTACGAAATAACGTATAACGTTATGTACTATTACGTTATAACATATAACGTTATGTAGTATTACGTTATAACGTCTAACGTTATACAGTATTATGTTATAACGTATAACGTTATGTAGTATTACGTTATAACGTATAACGTTATGTAGCATTACGATATAACGTATAACGTTATGTAGTATTACGTTATAACGTCTAACGTTATACAGTATTATGTTATAACGTATAACGTTATGTAGTATTACGTTATAACGTATAACGTTATGTAGCATTACGATATAACGTATAACGTTATATAGTATTACGTTATAACGTATAACGTTATGTAGCATTACGATATAACGTATAACGTTATGTAGCATTACTATGTAACGTATAACGTTATGTAGCATTACGATATAACGTATAACGTTATATAGTATCACGTTATAAGGTATAACGTTATGTAGTATTACGATATAACGTATAACGTTATGTAGCATTACGATATAACGTATAACGTTATATGGTAATACGTTATAACGTATAACTTTATGTAGCATTACGATATAACGTATAACGTTATGTAGCATAACGATATAACGTATAACGTTATACAGTATTATGTTATAACGTATAACGTTATGTAGCATTACGAAATAACGTATAACGTTATGTACTATTACGTTATAACATATAACGTTATGTAGTATTACGTTATAACGTCTAACGTTATACAGTATTATGTTATAACGTATAACGTTATGTAGTATTACGTTAGAACGTATAACGTTATGTAGCATTACGATATAACGTATAACGTTATGTAGTATTACGTTATAACGTCTAACGTTATACAGTATTATGTTATAACGTATAACGTTATGTAGTATTACGTTATAACGTATAACGTTATGTAGCATTACGATATAACGTATAACGTTATATAGTATTACGTTATAACGTATAACGTTATGTAGCATTACGATATAACGTATAACGTTATGTAGCATTACGATATAACGTATAACGTTATGTAGCATAACGATATAACGTATAACGTTATACAGTATTATGTTATAACGTATAACGTTATGTAGCATTACGATATAACGTATAACGTTATGTACTATTACGTTATAACATATAACGTTATGTAGTATTACGTTATAACGTCTAACGTTATACAGTATTATGTTATAACGTATAACGTTATGTAGTATTACGTTATAACGTATAACGTTATGTAGCATTACTATATAACGTCTAACGTTATGTAGCATTACGATATAACGTATAACGTTATGTAGCAATACGATATAACGTATAACGTTATATAGTATTACGTTATAACGTATAACGTTATGTAGTATTACGATATAACGTATAACGATATATGGTAATACGTTATAACGTATAACGCTATGTAACATTACGATATAACGTATAACGTTATGTAGCATTACTATGTAACGTATAACGTTATGTAGCATTACGATATAACGTATAACGTTATATAGTATCACGTTATAAGGTATAACGTTATGTAGTATTACGATATAACGTATAACGTTATGTAGCATTACGATATAACGTATAACGTTATATGGTAATACGTTATAACGTATAACTTTATGTAGCATTACGATATAACGTATAACGTTATGTAGCATAACGATATAACGTATAACGTTATACAGTATTATGTTATAACGTATAACGTTATGTAGCATTACGAAATAACGTATAACGTTATATAGTATTACGTTGTAACGTATAACGTTATGTAGCATTACGATATAACGTATAACGTTATGTAGCATTACGATATAACGTATAACGTTATGTAGCATTACGATATAACGTATAACGTTATGTAGCATTACGATGTAACGTATAACGTTATACAGTATTACGTTATAACGTATAACGTTATGTAGCATTACTATATAACGTCTAACGTTATGTAGCATTACGATATAACGTATAACGTTATGTAGCATTACGATATAACGTATAACGTTATGTAGCATTACTATGTAACGTATAACGTTATGTAGCATTACGATATAACGTATAACGTTATACAGTATTATGTTATAACGTATAACGTTATGTAGCATTACGAAATAACGTATAACGTTATATAGTATTACGTTATAACGTATAACGTTATGTAGCATTACGATATAACGTATAGCGGTATGTAGCATTACGATATAACGTATAACGTTATGTAGCATTACGATATAACGTATAACGTTATGTAGCATTACGATGTAACGTATAACGTTATACAGTATTACGTTATAACGTATAACGTTATGTAGCATTACTATATAACGTCTAACGTTATGTAGCATTACGATATAACGTATAACGTTATGTAGCAATACGATATAACGTATAACGTTATATAGTATTACGTTATAACGTATAACGTTATGTAGTATTACGATATAACGTATAACGATATATGGTAATACGTTATAACGTATAACGCTATGTAACATTACGATATAACGTATAACGTTATGTAGCATTACTATGTAACGTATAACGTTATGTAGCATTACGATATAACGTATAACGTTATATAGTATCACGTTATAAGGTATAACGTTATGTAGTATTACGATATAACGTATAACGTTATGTAGCATTACGATATAACGTATAACGTTATATGGTAATACGTTATAACGTATAACTTTATGTAGCATTACGATATAACGTATAACGTTATGTAGCATAACGATATAACGTATAACGTTATACAGTATTATGTTATAACGTATAACGTTATGTAGCATTACGAAATAACGTATAACGTTATATAGTATTACGTTGTAACGTATAACGTTATGTAGCATTACGATATAACGTATAACGTTATGTAGCATTACGATATAACGTATAACGTTATGTAGCATTACGATATAACGTCTAACGTTATGTAGCATTACGATATAACGTATAACGTTATGTAGCAATACGATATAACGTATAACGTTATATAGTATTACGTTATAACGTATAACGTTATGTAGTATTACGATATAACGTATAACGATATATGGTAATACGTTATAACGTATAACGCTATGTAACATTACGATATAACGTATAACGTTATGTAGCATTACTATGTAACGTATAACGTTATGTAGCATTACGATATAACGTATAACGTTATATAGTATCACGTTATAAGGTATAACGTTATGTAGTATTACGATATAACGTATAACGTTATGTAGCATTACGATATAACGTATAACGTTATATGGTAATACGTTATAACGTATAACTTTATGTAGCATTACGATATAACGTATAACGTTATGTAGCATAACGATATAACGTATAACGTTATACAGTATTATGTTATAACGTATAACGTTATGTAGCATTACGAAATAACGTATAACGTTATATAGTATTACGTTGTAACGTATAACGTTATGTAGCATTACGATATAACGTATAACGTTATGTAGCATTACGATATAACGTATAACGTTATGTAGCATTACGATATAACGTATAACGTTATGTAGCATTACGATGTAACGTATAACGTTATACAGTATTACGTTATAACGTATAACGTTATGTAGCATTACTATATAACGTCTAACGTTATGTAGCATTACGATATAACGTATAACGTTATGTAGCATTACGATATAACGTATAACGTTATGTAGCATTACTATGTAACGTATAACGTTATGTAGCATTACGATATAACGTATAACGTTATACAGTATTATGTTATAACGTATAACGTTATGTAGCATTACGAAATAACGTATAACGTTATATAGTATTACGTTATAACGTATAACGTTATGTAGCATTACGATATAACGTATAGCGGTATGTAGCATTACGATATAACGTATAACGTTATGTAGCATTACGATATAACGTATAACGTTATGTAGCATTACGATGTAACGTATAACGTTATACAGTATTACGTTATAACGTATAACGCTATGTAACATTACGATATAACGTATAACGTTATGTAGCATTACTATGTAACGTATAACGTTATGTAGCATTACGATATAACGTATAACGTTATATAGTATCACGTTATAAGGTATAACGTTATGTAGTATTACGATATAACGTATAACGTTATGTAGCATTACGATATAACGTATAACGTTATATGGTAATACGTTATAACGTATAACTTTATGTAGCATTACGATATAACGTATAACGTTATGTAGCATAACGATATAACGTATAACGTTATACAGTATTATGTTATAACGTATAACGTTATGTAGCATTACGATATAACGTATAACGTTATGTAGCATTACGATATAACGTATAACGTTATGTAGCATTACGATATAACGTATAACGTTATGTAGCATTACGATGTAACGTATAAGGTTATACAGTATTACGTTATAACGTATAACGTTATGTAGCATTACTATATAACGTCTAACGTTATGTAGCATTACGATATAACGTATAACGTTATGTAGCAATACGATATAACGTATAACGTCATATATTATTACGTTATAACGTATAACGTTATGTAGTATTACGATATAACGTATAACGATATATGGTAATACGTTATAACGTATAACGCTATTTAACATTACGATATAACGTATAACGTTATGTAGCATTACTATGTAACGTATAACGTTATGTAGCATTACGATATAACGTATAACGTTATATAGTATCACGTTATAAGGTATAACGTTATGTAGTATTACGATATAACGTATAACGTTATGTAGCATTACGATATAACGTATAACGTTATATGGTAATACGTTATAACGTATAACTTTATGTAGCATTACGATATAACGTATAACGTTATGTAGCATTACGAAATAACGTATAACGTTATGTACTATTACGTTATAACATATAACGTTATGTAGTATTACGTTATAACGTCTAACGTTATACAGTATTATGTTATAACGTATAACGTTATGTAGTATTACGTTATAACGTATAACGTTATGTAGCATTACGATATAACGTATAACGTTATACAGTATTATGTTATAACGTATAACGTTATGTAGCATTACGAAATAACGTATAACGTTATGTACTATTACGTTATAACATATAACGTTATGTAGTATTACGTTATAACGTCTAACGTTATACAGTATTATGTTATAACGTATAACGTTATGTAGTATTACGTTATAACGTATAACGTTATGTAGCATTACGATATAACGTATAACGTTATGTAGTATTACGTTATAACGTCTAACGTTATACAGTATTATGTTATAACGTATAACGTTATGTAGTATTACGTTATAACGTATAACGTTATGTAGCATTACGATATAACGTATAACGTTATATAGTATTACGTTATAACGTATAACGTTATGTAGCATAACGATATAACGTATAACGTTATGTAGCATTACGATATACGTATAACGTTATGTAGCATTACGATATAACGTATAACGTTATGTAGCATTACGATGTAACGTATAACGTTATACAGTATTACGTTATAACGTATAACGTTATGTAGCATTACAATATAACGTCCTAACGTTATGTAGCATTACGATATAACGTATAACGTTATGTAGCAATACGATATAACGTATAACGTTATATAGTATTACGTTATAACGTATAACGTTATGTAGTATTACGATATAACGTATAACGATATATGGTAATACGTTATAACGTATAACGCTATGTAACATTACGATATAACGTATAACGTTATGTAGCATTACTATGTAACGTATAACGTTATGTAGCATTACGATATAACGTATAACGTTATATAGTATCACGTTATAAGGTATAACGTTATGTAGTATTACGATATAACGTATAACGTTATGTAGCATTACGATATAACGTATAACGTTATATGGTAATACGTTATAACGTATAACTTTATGTAGCATTACGATATAACGTATAACGTTATGTAGCATAACGATATAACGTATAACGTTATACAGTATTATGTTATAACGTATAACGTTATGTAGCATTACGAAATAACGTATAACGTTATGTACTATTACGTTATAACATATAACGTTATGTACTATTACGTTATAACGTCTAACGTTATACAGTATTATGTTATAACGTATAACGTTATGTAGTATTACGTTATAACGTATAACGTTATGTAGCATTACGATATAACGTATAACGTTATATAGTATTACGTTATAACGTATAACGTTATGTAGCATTACGATATAACGTATAACGTTATGTAGCATTACGATATAACGTATAACGTTATGTAGCATAACGATATAACGTATAACGTTATATGGTAATACGTTATAACGCATAACGTTATGTAGCATTACGATATAACGTATAACGTTATGTAGTATTACGTTATAACGTATAACGTTATGTAGCATTACGATATAACGTATAACGTTATGTAGCATTACGATATAACGTATAACGTTATGTAGCATTACGATGTAACGTATAACGTTATAACGTATAATGCTATGTAGCATAACGATATAACGTATAACGTTATATGGTATTACGTTATAACGTATAACGTTATGTAGTATTACGTCATAACGTATAACGTTATGTAGTATTACGTTATAACGTATAACGTTATGTAGCATTACGATATATCGCATAACGATATGTAGCGTAACGATATAACGTATAACGTTATACAGTATTATGTTATTACGTATAACGTTATACAGTATTATGTTATAACGTATAACGTTATCTAGCATTACGATATAACGTATAAGGTTATGTAGCATAACGATATAACGTACAACGTTATATGGCAACACGTTATAACGCATAACGTTATGTAGCATTACGTTATAACGTATAACGTTATGTAGCATTACGATGTAACGTATAACGTTATACAGTTTTATGTTATAACGTATAACGTTATGTAGCATAACGATATAACGTATAACGTTATATAGTATCACGTTCTCACGTATAACGTTATGTAGTATTACGTCATAACGTATAACGTTATGTAGCATAACGATATAACGTATAACGTTATGTAGCATTACGATATAATGTATAACGTTATATGGTAATACGTTATAACGCATAACGTTATGTAGCATTACGATGCAACGTATAACGTTATACAGTATTACGTTATAACGTATTACGTACGTTAGTAGCATTACTATATAACGTCTAACGTTATGTAGCATTATGATATAACGTATAACGTTATGTAGCAATACGATATAACGTATAACGTTATATAGTATTACGTTATAACGTATAACGTTATGTAGTATTACGTTATAACGTATAACGTTATGTAGCATTACGATATGATGTATAACGTTATATGGTAATACGTTATAACTTATAACGTTATGTAGCATTCCTATATAACGTCTAACGTTATGTAGCATTACGATATAACGTATAACGTTATGTAGTATTACGTTATACCGCATAACGTTATGTAGCATTACCATATAACGTATAACGTCATGTAGCATTACGATAAAACGTATAACGATATATGGTAAATCTTTATAACGTATAACGCTATGTAACATTACGATATAACGTATAACGTTATGTAGCATTACTATGTAACGTATAACGTTATGTAGCATTACGATATAACGTATAACGTTATATAGTATCACGTTATAAGGTATAACGTTATGTAGTATTACGATATAACGTATAACGTTATGTAGCATTACGATATAACGTATAACGTTATATGGTACTACGTTATAACGTATAACTTTATGTAATGCTACATAAAGTTATACGTTTATAACGTATTACCATATAACGTTATACGTTATATCGTAATGCTACATAACGTTATACGTTATATCGTAATACTACATAACGTTATACCTTATAACGTGATACTATATAACGTTATACGTTATATCGTAATGCTACATAACGTTATACGTTACATAGTAATGCTACATAACGTTATACGTTATATCGTAATGTTACATAGCGTTATACGTTATAACGTATTACCATATATCGTTATACGTTATATCGTAATGCTACATGACGTTATACGTTATATGGTAATGCTACATAACGTTATGCGGTATAACGTAATACTACATAACGTTATACGTTATATCGTAATGCTACATAACGTTAGACGTTATATAGTAATGCTACATAACGTTATAAGTTATAACGTATTACCATATAACGTTATACATCATATCGTAATGCTACATAACGTTATACGTTATAACGTAATACTACATAACGTTATACGTTATAACGTAATACTATATAACGTTATACGTTATATCGTATTGCTACATAACGTTATACGTTATATCATAATGCTACATAACGTTAGACGTTTATATAGTAATGCTACATAACGTAATACGTTATAACGTAATACTGTATAACGTTATACGTTGCATCGTAATGCTACATAACGTTATGCGTTATAACGTATTACCATATAACGTTATACATTATATCGTAATGCTACATAACGTTATACGTTATATCGTTATGCTACATAACGTTATACGTTATGACGTAATACTACATAACGTTATACGTGAGAACGTGATACTATATAACGTTATACGTTATATCGTTATGCTACATAACGTTATACGTTATAACATAAAACTGTATAACGTTATACGTTACATCGTAATGCTACATAACGTTATACGTTATAACGTAATGCTACATAACGTTATGCGTTATAACGTGTTGCCATATAACGTTGTACGTTATATCGTTATGCTACATAACCTTATACGTTATATCGTAATGCTAGATAACGTTATACGTTATAACATAATACTGTATAACGTTATACGTAATAACATAATACTGTATAACGTTATACGTTATATCGTTTACGCTACATATCGTTATGCGATATATCGTAATGCTACATAACGTTATACGTTATAACGTAATACTACATAACGTTATACGTTATGACGTAATACTACATAACGTTATACGTTATAACGTAATACCATATAACGTTATACGTTATATCGTTATGCTACATAGCATTATACGTTATAACGTTATACGTTACATCGTAATGCTACATAACGTTATACGTTATATCGTAATGCTACATAACGTTATACGTTATATCGTAATGCTACATAACGTTATACGTTATAACGTAATACTACATAACGTTATACGTTATATCGTAATGCTACATAACGTTATGCGTTATAACGTATTACCATATAACGTTATACGTTATATCGTTATGCTACATAACGTTATACGTTATATCGTAATGCTACATAACGTTATACGTTATTATCGTAATGCTACATAACGTTATACGTTATAACGTAATACTATATAACGTTATACGTTATATCGTAATGCTACATAACGTTATACGTTATAACGTAATACTACATAACGTTATACGTTATAACATAATACTGTATAACGTTAGACGTTATAACGTAATAGTACATAACGTTATATGTTATAACGTAATAGTACATAACGTTATACGTTATTTCGTAATGCTACATAACGTTATACGTTATAACATAATACTGTATAACGTTATACGTTATATCGTTATGCTACATAACGTTATACGTTATAACGTAATGCTAATAAAGTTATACGTTATAACGTATTACCATATAACGTTATACGTTATATCGTAATGCTACATAACGTTATACGTTATATCGTAATACTACATAACGTTATACCTTATAACGTGATACTATATAACGTTATACGTTATATCGTAATGCTACATAACGTTATACGTTACATAGTAATGCTACATAACGTTATACGTTTATATCGTAATGTTACATAGCGTTATACGTTATAACTGTATTACCATATATCGTTATACGTTATATCGTAATACTACATAACGTTATACGTTATAACGTAATACTATATAACGTTATACGTTATAATCGTATTGCTACATAACGTTATACGTTATATCGTAATGCTACATAACGTTAGACGTTATATTGTAATGCTACATAACGTTATACGTTATAACGTAATACTGTATAACGTTATACGTTACATCGTAATGCTACATAACGTTATACGTTATATCGTAATGCTACATAACGTTATACGTTATATCGTAATGCTACATAACGTTATACGTTATATCGTAATGCTACATAACGTTATACGTTATAACGTAATACTATATAACGTTATACGTTATATCGTAATGCTACATAACGTTATACGTTATAACGTAATACTACATAACGTTATACGTTATAACATAATACTGTTATAACGTTAGACGTTATAACGTAATACTACATAACGTTATACGTTTATATCGTAATGCTACATAACGTTATACGTTATAACGTAATACTACATAACGTTATACGTTATAACATAATACTGTATAACGTTTAGACGTTATAACGTAATACTACATAACGTTATATGTTATAACGTAATAGTACATAACGTTATACGTTATTTCGTAATGCTACATAACGTTATACGTTATAACATAATACTGTATAACGTTATACGTTATATCGTAATGCTACATAACGTTATACGTAATAACGTACATACACATAACGTTATACGTTATAACATAATACTGTATAACGTTAGACGTTATAACGTAATACTACATAACGTTATATGTTATAACGTAATAGTACATAACGTTATACGTTATTTCGTAATGCTACAAAACGTTATACGTTATATCGTAATGCTACATAAAGTTAATACGTTATAACGTATTACCATATAACGTTATACGTTATATCGTAATTGCTACATAACGTTATACGTTATATCGTAATACTACATAACGTTATACCTTATAACGTGATACTATATAACGTTATACGTTATATCGTAATGCTACATAACGATATACGTTACATAGTAATGCTACATAACGTTATACGTTATATCGTAATGTTAAATAGCGTTATACGTATATAACGTATTACCATATATCGTTATACGTTATATCGTAATACTACATAACGTTATACGTTAATAACGTAATAATATATGACGTTATACGTTATATCTGTATTGCTACATAACGTATATACGTTATATCGTAATGCTACATAACGTTAGACGTTATATAGTAATGCTACATAACGTTATACGTTATAACGTAATACTGTATAACCTTATACGTTACATCGTAATGCTACATAACGTTATACGTTATATCGTAATGCTACATAACGTTATACGTTATATCGTAATGCTACATACGTTATACGTTATATCGTAATGCTACATAACGTTATACGTTATAACATAATACTGTATAACGTTATACGTTAATATCGTTATGCTACATAACGATTATACGTTATATCGTAAGTGCTACATAAAGTTATACGTTATAACGTATTACCATATAACGTTATACGTTTATATCGTAATGCTACATAACGTTATACGTTATATCGTAATACTACATAACGTTATACCTTATAACGTGATACTATATAACGTTATACGTTATATCGTAATGCTACATAACGTTATACGTTACATAGTAATGCTACATAACGTTATACGTTATAATCGTAATGTTACATAGCGTTATACGTTATAACGTAATACTGTATAACGTTATACGTTACATCGTAATGCTACATAACGTTATACGTTATATCGTAATGCTACATAACGTTATACGTTATATCGTAATGCTACATACCGCTATAACGTTAATATCGTAATGCTACATAACGTTATACGTTATAACGTAATACTATATAACGTTATACGTTATTTCGTAATGCTACATAACGTTATACGTTATAACATAATACTGTATAACGTTATACGTTATATCGTAATGCTACATAACGTTTATACGTTACATAGTAATGCTACATAACGTTATACGTTATATCGTAATGCTGACATAACGTTATACGTTTATATCGTAATGCTACATAACGTTTAGACGTTATATAGTAATGCTACATAACGTTATACGTTATAACGTAATACTGTATAACGTTATACGTTACATCGTAATGCTACATAACGTTATACGTTATATCGTAATGCTACATAACGTTATACGTTATATCGTAATGCTACATAACGTTATACGTTATCGTAATGCTACATAACGTTATACGTTACAACGTAATACTATATAACGTTATACGTTATTTCGTAATGCTACATAACGTTATACGTTATAACATAATACTGTATAACGTTATACGTTATATCGTTATGCTACATAACGTTATACGTTATATCGTAATTGCTACATAAAGTTATACGTTATAACGTATTACCATATAACGTTATACGTTATAGTCGTAATGCTACATAACGTTATACGTTATATCGTAATACTACATAACGTTATACCTTATAACGTGATACTATATAACGTTATACGTTATATCGTAATGCTACATAACGTTATACGTTACATAGTAATGCTACATAACGTTATACGTTATATCGTAATGTTACATAGCGTTATACGTTATAACGTATTACCATATATCGTTATACGTTATATCGTAATACTACATAACGTTATACGTTATAACGTAATACTATATAACGTTATACGTTATATCGTATATGCTACATAACGTTATACGTTATATCGTAATGCTACATAACGTTAGACGTTATATCGTAATGCTACATAACGTTATACGTTATATCGTAATGCTACATAACGTATATACGTTATATCGTAATGCTACATAACGTTATACGTTACACGTCAACGTATACTATAATACGTTATACGTTATTTCGTAATGCTACATAACGTTATACGTTATAACATAATACTGTATAACGTTATACGTTATATCGTTATGCTACATAACGTTATACGTTATATCGTAATGCTACATAAAGTTATACGTTATAACGTATTACCATATAACGTTATACGTTATATCGTAATGCTACATAACGTTATACGTTATATCGTAATACTACATAACGTTATACCTTATAACGTGATACTATATAACGTTATACGTTATATCGTAATGCTACATAAACGTTATACGTTACATAGTAATGCTACATAACGTTATTACGTTATATCGTAATGTTACATAGCGTTATACGTTATAACGTATTACCATATATCGTTATACGTTTATATCGTAATACTACATAACGTTATACGTTATAACGTAATACTATATAACGTTATACGTTATATCGTATTGCTACATAACGTTATACGTTATATCGTAATGCTACATAACGTTAGACGTTATATAGTAATGCTACATAACGTTATACGTATATAACGTAATACTGTAAAACGTTATACGTTACATCGTAATGCTACATAACGTTATACGTTAAATCGTAATGCTACATAACGTTATACGTTATATCGTAATGCTACATACCGCTATACGTTATATCGTAATGCTACATAACGTTATACGTTATAACGTAATACTATATAACGTTATACGTTATTTCGTAATGCTACATAACGTTATACGTTATAACATAATACTGTATAACGTTATACGTTATATCGTAATGCTACATAACGTTATACGTTACATAGTAATGCTACATAACGTTATACGTTATATCGTAATGCTACATAACGTTATACGTTATATCGTAATGCTACATAACGTTAGACGTTATATAGTAATGCTACATAACGTTATACGTTTATAACGTAATACTGTATAACGTTATACGTTACATCGTAATGCTACATAACGTTATACGTTATATCGTAATGCTACATAACGTTATACGTTATATCGTAATGCTACATAACGTTATACGTTATATCGTAATGCTACATAACGTTATACGTTACAACGTAATACTATATAACGTTATACGTTATTATTCGTAATGCTACATAACGTTATACGTATATAACATAATACTGTATAAACGTTTATACGTTATATCGTTATGCTACATAACGTTATACGTTATATCGTAATGCTACATAAAGTTATACGTTATAACGTATTACCATATAACGTTATACGTTATATCGTAATGCTACATAACGTTATACGTTATATCGTAATACTACAATAACGTTATACCTTATAACGTGATACTATATAACGTTATACGTTATATCGTAATGCTACATAACGTTATACGTTACATAGTAATGCTACATAACGTTATACGTTATATCGTAATGTTACATAGCGTTATACGTTATAACGTATTACCATATATCGTTATACGTTATATCGTAATACTACATAACGTTATACGTTATAACGTAATACTATATAACGTTATACGTTATATCGTTATTGCTAGCATAACGTTATACGTTATATCGTAATGCTACATAACGTTAGACGTTATAAGTAATGCTACATAACGTTATACGTTATAACGTAATACTACATAACGTTATACGTTATAACATAATACTGTATAACGTTAGACGTTATAACGTAATACTACATAACGTTATATGTTATAACGTAATAGTACATAACGTTATACGTTATATCGTAATGCTACATAACGTTATACGTTATAACATAAGTACTGTATAACGTTATACGTTATATCGTTATGCTACATAACGTTATACGTTATATCGTAATGCTACATAACGTTATACGTTATATCGTAATGCTACATAACGTATACGTTATAACGTAATACTATATAACGTTATACGTTATATCGTAATGCTACATAACGTTATACGTTATAACGTAATACTACATAACGTTATACGTTATAACATAATACTGTATAACGTTAGACGTTATAACGTAATACTACATAACGTTATACGTTATATCGTAATGCTACATAACGTTATAACGTTCTAACGTAATACTACATAACGTTATACGTTATAACATAATACTGTATAACGTTAGACGATTATAACGTAATACTACATAACGTTAATATGTTATAACGTAATAGTACATAACGTTATACGTTATTTCGTAATGCTACATAACGTTATACGTTATAACATAATACTGTATAACGTTATACGTTTATATCGTTATGCTACATAACGTTATACGTTATATCGTAATTGCTACATAAAGTTATACGTTATAACGTATTACCATATAACGTTATACGTTATATCGTAATGCAACATAACGTTATACGTTATATCGTAATACTACATAACGTTATACCTTATAACGTGATACTATATAACGTTATACGTTATATCGTAATGCTACATAACGTTATACGTTACATAGTAATGCTACATAACGTTATATACGTTATAATCGTAAATGCTACATAACGATATACGTTATAACGTAATACTATATAACGTTATACGTTATATCGTAATGCTACATAACGTTATACGTTATAACGTAATACTACATAACGTTATACGTTATAACATAATACTGTATAACGTTAGACGTTATAACGTAATACTACATAACGTTATACGTTATATCGTAATGCTACATAACGTTATACGTTTATAACGTAATACTACATAACGTTATACGTTTATAACATAATACTGTATAACGATTAGACGTTATAACGTAATACTACATAACGTTATATGTTATAACGTAATAGTACATAACGTTATACGTTTATTTCGTAATGCTACATAACGTTATACGTTATAATATTTAATACTGTATAACGTTATACGTTATATCGTTATACTACATAACGTTATACGTTATATCGTAATGCTACATAAAGTTATACGTTATAACGTAACCATATAACGTAATACGTTATATCGTAATGCTACATAACGTTATACGTTATATCGTAATACTACATAACGTTATACCTTATAACGTGATACTATATAACGTTATACGTTATATCGTAATGCTACATAACGTTATACGTTACATAGTAATGCTACATAATGTTATACGTTATAATCTGATAGAGTGTGT